>CM060888.1:44014198-44476698 GCA_030762935.1 Hymenopus coronatus
GTTCGATGCAGAAACTCGTCAGGATTGCCATGGGAAAGTTCCATACCATCTTCCGAATTGGTCATACAATTCATTTATTCTACACTGAGAGCAAACATGGCACTCATCTTGTGGAGACCTTTGCCAGACCTAATTTTTGGTGCAAAATTGAGAACACTGTACTTTGTGATATGCCTGTGGCCTTTACTACTTCGCAAACTTTGATTCGTCAATCACTCAAAATCTATGCTTTCCTTTTTGGAGGAAGTCCAAACGAAATGACTGGACATCCAGAATGATGTTCATCATTTGTGGCTGTACTCTTACATTTAAATTAATTTATCCAATTGTAAATTGTTGCAAACACATGAGTAGATGTGCCATGAACTTCATCCGACTTGGCTTTTCTCTCTTTTGGGTTAAACATTTTAAATAAAAGTATTTAATAACTGCAAGAAACTTTTTTTTTCCCCATCTTTCTAAATAAGCACAAGATTGTTATTTCAATCGTCTATGGCAACACAATGTGATGGATATAGCTGAAATTAAACTGCCATCTAATAAGAGACGACAGTTACTAAATACAAACTTTTTTCGATGCTACGAGAGTAATTTCTTGGATTTTCTAAAGACTATTGAATGCCCATGGTAACATCAGTTTATCATCCTACAAGAGGACATACCTGTAGCCTGAGCAGTATTTTTAAAACAACACAATTGTCAATAATTTCCAAATGCCCTTTATAATATGACAGATAGTACTAGTTCACTAGATTAAGGAGACAGTCAAATGAAAATCCTAAACTGCACATTTTTAATGACAGAACTTTCAAATTTTGTATATTTATTTCTGTTGCTTATAGTAGTCTCTCTGAAAAAATTTCACCCATCTGCTTCGATACATTTTCAATATGTCTCCAATACCTTCCAAACAAAAAGAACACAAATTTGGTAAAAAAAAAAAACCTTGGATTTTCAGTTCATTGTTTTCTTAAAGGAAATTAAAGAAAAGAAAACAACTCAGGTTTTCACCACCACTGTAAGGAAGTAGGAAGGCAGGTTGAAGGGTTTGAATATGCCAACTAGTATTTGAAGATGTGAACTGAGAAAAAATGTTTTATGGTTTCGAAGGAAACAAGCTGGATTGTGCTAACAAATGATCATTTCTGTCTACTAAAAGTCCTTTATCACTCAAATGTAATATAAACCTTTATTTTTGTTGTAATTTACATTAAAATACAATTTTTTTATATTTTTTTAAACAACTTCCTTTTCTTCCTTAATATGGAATAGTTTCTGCTTTTAATCTGAGCTTTAAGATGAAAACTCATAAATAACACATCAGCAATGTCTTACCTGTGGCAGTGCAGCTTGAATCTGAAAATAAACAATTAAAATCTGGTGTATTACATTCACATGAATTTTCTCCTATTCTCAAACTATTCTTACAAGCTTATTCTTCTACCTACTTTATGTTACTCCATATACAATTTTTTTACATATTTTACATGGTTTTATTACATATTTCCTTTTAGATAAAATGGCAATAGGGGAATACAGTAGGCTTAAGTGAGTCAAACATTTTAAGAACAGGTCATCAAGTGACATCTTTGAAATTCCATTTTCTCTGCATGACCAAGAGAAACGCAACAAAAAATGGCTTCCCATTTGAGAATAGGGCATTTATTTGAAAAACCAAACTATAACAAAGAATTCCTCAAAAATAGGTGCAAGTGCTTTAACAAGATCTTCAATTTATGTGCAGTAAGATTTTGTCTATCTCTGAAAGTTTACCAATTAAGTCATTCAGAGAATATTTACAGAAAATTAAGGATAAACATTTCATTTGTCCTGAAAATATCTAAAACATATGGTATTTTAAACAAAATAACTATAGGTATTCTTGGGAAAATGTTTGAAAAATGTTCTGCATAAAGGGTAGTTAGGGGTACGAGGGTTTTCTTGAAAATTTACTGTCACATTTATACAGAGAGACAGATGTGCACACACATCTGCCCACACAGACCTTTTTCAAAAACTACCTTTTTGGGTAAAAAGCACACATTTTCAGCAAAATGTTATCAAATTATAAGGCGGATTACAAAATACCTTCTCTACCTACTATGTATATGATAAAGTAGGTTGAATGTAGCCATTAGCACTCTTGCTCTTCAAAACTTTTGGGCTATAGTTTTTTTGTACATATGTCTCTAAATCATCTTCATCCGTTTCTATTTAGCTATTGCACAAAGGGCACAATGGTAGGTTAAGATTCCTAAGCGATAAATATAAAAAGAAGCTAGTAACAGTGAAGTAATAACACAAATATTAATATAAAAATAATAGTTGCAACAAATCTTCACTTATCTTTTGGAATCCTTGGACTAGTTTCACAATAAATCTATTGCATTATCAACATTAATTTCCTTTTGGTTTGGTCTGGTTTTTGATGATGTTTATTTACACTGTTATGGTTACTGCTACTAGGTGGATTGTGTACTAATGCATTGCTAACTACTGGAATCAAAACAAATTTGGTGAGAGAGTCAATTGGAGGTATATCAAAATTCATTGCATGATTTTCATACTTTAATATAAATATTTTCTCCCAAACCATTAAATCTAAGGGTCCATTTAAGTGTTTTAATAATTTAACATCTGGATTAATTTCATGATTAAATTTCCAAAAATGTTCTCGTACAGCTGATTTATCAATTTGTTTGTATTTAATATTCCTAAAGTGTTCTTTTACTCTGATTTCCAAATGACTTTTAGTCTTACAATATAAACAAGGTCACAATTTAAACAATTTAATTGATAAATGCCAGATTTTTCATTTTTTGAAATTTCATCCTTTTTAGAAAAGCCTAACAAAATTTTTATACTGTATTTATTTTGAGGAACCAATATTATGCCATGCTCTTTGAAAATATTTGTGAATTTTTTATTTGCCCAAGGGTGATAATTAAATTTTTTAAAAATGTAATTATCTTTTATTTTCTTAAGCAAAGAAATATCTTTAATAGCTTTTTGATACTTAAACTACTCAATTTTTTTATTTATAAAATCAGTATTAAAACCATTAATTAAAGCAGTGTTGATAATGTTGATAATTAAATAAATAATGCTTAAAACAAAATAAATTGAAACCAACTAAACAGAATAACCCTAAAGATAATGTAATTAACCTTTCAAATTGTAATTTCAGTGAGAAGGAAATTAATTTTTTGAATAAAGGTTTAAAAACATGTGCAGATTTTTCAAAAAATACTGATGATTATATAGCAGATATAGAAATTGCTAGTCAGGATTTAAATGAAAATAATAAATTATTGGTTAAAGAAAAATGTAAAATATTACAGAATTTAAATAAAAATTACCCTAAAGTAAATCACAATAAACAAATTATCAAATCATTAAAAAAAAAATATGTAATCTATACTAAAGGTAATAAAGGTAACAGCATTGTAATTTTAAAGAAAATTGATTACATTAACAGAATAAAACTCTTATTACAAGATGAAGATTACAAAAGCATTGATATTAACCCTTTAAAATCCTGCATTCAATTTATAAAATCTTTAATGAAATTAAAAGTATTACAAATAAAGAAAAGCAAATTATAAAGTCAGTAATCCAATTTTACCCAGAATATATGCTCTTCCCAAAATTCATAAACCTGGAAATAAAATGAGACCTATTGTAAATTGCATAAATTCACCTACTTACAACCTACTAAATGGTTAAATAAAAAATTCAGTAATTTTGAAAAATTTGAGAGTTTAAGTATTAAAAATTCTTTTGAGCTAGTTGAAAGGATCAGCAATACTACATTGTTTGCTAATAATAAACTTGTTTCTTTTGATGTAACTGCTTTGTTTCCAAGCATTCCTAGAGAAAAACTTTTGATAATTTTAAAAAAATGGTTAAGTTCTATAGAACTTAATGAAGATTTAATAAATGCTTTTGTTAACCTTACTAATCTTTGTTTGGATCAAAATTTTTTCAGCTTTAATGACAAATTCTATCAACAAACTTCTGGTTTAGCAATGGGAAGTCCACTTTCACCTTTTCTTGCTGATCTTTTCATGAGCTATTTTGAAATACAGGTCACTAAAGCATTCCCTCTAATTTTTAAAACTTGGTATAGATACGTAGATGATATATTTGCTACTGTTCCTGATAAACATGTAAATGATGCTTTAAAACCTTTAAATTTACAAGATAAGGCTATAAAATTCACTGAAAATGATGGCCATCTCCCTTTCCTGGATTTAAAAATATAAAAAAAGACAATATAAATTTAATTTTGGAATTTACAGAAAGCAAATGCACACTGATAATTATATAAAAAAATAATGGCTTTAACCCTTTTTCACATAAATTTGCTGCTTTTAATAGTTTAATTTATAGGTTAATTAATTTATCCTTTAATAAAAATGAATTCTATAAAGAATATAAACACATTATCAACACTGCTTTAATTAATGGTTTTAATACTAATTTCATAAATAAGAAAATCAGTCCAAGGATTCCAAAAGATAAGTGAAGATTTGTTGCAACTATTATTTTTATATTAATATTCCTAAGCTATGTAGGTTTGCTAAGCAGTCAGGATTTGTGATAAGTCTGAAGTCTGTCTTCTGTGGTCCTATGGTACTACGGGAATTAAAAGAAGTTGGTGAAAAGTGTGTTCTATTTCTTATGATTCTTACTTCATAGGCTCTAAAAGGAAGATTCTCAGTCACCAAAAACCGATGACAAAGTTTGAAACCAGACGCCAATGGAGTTGGGAGAACTCCACTGAACATAAACACACCCTCTAGCAGCCTGAGATCGTGATCTCCAAGGAGGTGAAGGAGAAGAGTGCTTTAAAGTGTGCTGCCTGCTGGTAGAGGTCAAGAATCTTTCACATAGTTAGCACACTTAGGTGAGGTCTTGAATTGCCAGGTGTTGGTGCTAACAAAGAGAACCTGGGCCTGGTGGTAGCAGAAGATGGTCCCAGAAGTCTAACAGAAACAACTGAGATGGAAACTGCAGTGCAAATTTGGGCACTCACATCTCGCTTTGTCACTTTGTTGAGTACTTGGAGCTGAAAGTACCGAATTTCAGTTTAAGAAGTCAAATGAGATGTCATTTGTGAGCTTCAGTGAAAGATAAACATTCCTTCACGCGCCGTTCCTGAATGGCCTTCTCATCCAAGAAATATGGACTCCCAGGAAGTAGTTGGGCACTGCAGCAATACACACAGAAGAGGCAGATGGACAAGCTCCATGATAGGCTCTTGCACACAAACAGAGGCAGTCAGTTTATAAAACAATTTAGCATTAACATAGCATTAACACTGAAAGCAATGCATAGGGCATGGAACATTTGGCATTAATCCTTCAAGGGAGATCTATGCTGATCAAAAGTAAGAAAACACATATCACACCCACGTTCAACAAATAACCATGGCTCTCTTCCTCCAGCATAACAAATGGGTAGTAACTATGCCCCTTGAGCAGTTGAAGCTATGATGCTTCTCAACCTGCATTGGGTGTCCATGGAGTAGTTTGGCCTTTAGCAGTTTCTCAAGATCTCAATAAAGAGAGATCCATTCTGAAGAAGAACTTCACAGGGCCGCCTATTTTACTATTTTATCAAGACCTGATTGTATAATAAATAGATTAGCCTTTAAGAATGACTGAGCCTTTTTCAATCTACTAATAACTAGGTAGCAAGCTGATGACAATGTGTCTACCTCTTATTAAATCCCGAAAATTTTATTTGCATTTGAAATTTAAGTTATCCATAAAATGAAATTGAAATTTTATCCCTCTCTGCCACCCTCAACGGAGCCCAACAAGTGGGATAATTGGGCTGATATAGCGGGACAGGCCAACTCATTCTGGAGTTCAGTTGAAACCTAGTACCAGCCAATTGACTAGGGGTGGGTTAATCCCTAGCCTCCCGTTTAGGTGAAGCAGAAACCAAAGCAGCATACTAAATGGTACATCCTTCCTGAAAATGAATGACATGACATGTGCCTGCCAGGATAGTGTGGGGGTTGCGTGTCTGCCTCACATTCAACAGGTCGCAAGATCGTATCTGGCTTAGGGTGAGTTACTCGGATAAGGTTTCTTTTTGCAGGTTTTCCCTTATCCTGAGAAAGCAAATGTCATGGGGTCTGAATCAATTGAGCATCATTTCATGAATTTCATACATTGTCCAATATGACCAACCAGGGTAAGGGCTTTAGGCTACTACAAAAAAAAAGGAGGAGAGAGAGAGAGAGAGAGAGAGAGAGAGAGAGAGAGAGAGAGAGAGAGAGAGAGAGAAAAATTCATACCCATGCCCAGATACATAACCCTCAAACAGCCAATATATTTCTTTCCACAAACACAGTCTACATGTGGGTGAGCATTTGAATTGAATCCATCGCAAGGAGCAGCCCACACCACGGAATTCAGGTTGGCCTAGAATCCTGGGTGCACCAACACATACCTACTATAGTAGGCCCCCCCGGGGAGGGAAGTAAGATGATGTTCAAGCTAAACATGCACACCTTGCAAAAAAAGAAATTTCTGTTTCATCACAATGTGCTTTCACACATCTGAAGTTTTGCTGCAAAACTGCATGTTATTTGCTTCCAAAAGCTTTCACAGCCATCATATTTGCTAGATTTGGGTCCCAGCAATTACTTTTACTCCAAATCTGAAGAAATGGCTGGGGACAAAAATTAGTATCAACTAATGAGTCTGAAGCCAGTGCAGTTGCTCATTTTCATAACTAGACAAAACTTAATTTTATGAGGGTATTAAAAATGGATTAAAAAGTTGGAAATTCATTGTATTGATCTACAAGGTGATTTATACTGGAAAACATTTGATATGTTACATTCATATATCTTTCTCTATCTAAGCTTCAGCAAACTACTCTTGCAAAACCTTATCCTTTTATCTTAGCTACTTCATGCTTATCCCTTTATTGTACCAAGATTATCAAGGTAAACATTAGCAGAAATGGGTTTATTGCAACATTATTTCCTTATACAAGGGTAATAAGTATATTAATCAACAAAAGCAGCAGTCAAATCTTTTAAAAGACAGTGCTATGTGATGGTATTGAAATTCTATTCTCTTTGCTATGAATAATGACTTCCCATTTGAGCAAAGTATACTTATTGGAAAATTTAAACTTACAACAAGCAATCTCAGAAATGGTTAGTTCCACAGCAAAAATTTCACATAAATTGTTTTGACAAGACCTACATTTTTTCTGTAGTAGGTTTTGTCTATGTCTTATAATTTATCAATTATGTAAAAGTCATTCAGAATAAAGAGGACTTCATAGACTACTCCAAGGAAATTCAAGATCCACATTTTGTCATGTATAGATTTCTTTAATATAAGGCATTTTAATCAAAATCATTAGAAAAAAAAAATTTGGAAAATTTTTCCATATAAAGGGTAGTTTGGGTGGGAGAATATTCTTGAAAATATTTGTGTTGCATCCTTGGAAGATTCTAAACTTAAGTAAGTTTGATATTTAATCAACTTTTTGTTTTTAAGTTATGCTGTTTAGAGACCATACTCGGATCAAAGACCTTTTTCTGAAAGTGCTGTGTTTTGGATTCAGGGGACCCTAAAACAATCTCCAATAAAATCTCAGTATCAAATTTTTGGGTGGAATGCAATACCTTCTCTATGTACTATGGACTAAATAGAGAGTGTAAAAATGATAAAAGCACTACTCTTATATCTTATATTTTTGTTGGTCAGGCCAAGACTTCTACAAAGTCCTTCGCATATAACTGGAACCATATAACTGGAAAATTTGAATACATTCATTTAAATCTTAGTAATGACAATCTCAAAATTTTACATTAAGGAGCCTCTCTGTGGCTTATCATGAGTTTTATATAGCAATATGGTAAGGACAGTCCGGTGTGGCTGCAAACAGGTCTTATTTTTAGAAGAGTGAGTGTGTGGGTGGGTGAGGGAGGGAGTGAGCGAGAGTAATACCCACCTACATCACTACTGCTGAAGCAGTTTACGTGGTACCTTCAATGGCCACTTCAGTCTTTGCCTCCACATAAAATGGTCCTTCTCGCAAATGTTCTCTTAATCTCAACATGATAGCAGTATCAAACACAGATTCTGCAGTTGGAGATTCAACAATTGTCTTCACCACTTCAAACTTGGCATCCTTGCACAGTTTACTTGCCTCTACATTGCGATCAAGCAGAAATTCTACCAGCCCTTGAATAAACAAACAAGAGTAACCTTTTAATTGTGCTTCACATTTGTAACTTAAGAGCATAAAGTTAAATCAAAGTTGAAACATCCAAAAACAGCATTGTTTAAAAAAATCTGGTGTGTTTCTTTCACACAACTTTCTCTACCCTCACAACTACAAAATAGTCTTATTTATTTATTGAAACAATAGCAAATACCAATATATACTGGCTGCCAACAAGGCAGAGTACAACAGACAAACTATAAATTATCTAAAAAAAAAAAAAAAAAAACTTGAATCTCTTCTTATTCTTTGATCCACATCTTGTTAATCAAGATAAATGTTTACAGCAATGCTTTTTTGTTATACATTTCTTCACAGGTACAAAAGGAATACAGTAAGCCTAAGTGATAATTGAATTCTTTAAAATGCAGCTATTGATGACTTTGATATTCAACTCTTTGAATAACAAAACCAAAAATCAACATAGCATTTGCAAACAGTATAAAGTAATTGAAAATCCAAGCCAATAACAACAAATATCTCAGAATGGTAAGTAACAGAAAGAGAGAGAGAGAGAGAGAGAGAGAGAGAGAGAGAGAGAGAGAGAGAGAGAGAGAGAATATTCATTGGTGTTTGTTCATTTCATATGATTCCATTACAGAAAATTATGAAATTTTTATTCATAATAAAGAGGATTGACTTCACAGGTTACTCAAGAGCAAATTTGCTATATACTTTTTTATCACACAGATATATATATTAAGGTATTTTAGAAAGAGCCAGACTGAAAAGTTCAATGCCATAACCAGGATTTGAACCACATATCTTCTGGCCACCGTCTAGATGCTCCCACCACTGAATTAATATGGGAACATGTTGACACAACATTAAATTCCCCAACTAAATCAATATTTTCTTGATACACCACAAGGTTCTAAATCAATTTAGAAGACATGTCCCAATGGTGACTTACAAGTGCTTTGTAATTTAACCAACTATTAGGTCAATCAGTCTGACTCTACCTTTCCAGCTTCTGTCCTACACATGGTTAGTATAGAAGAAACAATTAACATGTATTCTATTGTCTCAAAATCTCATCTCATCTCAGCAAACTCTATTTTTACTTTCTCTGTAAGTACTATGTACAGAGAAGGTATTGTGTTCCACCCAAAAATTTGATACTGAGATTTCACCAGAAATACTGTATTAATCCAAATGCAAGACAATGGTTTTTTTTCCAAAATAATGTTCAGAACTGGGAGTCATCTTGCATTCGAGATATATATTTTCCGAATACCATACTGGGAGAAAGTAAGTTTCAAACTACACAGGTATGGCACAGCGAAGCCTGGGGAATACAATAAGGATTACCGCCAAGGTTGTGATGTAAGTGACAATTTGATGTATTCTATTTTGTGCCAAAAATTAGCTAACATGCTTATAAGCATTCTCATCGACAAAAAAGATTATTCTCCGGGACTAAAATAAAACAAGAGGGCTTCTACGTATATTGTCTTAATAGAAAATACAATTCATAATCGTCATTACAGCTATGCTCCTGCCAATGCCATCACGTACAATAGCACACATTCCAAACATTTCCGTACTCTCCCCTCAGTCTCTACCGCCCAAAATGTGTAATTTACGTGCAAATTCGAATTAGGTAAAACAGTGTAAGATGTATTGTATTAAGAGTGTTGTCTTAACTGGAAATCGTTACACTTACATTGCCACTGTCCCATTCAATCATCGCACACATACATACATTTATGTTCTCTGTACCTACTGCTTACAATGTAAATTTCTGCACAAATTCAAATTAGATAAAAAAACATTAAATGGTGTGTAATTACAAAATCATATCTATCTTTGTCATTAGTTACACTGCCGCTGCTGCCACTGCCGTCGTCACGTACTTGCATGAACACCTTTACATATATGACAAACCTTTGCATTTAGTTTTCAAATTCTTTTTTATATGTCTTTTAAACATGTATTTTGTTTATATATGTGCATAATATGCTAAATTCCAAAATTAAGTTCTGAAAAATGGGGTTCATCTTGCATTCGAGGTTGTCTTGTATTCGGATAAATATGGTATACGTTTTAAGACCCCCTGAATCCAAAAAGAGCATTTTTAGAAAAGGGTTGTGCACAAGCGTGTGTGGACAGCATAGCTCAAAAACAAAAAGTCTATTAAATATCAAACTTGGTATTTAAGTTGATTGATGTTTGGAGGAATTTAGTAACAGTGACGGTCAAATTATATGTTTTATTAATTTGTTGAGTTTGTTTTTTAACACTATGTTACTTACATTGTTATTATGGTTGGTGTTTAAGTTTAGTACCTCCCAAGGATGTGGCATGAAGATTTATAAGAACCTCCCCCCATCCCAAACTACCCTTTACTTGGAAACATTTTTGATTTTTTCAAAAATGCTCTTACAATTTTGATTAAAATATCATATATTAAAGATATTTACATGACAAATAAAATGCATATCTTGAATTTTCTAGGAATAGCCTCTGAAGACACCTTTATTTTGGATGACGTTTGCTGAATTTTGCATAACTGGTAAACTGTAATAGATAAGCAAAAACTTACAACAAAAAAAAACACAGATCTCGTTAAAGCACAATTTATGTAATATACCTTTTTTCTTTTTTGTCAACAAAGAAACAAATTTTCAATCACATGCCAACCACCTTTTAGATTATTTGACTATCGTTTAGCCTAAGTATTATCTTATTTCCCTTCTACTTACAAGAAAGCAAGTAATAAGACCATTTCCGCTAATGTTTACCTCGATTAGCATGAAGTAGATAGAAGAATAAGTTTTTTAGCAATAATTTGTTACAGAGATGTAGAGAAAGTCTTGTGAATGGAACATATCATATTATTTTTCTTAAGTGAGGCGGTCAGCACCCAACTCTCACACTCATATGTCAATAAATATTCAACGTAGTTGCTCTATAGAATTTGTAAAACTTATTTATTGTACCACATACTGTTTAATTATGGAATTTAATTTATTTTGCATAGCTGATAATATAGGATATAATATATCCATAATAATTAAAATCACTTTTTGGTTAGTAATTTCATTGTTTATAATACTTATTTATTGTACCACATATTGTTTAACTATGGAATTTAATTTATTTTACATATCTTTGTTAATATAGGATACAATATATCCAAGATACTTAAAATCACTTTGTGGTTAGTAATTTCATTATTTATAAAAGTTTTTGCTTATATATGGTTTATTACTCTAACATCTATTATTTTTGTTTTCCCATGTGAAATTAGAAGACTATGTTCACTTTGAAATTATTATTTATACAGAGTATAGTCCATGTTAGATAAAAGGATTTACGCTAACCATCATTGAAGAAATGGTTCAAACCAGATGGGTAATTTCCTATATAATTTCAAACAAAAATTGCTGTTACATTTGCTTATAGTAAAGATTTACACATTTATTTTTATGTCAGACTGGGTTTCCTAAAGGTATGCAGGAATATTATAATTGCTCAGTTTTTAACTAACCAGCTGCATTGTAAATATACTCCTGACCCCACTGCTGAGCTGCCAGGACCTTCAGGACTTGAAATCCAGCTAATCGCAATTCAAAGAAGGGTTGACGACAAATGGACAAGATCAGTTCCACTGGCTCAGGTGCCAGTTCTTCAAACCAACTCTTTGTAACTGCCAATGATTGTGTGTCTTGTTCATCAGGCTATAAAGAAAACATATGTCCAAAATAATTACACTAAAATACACAAACTATTAATACTGAAAATTTAAGTTAAAATTTAAAAAAATTAATTGGTTAAATTTATATGATGTTCTCAAACCTTCTAACATTTCTTAGTAGGTGTATATACTAATCATACCAAAGTTTATATTCCTTTACTTAAATTAGGGTCAAAGTTTTAGAAATAGCAACAGTACACAATTTGTTATACATTCAAATTGAACAGCAATAGTGGGGAGTTTCAACAACTGGGTGCTATTTATACTGGCCATAAAATTCCATACTTCTTTCCAAGTAATCACAAGAAATAACTGAACTTTGAAAGGAAATTAAAATGGAGTTTTATTTATGGATCCTCTTTAACTACAGTGGTTCTCAGCATCCCATTCTACATACATTGGGCATGGAAAACTGCTTAATTTTGCTCAGAGACCTTTTTATCATGCTTGAGCTCTTTTACCTGCTGTAAATCTACAATACAGCACCAACAGCATTACCTCCCTTCCGAAGGAAGCCATGCTAAGGATTTTTATGCCCAAAAAAATCAGTTTTGAAAGAACAAGTATTCAACAATTCAATCTATTTACAACAGATATCTTGGAAATGGCTTACATCACAAAAAAAAATGTACTTCATATAGTGTGCTTTACAGATATCCACATTTTTTGTGTAACTTGTTTTTGTATATCACTCAAACATATATAAGTTGCACAAAATTATACAAAGTTTCTTGAAGAGAAAAAATAAAATTGTATATGATATAAATTGTGTGTTTTAACAAGATGTACATTTTTCTGTTTGTAAGTTTTTATATATCTCTTATGGCTTATCAGTTATATTAAAGTCATTCAGAACTATTCATATAGGGACTATTCCCAGTAAATTTAGGATATACAGTTTATTTGTCATGTACATATCTTTAATATATAGCATTTTAATTACGAGGGCCGTTCAGAAGGTAGCCTCCGGTTGATTGCAAGAAATTCACCAAGTTAAATAAAAATATTTTAATATATACATCTTACAACTACATCTTTGCACTATTTTTCTGCATAGTCTCCATAACGATTGAGGCACTTATCGTATCTGTTCACAAGCTTTGAAATTCCTTCTGCATAAAAATCACCCGCTTGTGCCTGGAGCCAGCCTGTGACCGCATCTTTGAGCTCTTCGTCGTCATCAAACTGCTGGGACCCGAGCCATTTCTTCATATGCATGAAGAGGTGATAATCGCTTGGCGCCAGATCTGGGCTGTAAGGTGGATGGTTGACAACGTCCCACTTGAAGGACTCAAGAAGGGCTGTTGTTCTGCGAGCAGAGTGAGGACGGGCGTTATCGTGCAAAAAAACGTTACCGAAAGTCAGCATACCACAGCGTTTGTTCTGTATAGCCCGTCGTAATTGTTTTAGTGTTTCACAGTACACGTCTTGATTAATGGTCGTCCCACGTTCCATGAATTCAACCAACAACACCCCTTTTGCATCCCAAAACACCGTTGCCATCAATTTTCGGGCAGAAAAATCTTGCCGGGCTTTTATTGGTTTGGTAGGCGAATTTGAATGTGCCCACATCTTTCATTGTTCTTTTGCCTCAGGGTTCACATACTTAATCCAGGTTTCGTCCCTGGTCACGATTCTGTTTAACAATGGTTCACCTTCGGCCTCATAACGTGACAGAAAGTCTAATGCAGAGGCCATTCTTTGAGTTTTGTGGTGGTCGGTAAGAATTTTGGGCACCCATCGTGCACAGAACTTACGGTAACCCAATCTTGCTGTCACTATCTCGTACAATAGAGTCTTAGAAATCTGTGGAAAATCAGTAGACAACTCCGACATTGTGAAACGTCGGTTTTCACGAACTTTTGCATCAACTGTCTGAACGAGTTCGTCCGTGACCAATGATGGTCTACCACTCCTCTCTTCATCATGAACGTTTTCTCGTCCACTTTTAAATAAACGTACCCATTCACGGACCACTTCTTCACTCATAACTCTTGGTCCGTACACGGCACAAAGCTCACGATGAATAGCTGCTGCAGAATATCCTTTGGCTGTAAAAAACCTTATAACACCACGCACTTCACATTTGGCGGGGTTTTCTATTGCAGTACACATTTCAAACGGCCACAAACACTTAACTAGCGCAGGTGTACGACTTTCACTCGACCACGGCTTGATGCCGACTGACCTGCTGAGTGCGTGAATGCTCAGATGGCGTCGCTACTCCCCCCACTACCCGCACTGTGACCGATCGGAAGCTACTTTCTGAACGGCCCTCGTATAATTGATAGAGCTACTTTTAAAATTTCAAAAAATGTTCCATGTAAAGGGTAGTTTGGAGTTGGAGAATTTTCCTGAAAATCTTTATGTTGCATTCCTGGAATATATATTAAACCTAAATACTAAGTTTGACATTTAGCAGACTTTTCGTTTTTGAGTTACGAACTTATCAGAAGCCTGAAAAAATCCATCGTCCTCAGCCGGGTTGGAATGGGCAACCTTGGGTATAGGAAGTTAGCATGGTAACCATTAGACCATGGAGGGCGACTGTAAGTAGAAGGGAAATAAGGGAGTACCATAAATCGATAGTTAAATCTTTTAAAAGCTGGTTGCTATGTCATTGAAGTACCTTTGTTTGTATGGACAGGAGTTGACAAATTCCCATAAGAGAAAAGTGCAAGAACGAGGAGTATTTTCGTCGGAAGAATCAGGCGAATGTACTTTCGTGCATACGCAGTCAATCCCAGCATCCCTTGCACACAGTGACACAGCAGTTGGAGTCAGGTTGGCAGTGAGTGTGGACTGCACTGTGTGATGGAAAAGTTTAAGATGATCGCACGGCCCACCGGGTGTGAAATCAGATCAGTCATTCAATTTTTGACAGCAAGGAATACGACAGCGGCAAAAATTCATCGCCAGATTAGTGAAGTTTATGGCCCCAAAGCCATGAGTAATACCAAGTTCGTAAGTGGGTGAGGTTATTCAAGGCAGGCAGAGAGAACGTGCATGACGAACCGCGCTTGGGCTAGCCATCTGTCATTAGCGAGGATCTTGTGTGTGCCGTAAACACTGAAATTCATGCCAACCGACAGTTCACTTTCCACAGTCATTGTATTTTCCGCAGGTTTCAAGGTCTGTTCTGTACAGAATTCTGTCAGAAATCCTGGGCTACAGAAAATTGTGCAATTGATGGGTTCCGAAGATGCTGACAGAGGAACACAAAGAAAAGAGATGTGCCAGTGCTCTGATGTTCTTGACCCAATACCATGAGGCAGGTGATGCATTGTTGGAACCATATCATCATGGAGGATGAGACATGGGTGTCCCATGAGACCGTTGAACCCAAGCACCAGTCGATGGAGTGGCAACACACGACCTCTCCGACGAAAGTGAAATTCAACCAGACACTCTCAACTCGCAAGGCTATGGAAACAGTCTTTTGGGACAGACATCGTATTCTGCTTGTGGAGTTCATGGATCCGTTGACAACAATCAATGCAGCTGTGTATTGTCAAACCTTGAGGAAACTTCACCGTGCAATTCAGAATAAATGTTGCGGCGTGCTGTCTGCTGGAGTTATTTTCTTACACAATATGGCAAGGCCCCACACTGCTACTAGGACACAAGCTCTCATTGGATCCTTTGGTTGGTAGCAGATCAATCATCCTCCCTACAGCCCCAATCTTGCTCCTAGCAACTACCACCTCTTCCTGCATCTGAAGAGGTTCCTCGGCAGCAAGCGTTTCCAGATGGATGATGAAGTGAAAACAGCTGTTACAAATTGGCTTTCCTCACAGGTAGCAGACTTCTATGACGAGAGACAACAAAAACTTGTCCCTCATTACAACAAATGTCTCAACAACAACGGCGACAATGTGGAGAAATAGCTGAATGTATGAAGATTTGAATAAAAAATATTTGATGAAAGTATGTCTCATAGATTTTTTTACGACGAACCGGGCCTTACTTATAAAATATCACTCATATTTTAAAGCTGAAACTATAACAAGGAATATCTCAAAAACGGTCAACCTCATGAAAAAAATGTATATAACATAAATTGTGTGTTTTAATGACCTCTACATTTTTTGTGGGATAAGTTTTTGTCTGTCTCTTACGGTTTACCAGTTATGCAAAATTCCACAAAATTCATCCAGAATAAACATGTTTTTAGGGACTACTCCCAGAAAATTGAAGATCTACACTTTATTTGTCATGTAAATCTCTTAAATATAAGAGACTTTAATCAAAATCGTTAAGAGCCATTTTTGAGAAAATCAAAATTTTCGAAAAATTTTTCATGTAAAAGGTAGTGGGGGAGGGGGGGAGGTTTTCTTGAAAATATTTGTGTCGCATCCTGGAAGATACCAAACGTAAATACCAAGTTTGGTTTTTAATGGTCTTTTCGTTTTTGAGCTATGCTGCCCACAGACAGACACACACAACAGAAATTTTTCTAAAAATGTTTTTTTTTGGATTCCAGGGTTTCAAAACATGTATTTCAGGTGAAATCTCAGTATCAAATTTTTGGGTGCAATGCAATACCTTCTCTATGCATTATGTACAGAGTACAGGTAGAGAAAGTAATTAATAATTTGTAACAATTCACTTCTTTTAAATTCATAAAACTAGTTTCACAATCAAAAGATCTATTGCATTGTCAGCTAAAAATTTATTGACAATACAGATAAGTGAAGAATTATTAATTGTTATATTAATATTCACTTATATTTATAAACAAACTCAATGAAAGAAGAACAGTTTCTCAATTCACAAGTTTATTGCACCTTCAGCTCAACTTTTTTTGTTTTTTCTCTCTGCATTTATATAGTCGCATTTAACATCTAAGTTCATATCAGGGGCTTTGTATTAGAGACAACTCGTCTGTAGGTTCTTTACGTTGAGTTTAAATCGTTTTTTGTTTCCTTCAAACATACTTCCAGACTCTATGGAGAATAATTCTGTTTAAAGAAAAGTTCCCTGCCCCAGCCGGAGACCTCCGGGTGAGACATCAGCTCGCTGACCACTCAACCACGGAAGCAGTCCAGCTTGTTGTTGAACAATTGTTTTACTGTTATATTAATATTGGTGTTGCTTCACTATTGCTATCTTTAGTTTTTACATATTAAACAGCAGATGTCAGTATGCTGAAAGAAGGAGAGACAAGCAGCAGGAAGTAATCAGTCTTCAACAAGGCAGAGGATGGAAATGTAAGTGTCCGAAAACATTCGCAGAATCACAACAGCAAAAGAAGTGAAGTTTTATATTTAGCAAAGAACTAAACAATAATGGTTTAACAAACAGCATGAAGCTTTGTTTACCTTGATATCCAGCATATTGGCTACAGTGTTAAGAGCACATACTCTCCACTCTGTTGGACAGTCCTTTATTTTCTGAGCTAGCTTTTTCAATGCTTCATTCATTATACTGCCTATAAAAATTAAATAATATTAAGTACAATCACAATTATATGCATATTTAATTAAAATTGCAATATATGGTGGGCTTCAGAGTTAACAGTTTGAGAAAATATTTATAAACAGAAAAACAGGAACCGAATTTTAATTTTGAAATCCTTCCAGGCAACCTGATGCATAGGTTCATCCAATCACCCCATGGACAAGGTCAACTACCATGACGGAGGTGGTATCAACAATAGAAGCACATAGTTGTGCAAGCAAGTAGTGTTACAAAAATCAACTCACTAATTAACTTCAGCAAATACAAGATATTATAGTTTAGAAGCGGTTGCAAATATACAATTTCATTAAATTAAGTTAATTACCTCAGAACTAGTTTCAAAGAATCACTTCATCATCAGCTGATTACAATTTAATGAAATTGTATATTTGCAACTGCATCTAAACTATAATAATTAATCTTTTCGTTATGCTTTCCGATTCAAAAATTATGAGAAATATAAGCTAGTTGCAAATGTATTTGTTCCTGTTAGCTTGATTGATGTTTTATTCACATTATCTTTTCAAAAGACTGATTCATAATATTAAAATATTTGTGTTCTACAAATTGCACAATGGAATATAAAAAGCAAAGGAACATACACAATTAGAAACACTTTGATTTGGATCACTAATTTCACAATAGGTAAATTCACTCCACAGAACAAGTTTATTTATTGAATTTCCAAAGTGTATTCAGTCCTATTTTACAAGTATATCATGAAAATATTGTTATTTTCGAATGCTCTACATATGATATTTGACCTTCAGGTATAACCTCGTTCTCCCAAGCAATGACTGGACCCATTTATGAGATGGAGTCACCCAGCAAGTGATGTGCATTATCTCCAATAGCAGGTGATAGAGAGAATAGCAATGGAATGAAAGGACTTTCAGCTTTTACCATGGGCTTCAAACTCTACTGAGCCTTGCATTTTGCTACAGTTTGACAATGATGAAAATAATGCAATAGAGTACAATATATAATAAGAGTATGCGTTTAAAATATTTTCTTTTGACTCACAAATGCAGAAGTACAGCCTTGTGCTTATACTTTTATCTACTGATCATTTAAATAAAAATATAAAAAAAAATGCTAGGTATAATTGCTTAGGTGAGCATTAGGTTTTGTATGAAGCTGATCAGTAGCTATACACATGTTTTGCCCAGGAAGAAAGGTTAATGACAGCCCTAAACTTAAATCTTGCAATATATTTTCATTTTGATGTCTCAAAACTAATTATAGGAACTCTTGTTGTTTGTAAATAAAATCAAATATGGAACTTGTAGAATTTTCATGAATTTTCCTACTCACTATGCTTATGATGAAAATCTTTCACCCACAAAAAAATCCTATTTTAGCCACAGGTTGTGCAAATAATTATTTCTTCATTCACAGTAATCCATTCATCATTTAAGTTCTGTCACACTATGTCAGCATATTGGGGGATCTTTTGGTAATTTTTTTTGATCAACAGAATTTCCAGTTTGTTACAATGTTCACATGGTGACAAAGATGGCAATGAAATCATGCCTTGCCAACTTAAAAAATGGAAAATTTAGCCAGAGACCTTTTCTTCAAGGTATGGTGATGTTCATATGCAAATAAACATTACTCAAAAAAAAAAATCCACCGAGTGTGAACCCACAACCTTGCATATAGAGATCAACATGGTAACAACTACAACATAAAGGGTACACAGATACTAGAATTTAATAAAGAAGTAAATGCATTATGTAAACTATTTGTTACAACAATCTACTAAGTTTTCAAATATTTTTCTTTAATATTCTTGTTCTTTGTTACCAGAATTTCCTTAAATATATGGCTTACCTAAGCCCTGTAATGTGTATTTTCCTTGCACAGAAGTGGCAATATAACCAATAGTTTCCATAGCAGCACCCAGCAATATCAAATTAGTTGTATCTAAAGTTTCAAACAAAGTGTAAACTAGTACTGGATATTGTGAAAACACTTCCTTTGGTCGTGATTGAGCAATATTTCCAAAGAATCGTATTATACCTACAAGAAAAAAAGGACAAATTAATTTAGTTTTTTCTGCAGAGCAAATGAACACTCATACTACATTACCTTAACTTTTACAGAGAAAACAGTTTCAAGTGAATTGCCATCAAGACATTTACTGAAATAAATCATGTATATACTTATCAGGTAATGAATGCACATATAAACTGGTGTTGAAACACTTAATTCCTCAAGCTGATCCATACTTCTATTTAGATGAATTGTGAAAACAGTTTTGAGAACATTTATAGCAGGTACCTTCAGATTAAATACTGGTTCAGAATAACCAAAAACAGAAACCAAAACCAGAGCAATAAAGTTAAAATACATTCACCATAATGTGAAGTTTTCCCAAGTCCTGGAAACAGGAAAGACAATTTATTTTGTTTTTCAACCTTCTTGTTCCCACTCCCAAGGATGGCATGTCAGATCCATATTGTGTATACTAGACACTTCATTATAGAAATTATTCAAGGCAGCTATGGCATGAAACAGCCTCTAGAAGCCTCTCAAATCACAAGTTGTAAAAATGAAACCAAAAGAAATTCCAGCAAATGTGCATCCTGACTTCCTCAGATCCATTGAACATTGATATTACTGCTGGCGAAAGCTTCATTTCTATCTACTTCATGTTAATCAAATTAATATTTGAAATGATTTTATTACACATCTCTTTGTAGGTACAAGGATAATAGAGGAATATATTAGTTCTATACAATATAAAAATTGCAAAAATTCAAATAATAACAATGAATATCTCAGAAAATTCAACTCTGTCAAAAAATTAATTTCCTATAAATTGTGCTTTGATGGATCTACATTTTCTGTCTAATAAGATTTTTCGCATCTCTTAGAATTTGCCATCTTTCTGATCCCAAGTTTACAGGTTCATACCCAGCCCAGACCAACAGCTCCATGCCAGTAGCTTACTAGAAAGTAAATGACTCCCTCCAGATAAAATTCAAGCACACTAGCAGCATTGATATGATCCTAGAAATTAAAGTGTCATGAACAAAATATTATTATATCTTACAGTTTACAGTCATTCAGAGGTTATTCTCAGAAAATTCAAGATTCTCCCTCTCCCTCCCCCTCCCCCCAGCAGTGATAAGTCTTTCATTCCTTACATAGTGTAACTTGTGTCAGTTTTTGTCGGGAGCAGAAAGTAATCTAACACATAGCACACAGGCCATCAACTCATACATTTATGCTCTGCCAGGGAAGAATCTTTTTTGATCATTTTTGAATAGGAAGACATAATGAAAAGATTAACTATTATGGTTTAGAAGCAGTTGTAAATATACAATTTCATTTAATTAGGTTAATTACCTCAGAACTAGTTTCAAGGAATCACTTCCTTCGTCAGCTGATTGCAACTGGTTGGCTCTCCCCTGATGGTTATGTTTATCTCTTAGTCCCTCTGGTGATGGTTCTATGAATTTGGTGATCAGATTTTTGTTCATTGTGATCTCGAAGTTCATTAATCTTGGATGAAATTTCCAAAAAAATATTTTCTCCCAAATGTTTAAATAGGCAGGTTTTTGTGCCTGCTTAACAAGTGATGCAGTGTTGACAATTTCATGTCCTTGTATTCAAAACTGTGCTGTAACTGCTGATTTTTCTTCTTCCCTGTATTTGATGTTTCTAAAATGTTTCCTAAGCCTTGTTTCTATTAGCCTATATAGATTGATCACATTCTTTTCAATCTATTCTATAAATCCCTGATTTTTTATGAGCTGGATTTTTTAATTTTTGGTCCTCTTTTATGAGGAATTTTATGCTGAATTTATTTTCGGGGATGAGTGCTATTTTGCTGTCTTTGAAAGTCTTCTGAAATTTTTTATGTGCCCATGGGTGGAATGTGACCTTTTTGAACATCGGATTTTGTTTTTGTGGTTTGAGGTGGTTTGAGGGTGGTATTTACTTTTAACATTATTTGTTGCTTGACTTTTCTAAACTTTGATCTCCCACTAGAGGAAAATTTGCTGTTGAAGTTTGTCAACCCTCCCACCAAAGGAGAAGTCGACCACCACAAATAACTCACCTGCATCCAGTAGCTGTATGCAGCTGATGATATAGGGCAGATCCTACAATATCAGTTCTGCTACGTAAGTAACAATTTTGATGAAGCCTTGTGTAAAACGACTCATTATACATTACTATTAACTGAGCTTCACAGTGTATCACTTCCAATTCATTACTATTATTAAATACATTGTTTTAAAATTTACTTCTTTGTTTTGCCATTTCCGGCCATTTACACTTTTTTTGCATCATCCCTTGAAAAGCGTATAAAGGGGGGTTTTACTGTATATAGAACCACATATGTAATGCTCACAATTAATGTAAACTGCTTAACATTTAGAACTCCTTACCTGGGAGAAGAATAGAAGAAGAAAGATCAAGTGCAAAAGTTGAGATTTTTTCTGCTAATAATTTTAGCACATTATGTTCTTCTAAGTACATGAGTCCATGATCACTGAGTGCTAGTTTCGTAAGAAGTTCCAAGGCATTCAATTGTAAGAGGACATCACTCCCTTGTAGCTCAGATAGAAGAGATGGAAGTAAACCAGAAGCATCGCTTGCTTGAAGACTGTTTTCTGATTTGGCTGCCACATCCACCACTATCTACAATTGTAAATTCAAGTTAAATAATTTTACAAATGAAGATTGCAAACATATGCTCCACTCATTCGAAATTGGGATTTTGTTCCGCTTTCACTGGTAGCTTGGTGATGAGATATATTTCTCAGAATTTTGAAATTATTCTGGCCCAACCTGATATTTAGGGTTGTTTTCGAGCAATGAAGATACAGGCGGCATTAGGCTCAGCACATAAAGCCACTCATCATAGCCTTTTATTTGCTTTTCCTATTAAATACTAAACAAATTGTTCAAAGCTTAACAATCGAAACTTCTATAAATATTTTAGGCAAAACTGTTTGTAATGCTACACACCCAGGCATGGACTTCAAATCTTGCATACCCAATTCAACAGCAAGACCCTTTTCCTACCAACTGCCAAGCGGAATGGGCAGATTTAAAGAAATTAATAAGCTCACGAACGAAAGATTTAGTTAAAAACACCCTTTTGATAAGAAGCTCAGGATCGTGGATGGACCATAGGATACTAACCATACCAAATTATGTGAAATATGTGCAGTATGCGCCAGTGTAAGAGAAGTAACATAAGTTTTCAACATATGTATATAAGCTATAAAATTACATCATAAACTTTGTTCTTTAGTAATGGAAAAGTTACCTAACAGCAACAGCTACAGAGGATTGGATAATTCAAAGCTGAAGGGGCAAGAAAAAAACTTTAAACATCCAAAAATTCAAATTACAAACGTTATGTCTAAAATTGACATTTTGGCAATACCGGTAAAAACAATTCCACTAATGCTGACCTGTCCATACCGTCAAATTTCACACAGATGATGAAGTGCCTCCAATATTGTAGGAATTGGCATCTCTTCAACTTCAAGTTCTCATTCCTTCTTAAATCTTTAACACATACTCGTCAACATCATCATTTTTTGGTTGTCTCACTCTTTTCGACTCTTTCCATTTTCATTCGAGCACAGCTTAAAATTTTCTCCTTATTATTCAGATGATTGCTCGGTGGTGTGTCATATACTTTTGCAATTTCTTCTTCAGCCCTTTTCAACTTCTTGAATGACAGCGCCTTTTTCCGCAAAAGTTAAAGATTTGTATTGAACATGCAGTTTACTAAGATTCATAGTGGTATTGATTTGGAAAACAGTGAACAGAAGAGAGCTCAATAATGATTAAAGGCACAATGTTTTAAACAGGTACGCATGATATGGGAGCAGGTATAGAAGTTCAAGACCGGCAGCTAGGGAAGCTAATTCCACCCTCCAAACCACATCCCGACAAAATAAAAAAACTCCGGAACGATGACCTCTTTTGCAAAAACACATTGACGAAGTTATCATATTAAATTTTCATATCTGTATTAATTTTCAACAGACATTTCTAAATAAAAACTTTGAATTATGGAAAATAAAATTAGAATTATATTTGATTTTTTACATTATTTAATACAAAATTCAAGGGACCAAGTAAAATATTTGAAATTAACAATTTCAAATTATAGATGTTCAAATTATTCAAGTTCTGCTGTAATGAATAAATAAAGAAATTATTCTTGGAGGATAAAGTGCTCCATTTTGTATTGACATTAATGAAAGTATTTAAAATTCAAAATACTATTTCTGTATTACTTTCACAAAATGGTCTACAAATAATCACTTGAAAAGTACTTAATACACTTCATGTCACCAAAAAAATTAAGCTAATACAAACAACCATAAACATAAAGGTGACAAAAAAGGTGAAGGCTGGCCAATACAAGATTAGAAGTACATGCATACTTAACACAATTTAGAAAAGAAAGCTATCCGGCAAGAAAAACTTTATAATCCAAAGTATTCATTAATTTTCTTGCAGAAACATAGTTCTGCTACAAACAAGTCTTGCACTATACAGCCACTATCCTCATGTGCATCCCCTTTGTTATGTCCAAAATGTAAGTATTCAGAGATAAATTTACAACATGCAAAAGAGTAAATTACTTGAATCTAGAAGAGACTACTGCCAAACATGTTGCTAAAATGTTTGCTACAAATGGAAGTCTCACCACATTGCCATAATGTTGATCTAACCTCGCTTCTCCATGGAGTGCCTCAGTCCAAGGCTACTTGTCAACTTGCTGGCAACAGCATGTTTCCACAATTATACTGATATTTTGGATTGCATGGTGAAGAGAAAGCTAAGAATACATGCATACAAGATGCCATCTGTGGCACATGTAAAATACAAGAGCAAGCGTGTAATGGCACATTCGCTCGGTGCTGCGAAGAGGTGCTTGAAAGTTGAAATGCTTCTGGGTAGCGCAAAAATGCCACAGTAAGAAGCCAGCCATCTTAGCCGTTACCGGTGAAACCCAAACAAAATCGCTGTTTCAAACAGGGGGAGTGCTGCTTCTGAACACACTGCACATTCCATAACGTTTATACTTTTACAAATGCATATCACATACTGACATGCACCTAAAAGTGCAAATACACTTATCCAAGCACATTTAAAATGTGAACATCACTTCATATCCTGGTTAGGTAAAAGTATTCTAAGAATATGTTCCTTCTCTTATATAAGTTACACATATTAGCACAATATCACTACACTTACACTTCTCACAGTTTTATAAAAGATACGAACAACAGCTTCTTCAAAGAAACTAACGACTTGGCAGTTGAGAAAGCTTGCAGTTGGATGATAATAATAACCTTGCAGCTTGTGGAGAGTCAGTAATATGCCTATGTTGGTGATGTAACCTTTTACTTTTTATGAACATTGCTTTATTACTGCATTTTCTCAACTTGGCATACATCAGTTTATCAAATGTTAATTGCCTTTAAAAAAAACCCATATACAAAAAAATTGCATAAATTGAAGCTAAAATCATTTTATGGAAAACCCTTCTTCTTTTCCACATATTATCTACACAAGAGATACAGAAGTTTTGTATTTCACAAAAAATTTGGTGTTGAGATTTCACTAGAAATATATGTTTTGAATAAATTTATAAGAAAACATTTTTGGGAAAGGATGTGAATGTGTGTGCGCATGTGTGGGTATGTATGTATGTGCGTGCATGTGCATGTGAGACAGAGAGAGAGAACAGCATAACTTAAAAACAAAATGACCGCTAAATACAAAGTATTTAAGTTCTTTCAAGGATCGGACACAAAGATGTTTAGGAAAATCTCCTCCCAATTCCAAACTTGGCCGTGCCATGGCCCAATGGTTGGACCACCTGCCTCTTACCTAGACAGCCCAAGTTCGATCCCAAGCGACCGCATGTGAGAATTGAGGTGGACAAAGTGACACAGGTGTGGGTTTTCTCTGGGTTCTCTGGTTTCCCCCACCATTGCATTCCATAGGTGCTCCATCTTCATTCCATATATCACCAGTGTCATCGCCTGCAGTGCTACAAGTAGTAACCCAAACTATCTCTTAAATGGAATATTTTTCGAAAATTTGTGTTTTCTCAAATGGCTCTAACAATTTTGATTAAAATAGCATACGTTTGAGATACTTTCATCACAATTAAAATGCATTTTCTGGGACTAGCCTCTGAAGTCCTCTTCATGATGGATGACTCCTGCACAATTGGTGATGGTGGTTAACACAAAAGCTTACTAGTCATAAAATGCAGATCCTGTAAAAAGAAGCATGTTCTTTTAAAAGCTGACATGCATGATTGAAATTGAAATTCAGTTCTCTTTCATGGCCATGAGCAAAACAAGAGATATGAAATGGATGAGGACTTCCTGTATGAGGAAAGTTTTAAGTGTTTTAAGATTGTAACCAATAACAAGGAATATCTCAGAAATTAACTTGACAAAGAAATGTATATGCATAAATGTTGTGTTTTAAAAAGGCCTACATTTTTGTACAATAAGTTTCTGTCTATCACTTACAGTTTACCACTTATGTAAAAGTAATTCTGAAGAGGACTTCAGAGACATTCCCAGAAACTTAAAGATATGCATTTTATTTGTCATTTAAATGTCTTTAATATACAATATTATAGCAAATCCAACAAACAACTCTTTATTTCTTTCACTGATTACAAATGAAAATCTGTTCACAAATAACTGTATTTCTTTAATGCTTCACAACATTTCTGTTTCCTTTCAACATTCACTGAAATGGCTATTACTTCATGCTACGAATTTCCCATCAAAACTCTTGTCAACTGCTGCATGCTTTCCATTCCCAGTCAAAACTGAACTAAACTCTAAGGCTTGTTCCCATTTTTATACATATCGATCACGTGACAAGAAACTTCCAGAAGTAGTCACACACAAACCACTGCAGGTATCACATACTCAGGTGTTACAATGCACAGGTTAAACATCAAAGAACTTTCTGTCCACCCACACAGATGTGACAGCTACATTGTCAAAAGAGCTCGCCAATGGTACATGTGTCCACTTGGTATGACTTCCAAAGCAGCCATTCACACACATAAGGATGCGGGTTCAAACCCGGCGTAAAAATCCTTAGCATGGCTTTCTTCGGAAGGAAAGTAAAGCCGGCACATAAAAGAACCTCAAGCCTGATAGAGAGACCTCTGAGCAAACTTTAGCGGTCTTTCAAGCCCAATCTATGGTACGCTGAGAACCATAGCAGTTAAAGAACATCCATAAATAAAACAGCATTTCATTTTTTTTTCACACACGTGTGGTAATTATGGCCACAGGGTGTAGTCACAGTATATTAATCAAAATCATTAAGAGCAATTTTTGAGAGACTCAAATTTTCAAAGATTTTTCCATATAAAGAAAGGGTAGTTTGGAGTAGGGGAATTTTCTTGAAAATCCCCATGTAGCATTCTTGGAAGATGCTGAACCTAAATATCAAGTTTGGTATTTAACCAACTTTTCATTTTTGAGTTGCGTTCACGCACGCACGCGCACACACACACACACACACACACACACACATGGTATTTTCTCCAAAAATGTGTTTTATCTTCTCTAGCACATATGTGCAATGTACACAGTAAATAGACAAGGTATTATATTCCACCCAAAATTTCTATATCGAGATTTCACCAGAAACACATTTTTGAGAATTGAAATTTAGTTCAGTCGATTTTGTAACACTACATCACTTACTTTTTATTTCGGTAAACATGTTTCAGAAGCCATGTGCTTCCATTGTCAATTCCTTTGATTTTTGAGACTGCTTGAATAAAAAAAAAAAAACTTCTACAGGGGGGGGAGGGGAATGATAAGGGTGGGGGATGGAGAGAGAGGGGAGGACAGAGAGAGAGCGCTTCAGTATTTTCCAACTACCCTTTACACGGAATATTTTTTTGAAAACTTTGATTTTCTCTGTTTTCTCTAAGTGTTTCACGACAAACGAAATGTTTATCTTACTTTTCTGGGAATGTCCTCTGAAGACCTTCATTCCAGATAACTTGTGTAACTGGTAAACCGTAAGAGAGACAAAAACTTACAACACAAAAAATATAGATCCTGTTAAATTTTTTTTTTGGTAGTGTTTGATGCCTGCTTTAACTACTAATGGCACCACAGACGGTGACACTGATGATACATGAATGATGATGGAGCACCGGTAGAATGCGATGGCGGGGGAAACCAGAGTATCCAGAGAAAACCCGCCCCAGCGCCGTTTTGTCCACCACAAATCTCATATGCGGTCGCTTGGGATCGATCCTGTTAAAGCCTGATAAAATGGGCCTTTGAGCAAAATTAAGCGGTCTTTCACACACAGTAATTTTTCATTTATTTTCAGCTTAATAATGTGTTTGAACATAGTTAAGCTATGTAAAAGTAAATGCAATAATATATAAGATAGGAGTATATACAAGGGCCATCCAATAAATAAGTTTCCCTATTTTGTTCTCTGCAAACCACATGTTTTAAAATTAAGTTGGTACTGTAGGAACTTTCATTGGGGTATGGTGGCTGCTCCTGACTTCCAACATCACGTGTTGCTCCGCGTTCGCCAGCTGCCATGGAGTTACCACTTGAAAGCATGTCCGTTTGTGAACTTTGTTCTGTTATTCACTTTTTCATGCCGAAAAATAAAACAGCTATCAATATTTCACCATTTAGTGAGTGTTTATAGTGAAGGATGCATGAATATCCAATTCCACTAAGTGGAAGGATGGCAAAATGTGCATGATGAAGAGCACAGCAACAGGCCTGTTACTGCTACAGGCAATGCAGCCATTGTTGCTGTTCAGAATGTGGTGGATGAAGATTACTGCGTCAGCACTGAAATAATAATCAACTGCCTCCTGGTATGGAAATTGGATGCTCCTCTATTGTGATGATCCTGTCAGATGTCTTGCAGTATCGAAAAGTCTGTTCAAGATGGATCCCACATTTGCTGCGGAACTTCAAATGGGACCTTTTCCCCCATCCACCTTATTCTCCGGTTCTTGCTCCAAGTGATTTTCATCTCTTTCCACAACCTTAGTCGCACTAAGTGGTTTGCGATTGATGAAGAGGTGGAAGCAGAGGTGAACCGCTGGCTAAGGAGACAGGACCAACCTGGCATGACGAAGGTATCAAAAAACTGTTGCCATGATACCAAAAGTGTCTGGACAGAAATGGTGACTATGTGGAGAAGTAGTGTACAAGTTGTGGAATGAAAATAAAATATTTCACAAATGTAAATAACCCGCTTGTACTTTTTGTAAAATAGGGAAAGTTATTCGCTTGATGGCCCTCACATATAGTAGGTATTTTAGAATATGTTGAGAATGATTTACAAATTCATCAATGTTATAGTAGGTATTTTCGATCAATACATTAAAACTTATTTAAGTAATTGAAAATCTTGATTAATATTAGAAGAGTATTATAAAGTTTTACCCCCTATGTAACTAGTTCTTTCCATACATATGCATTCTATATTCCTTGGGTACCAAGATCGTTTTTACCTCTGGTATCATGATTGTGAATATCTGAGTGGTCTGCATAGGAAATTTGTGATTAACCAAATGGAGAATGGTTTTATAAATAAATAAGCTTGGAAGTGTAAGTATCTTTGTTAGCTTAAACATATCTCTGCAGAATCTGTATGACTTAAATCCCCTATGTATCTGATTGCTCGTTTTAGGAGTATGAATATTTATTAAAATTTGTTTTGCAGGTATTGCTCCAAATTTCTATACCATAGGATAAGGTCTAGTGGATATGAGCAAAGTATATCATTTTGGCAGTTGAACATGGGATATAATTATTTAAAGATCTCGAAACAAATAAGTTTTTACCCACATTTATTACCAGTTTATCAATATGACTACTAAAAGTTAATGTTCTATCTATGTTCAGCTCTAATAAGTTTACATCGTTTGCGCTTTTGATAGTGTTATTATGGATTATTAATTTTGGAGGATTAATTTTGTTCCTCTATCCAAAAATTATTATTTCACATTTAGAAGGGTTAACACGCACATTAGATTCATTGAAATATTTGTTAATGAATTAATTATAGCATTTGTGTTTTCTTCAAGTGCTCCTTTATCTTTGTTACTGACAAAAATTGTTGTATTATCACTGATGATCTTTTGTCATGCATGTATAAAATGAATAACAAAGGACCCTACTGAACCCTGAGGAACACCATATGACAGATTTTGAAGTCTGGATTCTTAAACCCCACTATTGGTTTTTAATTGTTCTAGTTGTTTCCTGTTAGTCATATATGAGTTTATCAATATATATTCCAATCCTCTAAAACCTAACATAGATTTTTTTTTCACTAAAATATTGACCTCTACGCAGTCAAGAGCTTTAGTAAGATTAAGGAATATATCAACAGTATGATTGCCAGATTCAACTTCATTTATTACCCTTTCAATACAGTCTGGTATTGCAGTGTTAGCATATCTTTTATTTACTTCTTTAATTAGAAGTTTATATTTAATTATGTATTTCATTATTCTGTTATAAAACACGCGTTCAAATGTTTGAAATAGCGGGTAGTATTAATATAGGTCTATAATTATTAATATGGTTTTTGTCACCCTTTTTAAATACTGGAATTACTTTTGCAGTTTTTAATTTATCAGGGAAAATCCAGTTTCTAGGAAGGGAATTTATAATGGATGGATGCCACCTGATTATTACACGCTTTTATGAGTGACAATGGTATGCCATCAGTACCAATGTAGTTTTTGATTTTAGTGACTTTATTATACTTATTATTTCAGCAGTATCTGTAGAATAGAGATATGTACAGAATGGGATGCTGAGAACCACAGCAATTAAAGTGTCCATAAATAATTTTGTTAAACATACAACTTATTTTATATACACTTTTTTTGTAGAATTATCCATTTCCATGATATTCCTTATTATTGTTTTCAATTTTAAACTATTCCATCTTTCATTTCAAACCTCTTTTCTTTTATTCCTACCCATTCAAAAAGAACCAAATTTCAATTGTTTCACATAGCAATAGCTTTAAAAGATTTTATTTTGCATTAACCCATTTTCCTCTTTTCCCTTCTGCTTACAAGAAAGCAAGAAATATGAAAATTTTTGCTAATGTTTATCTTGATTAGCATGATGCAGATAAAAGAATAATCTTTCCTAAGAATATTTTGTTTGCAGAACGAATTAGAAAATCATGTGAAAGGAACACATCAGATTTTTTTAGATACATAGGACCATGTATTTCCAGTGAAATCTCGGTATCAAAATTTTGGGTGGAATGCAATATTTTCTCTAGGCATGAAATGAAATGGCCTGTTATTTATGGACGCTCTTTAACTGCTTTGGTTCTCAGCGTCCCATTCTATATTGGGCGTGAAAGATCGCTTAATTTTGCTCAGAGGCCTCTTATCAGGCTTGAGGTTCTTTTACGTGACGTAAATCTACGACACGGGACCCACAGCTTTACTTCCCTTCCGAAGGAAGTCATGCTAAGGATTTTTACGCCCGAAAAAATCCATTGTCCTCCGCCGGGTTTGAACCTGCGACCTTGGGTATATGAAGTTAGCATGGTAACCATTACACCACGGAGGGCGACTCTCTAGGCATGCACTATGTACAAAGAAGAGTAAGTAAAACTGACAAATATTCAAATATGATCCATCAGATGTTGCATTTCTATTCTACTTCTGACAGAATAGCAAAGAAAAAATCATTTATCATAAATTGAATCCTTTAAGATCTCTCTAATGATTTGCAATAGTTCTTGTACTGGGTGATTCAAAAACGTCCAAACTGACTGTGCGGTGTTTGTCTGTCCATGCCCTTGGTGCTCGTTGCCATCTGCCACTATCATAGAAATACCCGCCAGGAAATTGCCAGCATTTCACAACTTGAACTATGATGAGTGATGGATAGTTTCCTAAAGAGGTGCCAAAAATGTATGGACAACAGCGGTGGCCAGTTCTAGGTTCTCCTTTAATAACATTGGTAAGTAAAGTCTTTAAAAGGAGTTTTAAATATGTTGCATGGTTCATCCGTACCTTTCTATGATAGCAGCACATGCGACAAGTGCCAAGGGCACACGCAGGCAAAATACTGCACAGCCAGTTTGGACGCGTCTGGATCACTCCTTTTCGTTTCCAAGTAGCATAAAATTCTATGTGAGGAATAGATTATCATACCATTCACAAATATTCCAAATAATACATTTTATTATCAAGCAAGATCTACTCTCTCTCCTTCCTTCTCTTCCTGTACAAAGGAGAAAGGAAGGAGAGCGGAGAGAAACAAGGGAGATAATAGGTGTTTGGGTGGAATATGGAATGCCATTTTGCATTTATTTTTCTTACAACTTACCTCATACACTCTGAATCTTATGACATCCTCCTGCTCCATTATGTTTTTTAGCGCCTTCAAATATGGAGGAGAATAAAGGAGTGTCAGCCCTTCACGGGTTTCTCCAAGTTTCACCAAGAGTTTTACTGCACTATTTGCTACAGCAATATCCTTTTTGCTCACACATTCAACAAGTGCAAGAACAAACCCATCCTCCTTACTGAGCTTTACCACCAGTCTTTCATCATTGATCGCTCGGTGCAACTGAAAAACAAAGGAATATTCAATTCAATTCAATTTATTAGTCCTGTAAATCATATACATGATATAGGATAAGTCAGTGTTTACAGTTAAGTAGAAACATATTTACAATTTACATAAATAGGTAGTTACCAATGAATATTTCATACAGCAATTAACTTTTTTGCTTTGAAAAAATACAAATTATATAAAGATTAGACCACACAATAATTCACAATTATTAAACTTAATTTTGAGACAATATTACAAGAATCTTTTATATACAACAGCTGAAGTAAACATCACAATTAAGCATATACATATTTACAACTATCAATGTTTACACAATAGTATTACTGTAATAAATACAATTAATCACAATTTTCCACTATTACATTTTTACCAACAGAATACTCAAAAATACAGACTCTCAGGTCTTATCACTGTATCTCATATATTCTTCCACCGAATAGAATTGATTGAGATTTAGGAATTTGTGAATTTCCTTTTTAAACTTGGTAACAGACTTTATACCTTTTAACGGATCAGGAAGTTGATTGAATAATTTTATGCCACTATATTTGAATGATATCTGAAAAAGTTTAGTTCTATGGGTCTTTAAGTGCAGCTTGTTTTTGTTCCTAGTATTGTGCGCATGTATGTCCGAGTTTGCTGTTAATTTACTCAAACCACTTTTAACATGAATTAACATTTCTTTTATGTACAGACTTGGAAATGTGAGTATATTTAGTTTCTTAAAATGCTCTCTACAGCTTTCTCTAGGGAGAATGCCCAACATGATTCTCAACACTCTCTTTTGCAATTTAAATATTGCATTACTATAACTACAATTTCCCCATAGCTTTATTCCATATAACAACAGTGAGTGAAAATAAGCATAATAGCAAGTTTTTAATACCTCACTAGAAACACGAATGCATGCCTTGTAAAAAGCATCTTTACTATCACTGTAATTTGTTTTATTACTAACCTCCTTAAGAGCTACATCTTTAACACAATCGGATGGATGCCCTAAAGCGCGATGTAATGCACTCTCATACTTTCCCAAGACCACCGCTGGTTCTATTGCTGATAACAGAAGGTTAAGGACATCGCATGTAAGGATAATTTGATCCCTGTTAAAACAAAAACAGGCATTTAATGTTCAAACACAACAGCATCTACACAATAATTAACTGTCTATTCTAATGTCCCTAGCCCTAAGCTCCATTACGAGGTCTAAGAGAAAATAAAACGACAATGTCATCTTACTTTTGAGATGAGTTTAAGCAATCAAATATTTGATCCAATGGTAAGCTGTTGACAACTAATTTCATTTGAGATGCATTCAGGTTACCAAGTGCCAACTTTAATTCTGACAAAATTGTAATCCTGTTAAGTTCATCATTGGATAAGCTAATGACAGCAGCTTGAAACCATTCAAAATTTGTCGCCGTCATCTTGAAGCATCACAACTGCAGCGATTCCTTCTTTTGTTTTTTCAATTCTTATTTCTTTTGTTACTGTATCAGAATGACAAACTTGACATTCTATGATTCATTCATACTCTGCCAAGGCATCTAGAGTAGTGTAATACCGAAAATGCATAATACATACATACATATTATTAAACAAATTCTAGAACACGAAATTGCACACTACAAAGAAATTAATTATATTCTGAGGATAGTGCTGCACTGCAGATTAAATGATTCAACACAGATAATTGTTGACGCTAAACCATAAAACACCAAACAATGAAATACCTTTTACGGTGGAAGTAGCAGCATTAGAAAATCTTCTGGCGGTTATGAGAACTCATTATTGAGCCTGCCATTTGTCCCGTAAAAAACCGGAACAGTGCCCCCTTTTTACTTTCTCCATACGCAATATGTACATAGTGTATAGAGAAAGTATTGCACTCCACCCAAAAATTCGATACCGAGATTTCACCGAAAATATGTTTTAGGGTTCCCAATATCCAAAAAAAGCATTTTCACAAAAAGGTCCGTGTGTGTGTGTGTGTGTGTGTGTGTGTGTGTGTGTGTGTGTGTGTGTGTGTGACTGTGAACACGATAACTCAAAAACGAAAAGTCGGTAAAATACCAAACTTGGTATTTAAGTTTAGTATCTTCCAGGGATGCGACACGAATATTTTGAGAAAAATCCCCCACCCCAAACTACCCTTTACATGGAACTTTTTTCGAAAATTTTGATTCTCTCAAAAATGGCCCTAACGATTTTGATTAAAATTTCGTATATTAAACATATTTACCTGACAAATAAAATGTATATCTTGAATTTTTTGGGAATAGCCTCTGAAGAGTAGTTTATTCTGGATGAATTTTACTAAATTTTGAATAAAGGCTAAACCGTAAGAGATGGACAAAAACTTACTACACAAAAACTGTAGAGCACATTAAAACACACAATTTATGTTATATACATTTTTTTCGTGGAGTTCGTCGTTTTTGTGACATTCCTTAGTTTTGGTTTCTGCTATGAAAAACGTATACTTTTCTCATACAGGAACTTGTCAATTCCTATCCATATAAACAAAGGAACTTCATTGACATAGCAACCAGCTTTTGACTATCACTTTAACCTACGGTTGTCCCTTATTTCGCTTCTACTTACAAGGAAGCGAGTAATTAGACTATTTCTGCTATTTTTTTTTTTTTTTTTTTTTTTCTGATTAGCATAAAGTAAATAGAAGTATAAGCTTTTTAAGAATTATTTGTTTCAGGGATATAGAGAAAGTCATGTGAATGGTATACATCAGATGTTTACTTTCTCTATACGCACTATATACATAGTGTATAGAGAATGTATTGCACTCCACCCAAAAACTCGATACCGAGATTTCACCGGAAATATATGTTTTAGGGTCCCCAATAACCAAAAAAAGCATTTTCACAAAAAGGTCCGTGTGTGTGTGTGTGTGTGTGTGTGTGTGTGTGTGTGTGTGTGCGTGTGTGTATGTGTGTGTGTGTGTGTGTGTGTCCGTGTGTCTATGAACACGATAACTCAAAAACGAAAAGTCGGTAGAATACCAAACTTGGTATTTAAATTTAGTATCTTCCAGGGATGCGACACGAAGATTTTGAGAAAAATCCCCCACCCCCAACTACCCTTTACATGGAACTTTTTTCGAAAATTATGATTTTCTCAAAAATGGTTCTAACGATTTTGATTAAAATTTCGTATATTAAAGGTATTTACCTGAAAAATAAAATGTATATCTTGAATTTTCTGGGAATGGCCTCTGAAGAGTAGTTTATTCTGGATGAATTTTACTAAATTTTGAATAACTGCTAAACTGTAAGAAATGGATAAAAACTTACTGCACAAAAAATGTAGAGCACATTAAAACACACAGTTAATGTTATATACATTTTTTCGTGGAGTTCATTGTTTTTGTGACATTCCTTATTTTTGATTTCTGCTATGAAAAACGTATACTTTTCTCATACAGGAACTTGTCAACTCCTATCCATATAGACAAAGGAACTTCATTGACATAGCAACCAGCTTTTGACTATCAGTTTAACCTACAGTTGTCCCTTATTTTGTCCCTGACAAGGAAGCGAGTAATTAGACTATTTCTGCTATTTTTTTCTGATTAGCATAAAGTAAATAGAAGTATAAGCTTTTTAAGAATAATTTGTTGCAGGTATATAGAGAAAGTCATGTGAATGGTACACATCAGATTTTTATATGTGTAACCCGCGTCCCGAGAACGATTGTTGGGTTGTGAAAAGGTCCTGTGTATTTTTGACGCCGTCTTTCTAAATTAAAAACCTAATACAATTGTTTCTATTTTTCTAATGAGAAATGCTGAGAGGCCGCTTAGCTCGCATATTATCATTATTTAGCGGTTCTGTGAATAGTGAAGACAGTTAAAGTTTGCCTAGTCTAATGACAGGGCGGAAATGCTAGCTTGAAGCACATTTTGTGATCAGCCACCATCTTGCCGCTCTACCTATACCGTCGCCTACGCTATTTTACGGTATAATTGCGTAGGCTACGCCTATACACCATACGCAACATGTTTCAAATTAATTGTTTTTCGAAGTTTTTTAAGTAAAAAACAAAGGACAATGGAAGGGAAGAGATCTCTAGTTGAATGAATATTTAATACTAACATATTTTCGGCCTATCATAAGTTATTATTGATAAATTGGTATTATTGCAGTAAACATCGCGGCATTGTCATAACTTAATTTTGTTCTAATTTCTTGGTCTAAAACTGAAGGAGAACAAATATCAGATTTTGACCAAACCTTATTGTTTGTCTCTAATTCCTATAGCCATTAATTCCACTACACAAACTTTTAAACAAATGCACAAAAAAAAAAAGTGCCAAATATAACAGATTTTCGTTAGGTGTATAATGACTTTCAATGAGAATTGTAGGTATTGCATTCCGAGTTCGAGGATCAAGCCCCCAATTCTCAAGTACTGGTATCATAAGCACATAATTTGATTCTAATTATTTCTCGCGCAAGCTGCTAAATGGGTGAATTAGCAAGAGGTTTCTTATAAATCAAAGTAGGTTGCAAATTTTGTTTGCGAATTACCTTTACCCAAGTTTCTCAACGGTCTTTCCGAGTTGGAAATCTAAAATCTAACAAAATCGGAATCGTTCTGTTGTTGATGTATAATATTTCACTAAGTATACTACTTAAATAAGTACACTAGCCTATGTATTGAAACACATTTCCCTTTCCTTGTTTTTGTTTCTGTTATTTGAGAAGCTACACGTTGTAGCCTACAACCAAACACTACACACGCATTGATCGTTATATTGGTTTAAAATTTACTGCTTAATTGAACATCTAACATCATAAAATCTTCTCTTGTTTTGTGCACATGTAACCCACTCAAGGCGTAGTCATTTCAAAAGTGTAGTATCTAAAACTGGCGGCTTGACAAAAACGTGCTTCGTCAGCCACAATGCAACAGGATAGGGCAGTATCTATTCTTTCTACATCAACAAACATAATGCAGTATATTTATTTCTAGATTTATTAACCAAACGAATGATTAAATTGCCCAAAACATTCTGTTAAGTAAATTAAATTCATTTTGTGTTAGGGAGGTAGCCAATAAATGATTTAGGTCATACTTGAGCACAGCAACAGATAGTGGAAATAAATGCTTTAAATAAACTTAAATTAATAATTGATATAAATAAAATCACTATAAAGGAAATAACGCAAGGCGTGCCTCAGGGTTCGATTCTAAGGCCACTTCTTTATTCTTCTTCTTTTTCGTTCTTTACATTAATGACTTTCTATGTATTATTTGCTGATTATACCAATCTTCTACTTAAAACCAAGAGTGAAAGTGAATTTCAACTGAAATTTGCTACTACACTATTAGAATTAGGTTCATGGTTCCAAAGAAGTATGCAGATTACTATAAAATACAGGAAAACTATTACAATGAGTTTCCATTCCTGTCAAAATAAACAATAATACAATCGCACATTATGTTCAATACTAAAACTATTCAGTACAAAAATGATTTTAAAGTTTTAGGAATAATACTCAATGGTGAATGAAAATAGAACATATCCTTTCTCTAATAACAAGTTAAGTATATTATACTATATACTTACTATATACTCAAAATGTTGAAAAATGTGACAAATACAGAAATTATGATGAATTGTTACTACGCATGCTTACAGCCGTCCTCAGTGGTATAATGGTTACCATCCTTACTTCATATACCCAAGGTCGCGAGTTCAAACCCGGCGTAAAAACCCTTAGTATGGCTTTCGGCGGAAAGGAAGTAAACCCGTTGGTCCCGTGTTATAGATTTACGGCATGTAAAAGAACCTCAAGCCTGATGAAGAGGACTCAGAGAAAATTAAGCGATCTTTCACGCCCAGCATAGAATGAGACGCTGAGAACCACAGTAGTTAGCGTCCATAAATAAAACTCTGTTTCATTTCATACCCATATTTATAGTTACTTGCGTTATGAGATAATATTTTGGGGAATGTCTTCCGATGTGAAGAAAACCTTTAAAATTCAAAAGCGCGCAGTGTAAACCAACTCACATCATGTGAAAATTTGTTCAAGCAATGTCATACTTTTCCCTTAGTTTCCGTTTATATTCTTGAATCAAGCTGTTTTATACATTCAAATAAACACAAAATGGTAGAAAATAGATATGTCCACAACCTACAAACTAGACAACAATGCGATCTACATGTACAGTACTACAAAACATAACGTCTTAAATAAAGGGTCAAAATTATACAATAAACTGCCTAGCAACTTCAGAACCATTAATAATATGCAACCCTTTAAAAGAAAACTAAAGTCCTTTCTACTGTTTGCCTTCTACTCCATAAATTAATTTCTTGGTATTTAGATAATTTAGTTTTATCTCGTTTTATACAATGTCAGATGGCAAAAACAAGGATATATATGCATTTGCTTTTTGTTTTTATTAGACTAGAAACATAAGATTTTTTTTTTTTTTATCGAGGTCTCTAAGTGACCAGTATTCTTCAAATAACTTTTCCCTCTCACAGATTTTATATTTAATTCTACAATATTTTAACGTTAGTAATTTCCTTACTGCATATACCCTACTCTTAACATCTGGTATTCCTTACACCTGTTTCTCATTATTTTCTTTTCACTCATCATAGCCCTTCTGTGCGCTCTAACTCTTTTAATACATTGCACAGATTTTTCTCCAACTTCGCAATTATTGTAATTTTTCTGATTTTTTCCCTTTGTTTAATTCAATTCAATTTATTTATTGCTCATGAAACTTTTACAAGCATGGAGCATTGTCAAAAATTTAACACACACACACTCCAAATTATTCAATTGTACACAATCATAGTTACAAATCTAAAATTGACATCTAATAAAAAAATAACTAAAATAAGAACTGAAGCTTTCCTGGCCCGAGAAGAATTTGAAAAAATAACTAGTTTTACAAAATGTACATACAGTTTAGAAAGATTTTCAATTCTATACCTTTATTTTTATTAATAATAAATAACTGGTTTTACAAAATGTACATACAGTTTGGACAGATTTTCAATTCTATACCTTTACAAAACATTGACTGATAATAAATAATTAAGTAAATAATTAAAAAGCAATTTGTGAGTGCAAGTTAAATTCACATCTTTACATAAAACTATATTACATTTTAATTTAATTCCTTATCTTTCTTTTTAATTAATCTCACCATAAAACAGCAATAGGTTTTCTTGAATCTACTTTTGGCAATTTTTATAATGTTTACTATTTTCATGTAACGCGTATTCTAGTTTGTATGGACAGTGAAATAGCTACATTCTGATCGAAAGTCTATAAGCTGGCTTTTAGAGGAAGACTTACTCCCCCCCCCTCCTTTTGCTGGCTGTATCCAAGCTGTTATTCATATTATTAACAGATCTCCAGTGATCGTAGCCTTCAGTTCAGAAAATACCAGCTCAATTTTTGGAAACTGCTAGTTCTTCTGAAATGCAGTCTTCAGCACCTAATGGAGGAAAGGGTTTCACGTTTTATACCTGTTAAAAATATTTTCATATGTATTAGTCCGTGGTAAACGAATGCCTGAAAACAATACAAATAGCTAATGATTTTATACATTGCGTTATTGCGCGCACGTATACATACAACAAATGACTACGATAAAGCTTATGATTTAGTAAATATAGCATAATGTTCGACAAAATGGCATACTTTTTGGAGGTTGGCAGCATAAATTTGCTGAGTGGGGTTGGTTAAACTGGTCACGTACCTAAACAGCTGTTAATGTACAGAACAAGTCTTCTTAGTTCAGAGCGCCGGTATACGTATTGTTGTGTTTGGGGTGTGCATAAGCTATAGGCGTTAGTTGAATGGGATTCATCATTTGCTTTTGCAGTGCAGAGGGGAAGAACCGCTTTCAAAGCCTACGGAGACGCCTGAGCATAGCAAACAAATGACACTAGACACTTGTGATGTGTAGTAATTGACAGCTTGATATATCTATCTGTAAACGACGCACTTGGGACAAGATGCAGTTTACAACTAGTATTTTCCTTTTCCTGTTTGCATTCGTATGTTGCTGTGGTGCATCGTCAATATTGAATGGGACAGGTAATAAATTACACATTCGATTACGAACTCTTGTCAAGATAATTCTAAAAAGGGCGTTTCTTCGATACCTATAGTTCCGTAGAAAGTGTATGAAAACCTGAAGTGAGGTGAAAACTGCCTGGGATTATTGGCGTATAGTCGCTCAGAACCCTTGGCTATTCATTGCGGCTTAGATCCCTCATTTATATAATTTATTACACCACTTGACATTCAATACGTGATTTGGATTATGTTCTGTTATTCTGTAGAGCTGCTTTGTAGTTACTTATCGGTTATAAACGGAGGACCGTAAGCCGCAAACGTAGCTAGTAGCTAGGGATGATTTTTATGACTAGAGGTGGGGTCATTTGCTACCGAAGGCCGCGGTTGCGGAACTACGACGTAGCCGCTGGATCCTTGAAGCTAAAACCCCACCAGAACCTCTGCAATCTCGCGCATTTTATAATCTGACCAACTTAGAGTTTTCAACACTTTAAAATATGGATTGCCAGTAGAAAACTCAATTCACTTAAACTACTTTTTAAGAGCATTGTGTATGCGTGTGATTGTGATACAACCATCGTATATCTTTACCGGCCGTCTCCAGTGTGCTGCTTATGACCCTCCTACATGTGTAAGGTGGTATTTGTTAAGTCATCTGCAGTTGTGAATGATAGCTAGGAAGCATATCTGCAGGGAATATTGGCAAACTGATCTGGCTTGCAACTATAGGTATAAAAGAATATCCTTTGAAACCATTGCTCTTAAAAAAAATCTTATGCGTTCCATTCACATGACTTTATTTACATCTTTGCAATAAATTATTGTTAAAAAGCTTATACTTCTATTTACTTAATGTTAATTGAGAAAAAATTGGCAGAAAGGCTCTTATTACCGGCTTCCTTGAAAGCAGAAGGTAAATAAGGGAGAATACATTAGGCTAAATCGATAGCCAAATCTTCAAAAATCTCGTTGCTATGTGATTGAAGTACCTTTGTTTGTATGGACAGGAGTTGAAAAATTCCTGTATGAGAAAAGTATAAGTATTTTAAAGCTGAAACTAATAACAAGGAATATGTCAAAAACAGTCAACTCCAAGAAAAAAAAATGTATATAACATAAATTGTGTGTTTTAATAAGCTCTACATTTTTTGTGTAGCAAGTTTCTGTCTATCGCTTATAGTTTACCAGTTATGCAAAATTCATCCTGAATAAACATGTCTCCAGAGGCTATTCCCAGAAAATTGAAGATATACATTGTATTTGTCACAAATATCTTAAATATAAGAGCTTTTTATTAAAAATCAATAGAGCCATTTTTAAGAAGATCAACATTTTCTAATTTTTTTTTTTTTCCATGTAAAGTGTATTTGGGGTTGAAGAGATTTTCTTTAAAATCTTTGTGTTGCATCCTTGGAAGATACAAAACTTAAATACCAAGTTTGGTATTTAGCAGTGTTTTCATTTTTAAGCTATGCTGCCCACAGACACTGGCATAGACATTTTTCTAAAAATGCTTTTTTTTTTGATTCAGAGGGTCTCAAAACATATATTTTCAGTAAAAATCTCGGTATCGAATTTTAGGGTGCATTATGATACCTCTCTATACACTATGTACATAGTATGTGTAGAGAAAGTAAAAATGTTAATGTATTAAACGTTCTCCCATACTCCACCCATTTTGTATGCACATTTATGTGTACTTCAATGTTCAATATATAAGCCACAAAGCTTAGTCAAGGGATTCGGGCAACTAAAACTGCAATCATTCAGGACATAGGGGGTAATGGAAGAATTGTATTAATTTTTCTTTCATCTTGATTGTTTATAAGCTTCAACCTTTGATGATACAAGTTGTAAATTGTCTTTTTTGTTCATAATTTATTTATTTAAAGTCGTTTTAACTGCAAGGTTATATCATGACTTCTCATTAGGGTTACAATACATTAGCTGAATACATTCACATTTTAAATTTAAATAAACATATACAAGGTATGCAAAGTAACTCAATGCAGTATTATACAAGTAAGAGAACAGTTATATTTTGTTTTATTATACTACTTAAGAACAAAGTCACTGGCATCTGAATACTAACCATTTAATGACAACTTATGGCATGGGCATGCCAAATATTTGAAATTGCTCTGTATCCGTATTTTGAATTTGAAATTATTATTATTATTATTATTATTATTTTTTTTTTTTTTTTTTTCCCCTTCTTCTTATCACAACTTCTAATTTTTGTGATTTAGCTCCATAATCCTTATTTCTCTTCTCTCTTCCAGTGCTGCATAGTTAATGAAAAAAAAATTTGCTTCTTCATACAACCAATTTTCTTTATTCAGAAAACAGGTCCTTTGTAGTTTCAAGTAATAGATGAGGGACATTTCTGCAATTTCCCTCCCCCCCTCTAGATACCATTTCATTGACAACATTGGAAATGAGTAGCTCTTCAGCAGCAATTACATATTCATCAGTTTCAGAAGATACCCCCAAACTTGTATGTATAGAAAAATGGGTGCCTGCCTTGATATTTGGGGCCCCCAAGCCACTTTCATGGTTTCACGATATTCAGCTGCTGACTTATATATGTTCTGGAGCCATGGATTTGGGACCCTAAGCTGCAAAGCATAGCTGAATGTGGAGGGCCCTAAGTTGTAAAGCACAGCTAAGGAATGGTTTTTAATGGTAGAGGACTGGGGCTTTGGAGCCTCTGTTTACGACGACATTTGTTTTTAATAAGAAAGAAATAAATAATAAAAAAAATGCAATAAAAGGCATTTATTTTGGCAATTAGATATATAATAATAAAAAAAAACTGCAGAAATATGCAATATTTTATCTGCAGTGTTTAAATCGCAAAGATATAAATTATGCAGATTAATTTTCAAATTGAAGATACGTTTAACATGTTTAAAAGAACATTCTGCCAAACTTAGGCCTCGGGTCATACACCTAATTTTGTTTATGATCACATGTATTTTATCATCTTTTTAAAATCTTCTTTAAGTAATGCCAATAGCAAACTGCTAAAACACGCTTTTCTTTTTTACAGAAATTTAGGAGAAATTTAGGATGGTTTAAAAATATTATTTTCCTCTCTTTTTCAGCATTTATTACAGAACTGAAAAATGATATCATTGTAGGATGGAATAAATCATCAGAATATTTTCACAAAGAGACAAAAGTTGCTGACAAGAAGTTGCAAGAGTTGAAAAACACTATTGCCAAGTCAGCAGAAGTTTTACACAAAGAAAGTGAAGTTTTCAGCAATAATGTCGTGAAAAATTGGAATAAGGTAAGAGAGTTTTTGAAGAAAGAAGGTAAAATAGCAAAGAGTAATGTTATGCAAGCTTTCAACTACACTGATGAAGTTTTCCAAAAGGAAAAAAGAGTTGTTGAAGATAAGGTAGAAATAGTCCATACTGCACTGGAAAGAGGCTGGAATGCATCAGAAAGTGGTTGTACCTGTGGACATTATACTTGTGGATGCTGCTCACATTTGGAACTGGCCGAGATAGAACTAAATGCAACCAGTAAGTTACATGCAATATTGTTATTATTCTGTTTACTTAAATTCTATGTGCTCAACTAACAAGGGCCATTGTCACATTGATATTACAGTTTGAACAGTTTTTTGTTTTGTTTTGTTTTTTTTTTTTGCCAAAATTTGGCAGGGAAAAACATTATTTGCAAATTAGAATGATTCTTTAATAATTATTACTTATTTTAATTCCTTGCATATATTAGGGTTTAACAAATATTGAACAAGACAACATACAATAAGAAATTTATCTGTCTTCTGTTTGTTTCTTGGAGCCACCCATCTCTGGGAAGAAAGGCCACACCATGGCAGAATGGTTACACCACTTGCCTCTCACCAAAGTGGCCCAGGTTCAATCCTGGGCAACTGCAAGTAGGATTTGTGGTGGACAAAGTGACACAGGGTCAGGTTTTCTCCAGGTTATCTGATTTACCCCACCATAGCATTCCACTGGTGCTCCATCTTCATTTCATGTGTCATTGTGTGCAGTGCCATTTGTAATGGGAGTTAAACACTATATAAAAAAAAAAAGCTGGGAAGAAAATAAACCTATCTGCGACCATATTCTCTTTACTAAATGAACTCTTGATTGTAAGTTATCTTATGTACAGGTACCTGTAACCTCATTGTAGGCAAAGTTCAGCACCTGGCATACTTTCAGGCCTTGATCCTTGAGCTGAAGACAGACCTAAAGCTAGCCATAACAGCTTAAAACATTTTAATTGTTTTCCAATAAAAAGAGGCCTTATGACAGCTTTTATTTTCAGTGTATTTTCACTATGAAAAATTCCAGCTCAATCTGTGACATTAATGTGATAATGATTCCTTGTAAGTCCCTACATCCAAAAGAAACCTAATAGTACATTTTATTTATTGATAGTTACAGATAAACAATGTTGCCCCAGACATCTCCACTTGTGAGGTTATTACTTCTATTAGGAAGATAAATGCAAGATACTTCCTCATTCTGCCCCTGCACAGAAACCCAAGGTTTTCTCCCTGTTTTTGCAATAATTATCTCCTGTACTTCAGCATGTTTTAAGTCCATGAATCAGTGATGCAGGCAGGTGGGGGAGGATTTGGGAGTTAAAAATTCTAATAAAAAATCTGATGTGTGCCATTTCCATGACTTTCTCTAGTTGTTACAAAAACAACTTTCACAAAAGATTATTCTTTTATCTGTGACATGCTAATCAAGGTAAACATTAACAGAAATTATCTTATTACTTGCTTCCTTGTAAAGGAATATACCAGGTTATATCGATAGTCAAATCTTTTAAAAGTAGCCCTATGTTAAAAAAGTGAAGTTAGGTTCGCTTTGCATGGCTTGCAGTAAAAAGTTAAACAAATGAAATGTCATTTTCTATTTGAGAAAAGTAGTTTAAAATTGAAACCAATAACAAGGAATATCTCAAAAACAGCTCTGCATAGAAAACGAAGATGACATAAATTATATGTTTTAATGAGATCTACATTTTCTGTGTAATAAGTTTTTATTTCTGATGGTTTAGCCGTTATGCAAAATTCTGCAAAACTCATTGAGAATAAAGAGGGTATTCCCAGAAAATTCAAAATATACAGTTTATTTGTGATGTAAATATTTTAATCAAAATGTTAGAGCCATTTTTGAAAAAAATAAAAATTTCAAAAATTTTTCCAGGTAAAAGATAATTTGTGGTGGGGGAATTTTCTCAAAAATCTTTGTGTCACATCCTTCGAAGATTAAACTTAAATACCAAGTTTGGTTTTTAACAGTATTTTCATTTTTGAGCTATACTGTCCACTTACACACACTCACACACATTGACCTTTTCTAAAAAGGCTTTTTATGGACTCCTAGGACCTCAAAATGTATATTTCCGGTGAAATCTTGGCATTAAATTATCACATGGAATACAATACCTTTGTCTGTCCACTATGCACATTGTACGTGCAGGCTAGAGAAAGTAATACAAACCTTCACAATCCACACCATGTATTCAGTGCGCTTTTTCCTTTGTCAAGGCCTACATGCTATTCGATTATCAATTACATGCTTGATGCTTCAAGAGTTATCTAGGCAATGTACACACATAGATTTGGCAGACATATTATTATACAGGATTTCCCATATTTGAGAAGGAAGAAGCTTGGCTTGTATTACCATTATATGGAAAGCCAAAAATCCCATATTTCATTCTATGCTTAAAAGATTCCAGTTTTGAAATGCATGCATATTCATTTGATACACTGCTATTCACACTGTAGTGCTGTGCTGCTTCTGTGTTTCAAACGGTCATGCGAGGACAGAAAATGACAAAGAGGGAAGATGTTTATTGGGCTTGAGGTGGTTGCCCTTTTGATTTCTATTTATTGGAAGAAAATAAATGATTCCTCTAAGAAAGGGCAAGTATCTGTTTATTTAACAAAGTGTAAAAATGCAGAAAATTATTTATGGTTATCGCTTGTGAAAAATAACAGTTTTAAAGCACGGGTGTAACACTTGCAAGTTTAGAATATTTTTTAGTTGGGTTTGTAACACTTCAGTATCACTTATGTATAATTTTTCCAGACCGGTTTCGAAGCCATGTGGGCATTATTTTCGATGGTTTCCAACTGAATTTCTACAGGGTGTCCTATGTTGTGTGACAGTCCCTGGTGGCTGAGTGACGAACTTCCACAATATATTTTGTTGTGGCAATTCAAAGTTGAATACATAGTATTGGTTTTGAATGATATGGATTTTTTCCCAGACATCAAGCTCTGCCGCATATCTGACAGGTTTTATAAGGTGTATGTTAGGTACTATTTCATGGTTAGTAGACCAAAAGTGGTGTGCAACGGCTGATTTGTCAGTTTGTTTGTATTTTACTGCTCTCATGTGTTCTTAAGTCTATATAAAGAATTATGGCCACTGTATTACAAACCCAACTCAAAATTTTCTATTCATACGTATCCTGTTCCAAAACACCCTTTCATTAAAATTGTATTTGCAAGTTTCCTTATGTACATGGCGGCAAATGCAGTTTGAAACATGCCTCTACAGCCATTCATTAAATAGCAATGCCATCCTCTTCTAAGCAGAAAATAACTTTCGTTGTGAGGAAGAATAGTAATGAAAAACAGTTACAACCAAAGAATTCAGAGTGTAAAACAGAAAGTTTCAATGTAGCACTATCTTATATGTGTATTAATTTGTGGTGTTGGTTTTTTAACACTATATCACTTACATTGTTATTATGAGGGACTAGTTTCGAAAGCCTGTGCTTTCATTTTCTACCGCATGGTTCCAACTGCTTTTGCTGGCTGCGTTTGCTTGTGCTCTCTTCTCTGGTGGCGAAATGATGAACTTTTTAATTAAGCTGTCTACTGGCAGGATTTCAAAGTTTATTATGTGATCTTTGTTTTTCCATATGAGGATGTTTTCCCAGGATGTGAGTTCATTGTGGCCTGACATGGTTTTTAACAATTTTGGATTTGGATCTAGATTGTGGTTTTCTTTCCAAAAGTGAAATGCTACTGCTGATTTATCTTCTTGTTTCAATTTTAGGTTTCTATTGGATTGGCCACTTCCTATGATCACGTGCCATGATCGAAATAGTCAATGTAATTAAAAGCTTCCTCAGAGATTGGCATTTCAATGTCTGTTGGTAATACCAAATCAAATCAACCTCTTGTCACAGTCATGACTCCAAACTTGGAATTTGTCAGGCATTGTTATTATTATTATCATTATCATTATCATTATTATTATGCAGCAGTTAATGTTTGATTTCATCAGATCTTAATTCAGTAATAGCTGACATTTTAACTTCTTTCAGTCAGCAATCCAATAGCAAACTCATAGTATAGAGCCATAATACTCTTAAGACTGATGCAAAAAATCTTTGCGCTACTTCTGTTTCATTACAAATCAATGAAGAACTTAATTTTTGGCTGTCAGATAGTATAACAATGATACTCAACTCAGTTCACCTGGTGCCATCATATTGGTTATTCAGGCTTTAATTAGACTTTCTAAACTCTACCATCTCTATAACCAGTGTACTTCAAATGCATAAACTTTTCTGTATTGCTTTATCATTGTATGTTAGCCATCGGCATTGACGATTTGGTTTGATGCAAAGATCTTGTGACTGACAACCTCAACTTCTGCATGGCTGTTGAAACTAGAAACTGGAACGCTGAAAATAAATTGTGGGTTATCTTGGCTTGCTCAGGGTTCTGTAAATATGAGACTTTTAATGTAGTTTCAAGGCTGTGGTATGCTTGGAAATACTTCACACAAGATCTGTTCAAGTAATTTATTGACCACTTGATTTTCCTTTAGTCATGCCATAACATTTGGTGACATACTTCTTGGTCATATGGTTTCAAACAGTGAAAACTTACCCTATTTTCTAAACATTCGGGATTTTACTGCATATGTGCCTCTCTTGCACCAATCTGACCTTGTTCTTCAACATACAAAGACTTTAACTTTCACATTTATTCAAATAACTATGCTCTTGAATGAGCAAAGTGTCACATACACACTTTTCTATTGATACAATTTTCCCTACATTCACAGAATAACGTTAGCAATGCTTATAACAAACATACAAATTTGAATTACAAATATCAATGATTATACATAATCTGCCAATTATAGATTTATAATAATAAACAATTAGTAATACTTGACACATAAGAAATGTCGGTGCATCATTTACTGATAATCACTTATGGTTTATGCCCTTCTTGTATTGAGATCTGCAACTACTCACATTTGTTGTCTCCAAGCACTTCAAAACAAAAACTGACAACCTATGGTACATGCACTAATTACATCATGAGATTTGGCTTCTTTGCATCATCAATACATCCATAAAGCCCCCCCCCCCCCCCTTTCACATTTACAAGAAGTTTCAAGAACTGTAAGATGATGTGATATCAGCTTTTGAACTTGCCTCTGTGGTTGAATGGTCAGTGAACTGACTTCTGACCCGGAGGTCCCGGGTTCAATTCCCAGCTGGGGCGGGGAATTTTTCTTTAATCAGAAGTGTTCCCTATCATCCACAGAGTCTGAGTATGTATGTGTGTTTGAGGAAAATAAAACAATTAAAAAAACCTAATGTAAAGAACCTACAGACGAGTTGTTTCTAATTCAAAGCCCCCGATATAACCTTAGATGTTAACCTTTTTGCGGATATGGATGTATATGATGTCAATTTTAAAATGCAGGAGAAACGATATGGATGTCATATGACATCCTGTTCAGGCATGCATTTAATGCTTATTTAACCCTAATAATTTTAATTTTTATCTTTTATAATAAATTTAAATAAATTCCAGAATAAATAAAGTCCTACATTTAACAGTTCCTTTTTGAATGGTACATCTCAAAACATGGATAGACACAGGGTGATTTAAATGAAATTAGTGATTGGACTGCTGCAAATAAAATGAAAAGTAAGTCAATTGCATTTAATAGATCTAGGGAAAAAATTCTGCAGAACCATCACATGGGTGGGGGAAAAATTCCACAGGTGGACAGCTGCATATACTTGGGAGTTTACTTGGCGAGTAACGCTGGATGGGACGAACAGGTAAATTCTGTATCTAAGAAACCGTGGTAAACACTGCACTTCTTAATGAGGATTTTAAAAAAGGGGAGTGCAAGGTCCAGGGAAATCGCGTACAAGTCCTTAGTGCGGCCGGTCATGGAATTTGGAGTAACTTGTTGGGACCCGTATGGAGTAAATCAAATTGATTCGTTAGAAAAGATCCAGAAAAGGGCTATAAAATTCATAAAAAGGGATAAATATTTTGGGCCTACAAACGCTGAGGAGATAAAATGGGAGCCGTTGAAAGTTAGGCGTGAGAAACAGAGGTTGTGCGCTTTATTTAAAGCTTACGCTGGCTTAAACGCATGGGAGGACGTTACTGAGACAAACTGGAAAACCCAACTTACTATGCACGAAACGATCATCCGTTCAAAATTAAGGGTAGAAGATACAGAACTGACGTGGGAAAGTTCTCCTTTGTAAATAGAACCATAAAAGACTGGAATGAATTGCCTGGAGCAGCCTTTCGGGGTTGTCCCCTGTCTCTGAAGAAATTTAGGAAAAATCTTCATTTTATGTTGGATAATTTTTGTAAATATTCCTTAAATGAAATGCTTGTGATTTTATATTGTTGTAAATACAAATGTTAAATTGGTTGGTGATTCTAATTATGAAATTAATTAATCTGAATTGAGAGAAAAATTAATGTTTTCATATTTGTGTAAATAACTATTATATCTAGCTTACAAAGCCATAAACTGGCAGCTGTGATTTATTGTTTATATATCTTGAATACATATATAACTCTGCCACCTGGTGATACCCACTTGCAGAGAAATAAATACATACGAGGGCCGTTCAGAAAGTAGCCTCCGATCGGTCACAGTGCGGGTAGTGGGGGGAGTAGCGACGCCATCTGTGCATTCACGCACTCAGCAGGTCAGTCGGCATCAAGCCGTGGTCGAGTGAAAGTCGTACCTGCGCTAGTTTAGTGTTTGTGGCCGTTTGAAATGTGTACTGCAATAGAAAACCCCGCCAAATGTGAAGTGCGTGCTGTTATAAGGTTTTTTACAGCCAAAGGATATTCTGCAGCAGCTATTCATTGTGAGCTTTGTGCCGTGTACGGACCAAGAGTTCGTTCATGATGAAGAGAGGAGTGGTAGACCATCATTGGTCATGGATGAACTCGTTCAGTTGATGCAAAAGTTTGTGAAAACCGACGTTTCACAATGTCGGAGTTGTCTACTGATTTTCCACAGATTTCTAAGACTCTCTTGTACGAGATAGTGACAGCAAGATTGGGTTACCGTAAGTTCTGTGCACGATGGGTGCCCAAAATTCTTACCGACCACCACAAAACTCAAAGAATGTCCTCTGCATTAGACTTTCTGTCACGTTATGAGGCCGAAGGTGAACCATTGTTAAACAGAATCGTGACCGGGGACGAAACCTGGATTAAGTACGTGAACCCTGAGGCAAAAGAACAATCAAAGATGTGGGCACATTCAAATTTGCCTACCAAACCAATAAAAGCCCTGCAAGATTTTTCTGCCCGAAAATTGATGGCAACAGTGTTTTGGGATGCAAAAGGGGTGTTGTTGGTTGAATTCATGGAACGTGGGACGACCATTAATCAAGACGTGTACTGTGAAACACTAAAACAATCACAACGGGCTATACAGAACAAACGCTGTGGTATGCTGACTTCCGGTATCGTATTTTTGCACGATAACGCCCGTCCTCACTCTGCTCGCAGAACAGCCCTTCTTGAGTCCTTCAAGTGGGACGTTGTCAACCATCCACCTTACAGCCCAGATCTGGCGCCAAGCGATTATCACCTCTTCATGCATATGAAGAAATGGCTCGGGACCCAGCGGTTTGATGACGACGAAGAGCTCAAAGATGCGGTCACAGGCTGGCTCCAGGCACAAGCGGGTGATTTTTATGCAGAAGGAATTTCAAAGCTTGTGAACAGATACGATAAGTGCCTCAATCGTTATGGAAACTATGTAGAAAAATAGTGCAAAGATGTAGTTGTAAGATGTATATATTAAAATATTTTTATTTAACTTGGTGAATTTCTTGCAATCAACCGGAGGCTACTTTCTGAACGGCCCTCGTACATACATAAGGGCACATCTCCACATTCACAGCATATCATGTTAGTCTCTTTACGAACTCCTTTTTTGCGGCACACCAAACGTCTTTGGAATGGACACAATTGTTTTTGCTGTCAGTGTGGTATCCTTTTAGGAAAGTATTTTCCTTCAAGTCTGAGGGGTGCAGGGGTTGTAGATTTCTTACCCCCTGTGTGAAGAGGTCTCTGAATGTTATAGTGCTCAATTAGGCTATGAGCTATTGATATGTGGAAGTCCAGGTAGGTCATCATCTTGCGTGGGTTTAGAGTTCTCCAAATTACTAAACAATTATATATGGTGATATCCAGCTGGTGCAAAAATACCTTTTTATACCATGTAACTGTTTATCGTAAAGAAGGATATAATTGCAATACCTGATGTATAAGATCCACCACTCATATGCATATTGTATTCCTGGATAGCATCAGGCTTAAAAATTGACATTTTGGTGTGGGCATCTATTTTTCCAGTGTCAATCATCAAAATCTTAGGGCTACAATTGTAATTCATGAACACAATCATATTGTGGGTTTCAGTTTTAAAAGTTTAGCAGCTGCTTTATACAGGTGCAACACATCTTAGGCATTTCTGTAGAGAGCATTAAAATGGTGCACAACTTCCATGAATTATTCCTGTATTAGAAGTTTTTTGTTTTTTTTTATTTCACTTCTTAGGTTTAGCAATCTTGCCATCCAGAATTTATTGACTAGACATCTGGTAGTATCTCTATTTGGAACTGAAATACCAGGAAATGTCTCCTGAAATTGTCTACTTACTGTCTATATGGTTAGGTTTTTGCTTACTTACGGTGCATAAAAACTATTTGCTCAAGCCTGCATTTTTTGGTACGTATTTCAGTCATTTGTTTTGAAATTGACAAGTAATCCACACACAACACAGATATTTGAATAAACTTTCACTTATTAGATGCACAGTGTAAATACAAACTTCAGTCTTTGCAGCAGGAACAGAAAGCAGCAACTGTCAGTAGATAATTGTAGCTGATAAAGCATAGCCTTGAGAGGGTCATGCACCACTAGTGAGCAGCAGAACCATATCAAGGCCATTGCAGTGCAAGTGAATCATGCATACATGCAGCTCACAAAGCGATGTTGGTACCTCTAATAGCACATTGACTAGTTTCATCTAACATGCACATACTTAGCTTCTTTTAAGTAATTAATATTATTTCCCTTAGGTATTGCTTGAGGAATCCTTATAACCAGTGTCAGTAAATTACAAAGTTGTCAATGTGTTATAAATAGAGATCTGTAAAGCACTGTGCTGATCAGTGACACCCCTCCCCCTGCCCAAATAAAGTGAATGTAACTATCAGATTTTTGTTTTTTCAATAGAGCTCATGTTTGCATAAAGCCATTTTCAATTAAATGAGGTCCCAATCAAATTGTTTTCTGTTTGATATGCATACTGAGTCACTTTCCCTGTGTTGTTAATTTTAAGTACTTTTATTTGCGAATATAGCTCAGGAAGTATAGGAGCAATACATGCATTCAGTTCAATATTTTTGAGATATATATTTAGGCTTTTGGAAATTATACAATTTAATTGGTACCAATAAAGTGATAATTAATTGCTATGATAACTGATTTTCTGTATTTGTTTCCAGTTTGTGCAAATGTTACTTATCTTGTGAAAGATTATGGTATATCATTTACTGTCACTCTCAACCACTACACTCTGTACAATGAAACAGTTTCAGGTGAGTACAAGCGACAGCTGGCAGCATAATACTGCTTCTCAGGCTTCTAGCCAGGTAAATATATGGTTTGAAACTGAAGTTTCAAAGGTGTTTATCATTGTCTTCAGAATAAATTGTTAGAAATGGAAGTCCAGTTCCCCAAATTTATAGCGTCAGAATGATGCTGAAATCTGATTGGTTTGCATGATTTTTTTGACCATGAAGTAATTTAAGTTTAAACTGACTGAGGTATGGGCACAGACTAGGTAGAAAACTGTTGTATTTCTATACACTTGATATTTTTAATTTGAGCATGGGTGTGGTAGAAAACTAATTGTCATTTTATTAATTCAAGCATGACCTGTTGTAGAATGCTGGAAGTTTTTCATATCTTGGAAGATGACAGGTTGAAACTAGATGTTAAGGTTTTAATCACATGTGCCCATACTGAAATTAATTGTAGGTCTGAATCATGGTTAAGATTGTTTCAGATAGATGGCTATGGCTTCTTTTACCCTTCTTTCTCAGTAGCTCAAACATTTTGCCACTATTGATCCGTGGCCTTTATCAATGCTACAACAAAATCTCTTGTTTTACTCCAACAATCAACTCTTTATTTCTTCCAAAAACTGATTAGTCAGAATTTACTCAGCTTTTTCTTCAAGCTTTAGTAACAATTCTGCTGTATAGTTTCTATTCAACGTTTGCTGCAGCAGAGACTACTACTGTTTGCTACAAATTTCCCATTGAAACTGAAATATGGGCAGGGCTTCATTCCCCTTTTCTATACATGTTAATCATGTGACAGGAAATTTACAGATACAGCTGCTCGTGCAAATCACCGCAGGTGTCACAAACTCACCCAGGTGTAACAATGTCCAGCTTCAATCTCAGAGAAATTTACAACAGCATTTGTGTCCACTCGCATAAGCGTAACAATATGTCAAAATAACTTTCTGCCAGCACACTAATGCAGGCGTAACAATGAATACCAGCAGTCAGCTAACTTACAAAGCAAGTCTGTCAGCAATTATGGTTGCAGGGCATAGTCACAAACATTGTTCTGCCAGTCCAGGTTTTTGAAGTATTAAACCACATATATATCTGGCTAGAAAGTTTAGAAACATTAAAATTGTAATATCAATAAATGTGTTTTTAAATGAATCAAATTTCAAGTTCTACTTTAGTAAAACTCTGCTAATATGAAAAGCACACTAATCTTACTTCTTGCCAGCAAAAATTGTTTGAAATATTTATATAATTCTAAGTGTGCATGCCCTATTAAAATGGAAAAAGGTATATTTGCAAGTATCTCAACAGAAATTGAATGCAGTTTCATATTTGGGAAAAATTTTATGCAGAATTTTTATTTGAATGTTATCCATGCTGTAAAAATAATGCAACGACTACATTGTTGGTACATTAAATGCCAATGTATGTTTCAGCTCGCAACCCACCACCAGTGTGTTTTGGCATGCCTTATGTTAAAGAGCTTGCTGAAGTTTGCATCAGGCTTTATGATATCAATGCCACATCAACATTTCTTCATGCCTGTGCAAGAGTTGAAGCCAGAATGAAGCATATTCTGGTGGCAAAATATGAATTGGGTTGCTTTACACTTGGCCCTCCAGGTGTATATGCTAACAGTAAGTTAACAGTGTTTCTTGCATGCAGTAATTATTGTTTATGAGATGCAAGTCTTCAAACCTCAATTTTCTGTGATAACAGTTGTTCATACTTCTGAAGCTAAAACTTTTATGTCAGGTTTCACCAACTATTAGAAATTTAGCTTGACAGATAGTAAATTTTTGCCATATCATTGACAATTGAAGCAGTATGATTCATCTAAATTAATATTAACAATTAATCATTGCCTGAAAACAAACAAGAAATAATTGTAATTCATTGTTTTGGCATAAAATGGAAGAAAATGTCTGCTAGTAAGAAATTTCATGCGACATCACCAGCAAGATACATTACATTTGTTATAATTCTAAATTATGTTTCAAGATGTGTTGTAGCCTTTAGATAATGGTAATTAAAACACAGAATAGTAAAATACAAAAGATAGCTGATAAGACAGAAAATTAAAACAAATATGGATCATGAAATGTATAGCTAAGAAACATGTGAACCTTAAATATTAATATAAAAATAATAGTTGCAACAAATCTTTTGGAATCCTTGGACTAGTTTTGCAATAACAACTGTTCAACAGTGTAAATAAACAAAATAAAAAACCAGAACAAAAGGAAATTAATGTTGATAATGCAATAGATTTATTGCGAAACTAGTCCAAGGATTCCAAAAGATAAGTGAAGATTTGTTGCAGCTATTATTTTTATATTAATATTTGTGTTATTACTTCACTATTACTAGCTTCTTTTTACATTTATATGTGAACCTTAGTTTGCAAAGCCAGATGTTAGAGATTTAATTCAATTCAATTTTTATTCACAGCAGATGTACTATTTGTGTATATACAGGTGTAATATAATACAGTTGTCCTAATACAATAGTTGCTAAATAACAGAGTTAAGAAAATCATTAATGTTATAAAATTTGTGTTTTAATAATAATTTATGCACTTTAGATTTAAAAACGTTTCCTGGCACAGCTTTTAACGATCTGGGTATGTTGTTATATAAAATGATCTCTTTATGGGAAACACTATTGAGATTTTTATTAAGTCTGTGACATTGTAGGTGTATTGCCTCAGGTGTTAATTACAGATATGATAATCCTTATTTCTTTTAAAGTATTGCATATTGCTATGAATAAAGGAGACTGTTTCTAGTATATATATACATGGTAGTGGGAATATATTAAACTGGTCAAAAATAGCCTCACTTGGAGCATGAACCTTAGATTGTCTATCATTGAATTACCTATCCCACTTAACTGGGATGGGATGTTCTTTGTCATGAAGCAACACAATGCCTTGACTGAGCTCAAATCCTTTTGTTTTGAATTGCATGCCAAAGATTTCTTAATGTTTCACAGTACTACATTAATGGCTGCACACATAGGAAGGAACTCGAGCTGAATGCCCCATCTGTTCCAGAGAATAGTGCACATGATTTTTTTGTGCTGACAATATTGTTTTGAATTTTAGTCATTTGGGGTATCCTGTTTGCCTCCATTCTATTGATGTTGTTTTGATTCTGGAGTGGCATAACAAACTCAAGTTTTGTTACTTGTCTATCCTGTTTAAGAAATGTCAAGGCACTGTCCAGTTCTTTGCTTTTTGGACATCTTTGGAACCCAATAGGATCACAAATTTGCAATAATTTCACTGTCACAGTTTATGATAATCTCATGTAAAATCATTTTTGAAATTTGTGGAAACACACCACAAAGCATTCTTATTGAGAACTTCTATTTTCACAAATTATCTCATTCACTAGTTCAACTAAACTATCGGAAGGCTGCCCCCTCCCTGCACTTTCTCATTCTTTCATCTGTCACTAAATTTTCACTGTAAATCTGTACAAGTTGCTGATGTATTTTGCTGGCTTAACATTCTTTCCATTGAAAACTTGTATTGTGGAACACACTTCAGTTGGCAGGATCAGAAATTGTCTTAAAATTTTTAAACTACCACTAACAACTGCAAACACAACATGATCTGGCTGTAATGGCATCAGTGGACAGTCAGTGAACCACAGTGAAGAGTGCACATGCGTGGAACTGTGACACTAGCATTGCATTGGCAGTAGAACAAAATGGTACCTACAGCAATGGAAATCTTTACATTTTAAACGCAAGGGAAATCTTCTCCCACCATTATACAAAAAGGCAAGCGGAGCTGCAAATCACGTGATTCTCTAGTGCACAGCAGCAACTTGCTTACATTAGCAGTTCAGGTCTCAGTCTGGTATTTGTTGTACAGCGATTTGTTTGCTGAGTGTTGTTTTCATCCAATTTTTTATCTGAGTGCTGTTTTTGAAGGTGTATGTTTCTGCATCTAATACACAAAATGGGATGCATGCTTACTTCTGAGAAGTCTCGTGCTTTAACTCTGTTAGAGGTGTGTACTTCTGTAATTCATGTAGCTGCTGATCTAAAGGTTTCGAGACAAGCTATTTACAACCTAAAATAAGCAGTAGCACCTTTGCCATGTGGCACCACACCAAATCGAAAAACAGACTCGGGTGGTAAAAGAAAGACTTCACCATGGACTAATAATGACCTTCTAAGTGAAGGCTAATCCATGGATTATAGCGGCCAGGTTAATGAAGAATTATCCAGACCTGCTCAACAGTGTTGCAATCCGGACCATTCAGCATAGGCTTACCAATTTGGTGTGCTGCCAAGAAGCCTCTTCTAACTGAAGCTATTGAAGGGAAGAGTAAATTTCTGCAAAGTATATCAGCACTAGACATCAGAGGATTGGTGTATAGTAATGTTTTCTGATGAAAGCACTTTCAAATTGGTCAGAGGAAAGTCCAAAAAGGTGAGAAGGCCAAAAAAATGTGTCAGTGTGATCCAAAGTTTACCATCAAAATTGTTAAACATCCAGAAAGTGTAATGGTATGGGGTGCTTTTAGTGGTAATTATGGTAGAGGTGGCTTGTACTTTCTCCTTAAGAACATAACAATAAAGGGAAGTAATTATTTTGAAGTGTTGCAATAGCATTTGGTCACATTTTGGCCAATTCATCAGTGTCGGCACTTTATGCAGGCCAATTCATTAGTGTCAGCACTTTATGCATGATGGTGCCCCTGCTCATAGAACAAAGATGGTTCAGAAGTTCTTAAAAGACAATAATATACCTGTACTTGACTGACTTGGTAACTCTCCTGACCTAAATTCAATAGAAAATGCTTGGGATCAAATGAAAGATAAAATAGAAGAGCTGCAACCATAAAATATTAAGGAGCTGCAGGAGGTCTTGAAGATATGGGTGGAAATGGACAGAAACTGTTTTGAAAATCTAGCAGACTCGATGCCTAGGAGACTGTTAAAAGTGATACAAGCTAAGGGGAATAAAGTACTAATTGTACGGAGAAGTTAAAAATAAAACCATGTAAAGTCAGTGTTTGTTGTTTTTATTACCGTGTAAAGATTTCCATTGCGGCGACTGTACTTAACAAATATGCCTCATATATCATGATTTCTAATTCAGTCTAGCTCGTACACCCTTTTACTGTCCAGAGATATTAAATTGCATTGGGAAATTAATGTATTTTATTGTATGTAATTCTAAATGATGAAACAAATATTTGTTATTGGTTTTTCTTTTTTTTTTACAGGTTCATTTACACACGAGAAAGAGAAGTCAAGTAATTACCCAAATCTAAAACAAATTCCTGTAAAGAGCATTGTCAGTCCAGTCAATGAAGTAAAAAAGGAGAAGTTACAAGATTCTGAAATCAGCAATACGTCTATTATGAAAGAAATGATCACTGTGCTGTTTATGGGAGGTGTAATCATAATGATGCTTGTAATGCTAATTGCAAGGATAAACCCTAAGTTAAACTATAATGCTACTAATGAGAATCAAAAGTTGCTGGTATGAAGAAGATAATTATTTACATCACAGCTAGTAGAAACAATGTAAAACAATGTAGTACAGTTACTGACGTTGAGATTTCGCAGAAGGAAAGAAGACTTTTTGAGTCTGTGTCAGTGCTTTAATTCCACGAGTGTCTCGGTTCTTATTTTCCTGTATATCATAACAAGACATGCAGTCTATATGGGATAGATTTATTTTGTAATTTTGTATGTTCATTTATTTCAATTCAAAATATGTTCAGAAAATGGAATTCTTATAATACACTTTTATTTTTTATTACAAGTTGGTTAAGCATAAGCAGTATAACTCAAAGTGCTAACAGAAGAAGACTTTTCATTAATTTTTAATAGTGTTTTCACTCTTGTCAACTGCCAAAGGTCTTTCAAGAAATGAATTATTGGAGTGAATTTGAAGTTTGTGGACATGTAGAGGTTAAGCAACTCTTGAAAAATTATAAAATATGCTTTCTTCTTTGTTTTTTTTAGTTTCAAAGTAGAAACAACAATAATTTCAAATAGGAGAGGGGGAATAGTAACATTTGCAGAGCTTCTGATATAAAAAAAAAAGAACAGACTATAGTAGAAAGCAGAAACCCTAACAGGTTTTAAAAAAATAATAGCAATTGAAAACAAAAAATCATAATAGGTTTTAACAGTTGTTTGTTACTTGTAAGTCACTTGCATTCTGCTATTTATGTCTTTCCTCTCTCTTTGATTGTCCCTTGAACACCCCCTCTCCTATTCAGCAATAGTGGGATAAAACTTTATATATGATGTTTATTATGATTTTTATTCATTTTAAATACCAGATATTTGCAATGTTGTGAATTTCATATGATGTTTATTACAATTTTTATTCATTTTAAATATCAGATATTCGCAATGTTGTGAATTTCAGTGAATACTTAATGTAGCAAAACTCTTGTTACAGTTTAATGTCCCTTTTAACATTTCAATCACAACTATTCTGTAACTCAGTTGTTAAGAAGGCTCAATTATTTGTTAAGCTTAAAGAATTGTTGTTAACAAAAGTAATGCTATTTGGCATTGCATAGTCATTTGTTATCGCTCTGTTTTAAATAGAACATTTAAGCACTCTGTGATAGTGTATTTTTCCCTACTGCCACCAATACTGGAATACCAACTACCCCATACTTTTCTTACTTTCTCTTGCCAAGATGGAGAGAAAGAATGTGGTGAAGTCTTCACATCAGTATAAAGTGTATATATATATATATTTTCCCCCCATAGAACAGGGTGTTATCTGAAATATATTTTATAAGGAAAACTTTCCCAGTATTGAACAGCTTTAGAAGTGGCCCTATAAAATGAGTCTTAATTTTAGATTAGAGAAGATCACAAAACAATAGAGTTTCATGTTGTTTTGTTGCATGTTTCACTAATTTATATAATAAGGTATTGCTTAATTTTCTTAACGATACCAGTTATCATGCAAATTTTTCTGAAATTTTAATGCATACCTTTAAGTATAAGTAGAAAGGTACTAATTTTTTTCTCATGATTTGGCAATGTGCAGCATAGTTCAGTTCTATTACCAAAATGTTCCTGTATCTTAACAATTTTGGAAATAAAATTATAATGGTATCTGATATTCATATAATTTTAGCTATTCATATAATTTTACAAATTCATTAAGTGAAAGATCATAGTGAAAAGAAAGATTAGTTTAATTAGTTCAGTTATCCTAATATTCCATAAATTATTATTCATCGCTCTTCTCTTAATTAATATATTGGAATGTTGCTGTTTCTGGCATTTTATTTTAAATTGTTTTCCATATGCAAATTTATTTAGTAAATCACTTCTCTTATATATTTCCAGTATACAAATTCCATTTTTTATGGTTATGAGGAGCTAGTAATTAGCTTTCTGCTTGCTACTTTTTTTAGCAGATTGAAAATTCTCTTAAAATGACTCGTGATTGGAAAACACAAGCTGTAATACTGTAGAGCTCTCAAAAGTGTTCATTTTTTTATCCTTAACCCAAAAGTGAAGCAAATATATTTGTGAACCACACAAATTAATATAACATTAATCACTATTTGAACTTAAAATTCTTAAATTAATAACTTATTTTTGATTATAGTATGAGATTATGCAACATCTATTTTACAATTGGAATTCATTTTTAGAAGTTATTTTGGAAACATCATTTACCAAGGTTATCACATGAAATTCGCTTACATACCTTAACATTTATATTTTATACTATAACAGATAAACATTTGACAATTAAAATGTTTAGTTTCCAATGATACTGTTGCTTTTACAGCAGCATTAAAATGATGTATATGTAAATTTGCTGTGTAACAAATACATTAACAAGAAGGTCCCAGCATTTGTTGCATTCAACAACCAAGCCTTTATAATTTTTTTTTTATTTTTTAAAAATCTATTATATGTCACTTTAACTTCTAGGTTATGTCTGGTCTGTAAGATGCCTTGTTGACAGAATGTGGCAGAAGCAGCTTTTCAGAACTATCTGTGTACCATATTACTTTTGCTTCATGTCAAGCATAGAGATAGGTTGCCACAGTCATAACTACTTTCACTGTATGCAGTCATACGATGCATACAGCCTGACATCGTGACATCAAGTCTAGCTGCTTCCACCATCCATAATCAGATGGTCACATCCCTACATTCCATACTACCATGCTCTGCTACAAGCAGATGATATTTGGTCCCATTCAGTCTAGCTGCTTTTACTATCTGTGAATAGACGGCAGCACAGTAGTTATCCCCACCTACTTTCAGTTATTTTTATTGGATTAGATTGAAGGTGGAACTTAAGATAATGGTATTTAATATCCAATCCAGCATTTACCTTGATGACTGGGAAACCATGAAAAAAAAAAAAAAAATAGCCAGATTGGTTGGCCCATGGGATTTGAATTTCGGACCTCCCAAATGCATGCCACAGACAGTATTGCCTGAACCAGCCTACTCAATTTAAAAAAAAAAAATATTTTTTTTTAGGAAATTACAGAATGAAACAATTGGTTAGCAGCTTTAACTGTTAAGCCTTAACAAAATGTTGCAGAATAGCCGTGATTAAATAAATAATGATGAACAAGTGTTAAAATAAGTCTTGACTCCAAACAGCTGAGACATTGGTCTTTTCAGATAACATGAATCCAGTCAATACTCAGTCGTGGGCCTTCTGGGGTACTAGGTGCATGAATGGCGCTATTTCTCATGAAATGATACGAACTTAAAGAAAGCTTGATATTAAATGTTTTGTTATGCAAAAGTAAGTTCAATATATTAAAATCTTTCCAGTGTTGTATATAGGAAACATTCTCTCTTTCTCACTGGATCTATAGTGACCAAAAAATTATTGCTGAGGATGGGTAGACTTACCAACATCCCATCACGAATAAAAAACATGCAGAGCTTTTCTTTCATACTGTGTCCACCGCACAGCTGCTCATGTCTGGCACCCATAGCTTGGACTCCTGCCAAAACAGTTATTATATTCCTGCAACCACCTCACATTCTTACAGTTACAACTACAATAATAATAATAACTTTTACAAGGTCTTCAGGATAAAACCTGACTGCTTGCACACAGAGTTTTTTTGTATCTGGGTAGCATGAAATGTTACAGCCAGCCATGCCAGCACTGTCTTTTTTTTTAAATCTGTACATAAAATATAACAAAATTAACTTTTATCTCATAGTAAATGCTGAAAATGTCATCCTTCTACAACTAAACAAGCATTGTACCATGTAAACATATTTAGACTGACACAAATTAGCTCAACCACTGTAACGTTGATGTTTCAGTTCATATGTTTTCCTTAAGTTCCTTCAATGTGTGAGTGATTTTCACCAATTTTGCCTTGATTTTTCTTCTATTAATGTAGTACGACTTTGCATGGTTTCTGTTTTACACTGAACCAATAGTTTCTAATTTGTTCACAAGATTGTGAACTGAAGTTCTGAAAGACAATTGTCCAGGAAACTAAAGAATGAATTCTTCAGGAATGTGTTGAGTCGATTCATATTTAAAATAACTTTATGTACAGATACAAGTTTTCTAAAGATAACTGCCATCCCATCCCCAAGTGGATTATGGTGCTAATGACCATATGGCAACTTAAGGACAGAAAGCCTGTCATGAATGTTGGGATAGGGAAAGTCAGCCAGCACTTACTCTGGCACATAATACTGCAAGCAATCAAGTTTTATACCAAAAACCCTGTCCTGTATCATAGCAAATTTTGGAAAATGTGTTTCTCTATCCATACATTTCTCAAGCAATGTTTATTCACACTTTAGAATTCAAATTCTGAAATTGAATTAATTACTTGCCAGAATATCAAACAGCTGCATCAAAATCAGAATGGGGGTTGGATGTGACTGCATAAATAATATTTGAGATAAGCTTGTAATAAGGAATATAGTTCATAATTATATGTAAATTATTCAATTAATAAACCATCTACTAAAGCAGTTAATGTACCAGTCTTTTAAGATATTTTGATAAAAATAACTAAATAAGATACTAATCCCTCACAATAAGCAACAGCTTATTTTTCATGTGATCATCAGAGTAGGTAACTTTATTTAATTGGATTTTTACAGTTTTATATTCCTCAATATTGAATAGCATAGTTTAATTTATTGGTAAAATAATATATTTGAGTAGAGAGAAACTGTATTTTATTGGAAGATTCCTGCATTATGCGACAATTTTTATGCAATAAATACAAATGGAATAATAGGACATATAGTTTTAAAACAAAATTAAATGCAGAGAGGTACACAAATGGCTTATGCATATCATTTTTTTATCAGGTGATCAACATTGAATTTCCATCTAGATTTTTCCCCACAAAACTTTGTTACCATGCATACAGCTAATGAGTCATTTAATTCAGGAAGTCTTTTTAATATAAAGTAATTATATGGCCCTCAATAACCTCTGCTTTAATTGTAGGTGATTTTTATCAATGGGGAAGATATATACAGCAAACCTGATTAAAGAACTAAAATAAAATATTGTGAGAAATTCACCCAATTTTGGATATTGAGCTCTCCAGTGTGAATGAAAATTTCTGGAGATGATGCCTGAAAGAAAACATTTCCAACATTAGGTAACTGTAATAGAATGTGAGGCAGCTGAGAGGGTGGCCCTCGGCGCTATGGCAGTTGACATACAAAATGCCTTGCACTGGTTACATTGTGAAACAAAAGCACTGTATAGGGACAATGCAGTGGAATGCTTGAAGGGACTGTTTTTTATTTAAAATTTTACAAATAAAGATCATTAATGAATGTGAAAAGAGTACTTACGAAATCAAATATGCCATTGTTATCACTGAGGTGTAAAACTGCAAATTTGCTTATAAATGTGCAATAAAAATGATGTTTCAGGAGCACACACATTTGTTTATTTATTAAGCAGATCATCAGTTCCTTGGGTCCATTACTCGTCTATTAATATACTATGCATAATGAATGTAATCTCTCTTAAACACAAATACACACTATAAAAAGCTCCTTGTGGAAAATATAAGATTAAAAATTGGTCAAGGACACAATTGAAAAGCTGCAAATAGATATAAAAAGCAAGTAAACCAGATGGTATTAGAACTTTTAAAATATGCTGGTCCCTTTTGTGATTTTAGATTATAACGTCTATTTAAGATGGTGTAAGGTACAAAACTCATAGAAAGTTTTAGCAGTGATACCAATTTTTAAAAAAATCTGATGTGTTCATTTACACAACTTTCTCCAGCTGTTCCGCAAACAAACTTTTCTTCCAAAAGATTCTTCTTTTATCTACATCATGATAATTTAGATTAACATTAGAATTGTCTTTTTACTTGCTTCTTTATAAGAAGAAGGGAAATATGGGAATGCACTAGGCTAAAGCAATAGTCAAATGTTTTAAAAGTCGGTCGCTATGTGAAACAATTGAAATTCCGTTCTTTTTTACTTGCTTGGAGCAAACAAAAAAAAGAGAGATATCTTCCTGCTTGAGAAAAATTCAAGTAGCTTAAAATTGAAATCTTTAAGACAGAATATCTCAAAAACAGTTAACACTACAAAAATAAATTTTATGTGTTTTGATGAGATCTACCTTTTTTGTGTAGTGGGTTTTTGTCTTATTACTGATATATGGTGGACTTTCTGACAGTGATGTGTTTTAACAATTGAAAATTAGTTGAGTCGATTATGTAAATAAAAAGTAAGTGATGTAGTGTTACACAATCGACTCAACTAATTTTCTTTTGGTTACAGTTTATCAGTTACACAAAAGTCATACCAAATAAAGGTCTTCAGAAGCTATTCTCCAGAAAATTCCAACTTGAATACCAAGTTTGGTATTTAGCAGACTTGATTGTTTTTGAGTATACTGCCCACACTGACCTTTTTCTAAAAATGCCTTTTTTGGGTTCAGGTGGTCTTAATACATATATTTTTGGTGAAATCTCAGCATCAAATTTTTGGTTGGAATATAATACCATCTCTGTCTACTATGTATGTAGTACATTTGCACTAGAGAAAGTGAAAAAGGTAAAAGAAACAAAGATGCAAATTACAGCAAACTTGGCCTCCTAAACTCACTTATAAAATATTTGCTGTTTACGTTAGCCATGTGCTGTTTACATATGATGCAATTATATCGAGACATTAGCCACAATCAATATAGCTGATATAAGAAAGAAAAGACAAAACATTCTCAGTGTTTTATAACAGATTGAGTCGACCAGACCCTCTATGGCTTCACATACCTAAAACTTTTCCCGATACGTTTCACCTTCCGTTGAAGGCATCATCAAGGAGTCGACACCTTGATGATGCCTTCAACGGAAGGTGAAACACATCGGGAAAAGTTTTAGGTATGCGAAGCCATAGTGTCTAGTTGACTCAATCTGTATTATTTTATAAATTATTACAGTGCTTCACAGAGTTAATTCCAGTTGTTTATTTAACTATTAATAAAAGCTTGTTTAAAATATATTTAATTATGTTATGAGTGTTTTAAGCTGTAAATAAACATTGCAAAGGAGTTAAAAGTAGTTTATATTGTGTATGCTCCTATATTTGTGGTGATAAAAAGCACATCGTAGAAATGTGAAATTGAAAAAAATTAGCATAAAATTGCCACTGTTTTGGACTGACAAAGTAGACATTTAGTTCTGTCAAGCTGAAGCTTGGTTTAAAATTTTTGAAATGAGCAGCAAGTCATCCAGATTTAACTACCAGACATCCAGTGTTCAAGAAACTGAGACTTCAAAAGCATCTGTACCTGCATATGTCATCATGCAAGATTTACTGGTTAGAACTGAAGAACTAGAAAGAGACATGAATTCTAAACACGTATGTGGTCAAAATAGGTACTACTGCCCATGATCTGGTATCCAGAATAGGGGTAAACAAAATTCAATAAAGATGGTAAATACTTGAAAACTTGCAAAAATGCATAGAAGCTTGTGACAGAGATGTGATTAAATAAAAAACAAATTTGAGTCAGTTTTTGTAACACAAACATCACTTATTTTTACTTACTGGGACTGGTTTTGGGAACACCCGTTCCCATCTTCAAATTAAGGGTTGAAAATGGGAACAAGTGTTCCCGAAACCGGTCCCAGTAAGCAAAAAAAAGTGATATTTTTTGTTACAAAAACCAACTCAAATTCTTTTGTTTTTTATGGTAAATACTGTTTATATCATTTTAGATACAAATTATCTAAATATCATTTTAGATTTGGCTCATGCTATAGGCCTGAAAAATGGAAGTCAGTGGAAAGAAGAGGAAAGCACCAGCTGGAGGAATTATTAGAAGCCTCATATTTTGCTGTCGCTCCTCGTCAAAGGTCAGAATTTTAAGTTGTTTTTAAGAATCAACATTCTGGTCAGAAATTTCTGATTGATAGTGGAGCAGATTATTTCTGTTGTGCCTACTAATAATAGTACTAAGCATGCTCCCTCTGATTTCAAACTTAATGCAGCAAATGGTACTGAGATACCAACTTACGGGACACAAACTATTGACAAAGAGAGAACAAGTGATCCAAAATTACAAACTTCTTCAAACAGTGCAAGAACTTGAAAATTTATAGGAATGATAAACTTTTATAGGAGATATATCAAGAATGCAGCTAACAATCAAGTCCTAAATGATTTTTTAAAATGTTCAAAGGACAAAACCAAAAGAAACTATCAAGAGTTCCAACGATGCAAGGTGAACCTAGTGACTGCTGCTTTACTAACATGTGTTAATCCTAAATACCAGTTAGCTTATTTGTAGCTGCAACCGACCTAGCAGTAAAATCTGTACAACAATTTGAAAATGACTCCTGGAAACCCATTTTATTTTATTCCAAAAAAATGAAAGACACTCAGAAGCTACATTACCTATGACAGAAAACCTTTCCATCAAGTATTTTAAAAATTTACTCCACGAAAGAATATTTTCTGTGTTCACAAACCATAAACCTTTTAACCTTTGCCTTCATCTTTTGTAAAAAAAAAAAAGTTACAAAACCAAATGGCAAGATTAAAACCAGTAAAAACAATGCTTAAAACAGACAAGAAGTAAGTTGCTCTGTTCACCTGCCCTTGTAAAGGCTTAACTATGGGAAAGATAGGGAAGTTTTAAGTGAGTTTTGAGATTGAAGGTGTAAAGAAAGTAGCTCTGTGTTTTTTAGGTGCAGCATCCCTATTGCTGGTGTCCTAATATATATAACAAAAATAGGTGATGTTGAATTTTGATCAGCATAGGAAAAGGGGAATACTTAGGTTCAGCTTATCTGTTTGTTCATTTAATGCTTTCATTACCAAGGAGATGCTTTCACAAGCTATACGAGGAACCTGGTAATGCCTGAAGTAGCATTTTAAGTAATTACCCAGAGACCTGACAAGGGTGTTCTCACGTAGGGACAATCTAGTTAGAAATTTTGAACCCAGTGCCCACTCTCATCCTTCACATGTAGGAGTGCTGAGGTAACCAAGTAGTAGCTTCACTGGAAAATGAAGGCGGATAGAGTAAATGGACTGGTCTCCTATTCTGCATCTGCTGTCATACCCTACACTGTATAAGCAGTAAAAAATGCTATAACTGAATCGGCATGGGGGAAGCCAGAACAGGGTATAAGGCAGGCACTGTCTCCTTAGCCCTATCCATTGTCCCTTGCATGAAAAGAGACCCTTATCAAGAGTGATGTTTAAGTATGGGAAGGAATTTCCCCACTATATCTTTGGCCCTGGTAATAGAACTTAAATAACTGAGTATGTCATCTGGTAAGCAAAACAGCATGACTTTTGCCCAGATTCACGGACATCTGTCACTGCCTATACTAGTCCTGGACAAGGTGGAGAGGTCTTTGAATGGAATCAACAGTTCAAGGATATTTCTCTTCATTCTATAGAGCAGACTCAGCAGCATGTTGATGTCCTGCATTGCTGGGAAATCTGCCATAAAAAGGCTACACAGGGTAGGTGAGGAAACAACCCTTGGGAACTCAGCTTAGTAGGGGTGTATATTAGATGTTTTCCTCACAACTATTACTATGAAGGAGCATGTATTATGCTGATTAGCTGCTGTGCAGATCAAGTTGGATAAGTTTGTAGAAGAGTATCTCCTGCCAGGTGGTTGAAAAGGCCTGCTCGACATCCAGAGAAACTGCTGGCATGAAGGCCCTTTCTTGGAAGGGCAGCTTCCATTACATTCAGCAGCTGCTGGGTAGTTTAGTGCACATGATGAAAATCAAACTAATGGAGTGGGATGGCTTGAAAATCGCCATAGTGGTGACAAGCAGTATCATGTATCAGGCTGTACTTACTGCAGAAGGTATCAATTGTGTGGCATGCAGCTGGAATAGTCTGTAGGCTGCCAGGTTCAACAGATGAGGTATAAGGGCGAGACCTCTGGATTTCGGGGGGGGGGGGGTGGATGAGATTGTGAACTGTTTATACCACTGTGATTGTGGCTATCTTGAGGTTGGGTGGGATTGGTGCACTGAGGCAGTCTTTTATGCATTCCCAATCAGTTTCACTGGAGTAACATGAGAGGGGTAGTGCTTGGTGATTGTAAAGTTGAGACATATTAGGCCTTGCCTTTGGGTTGCTAAGGGCCCCTAATATACAATATGAATTAATGTATTGCCTCTGCACGAGAACCTAAATGCCATATATAGGGGTTTGTCATTCAAGTTGCCTGCCAAAATCACTGAATGACTGGTAATCAGCAGGAATTAGCAGTCTACCAGGTGGTTCTAAGCACTCACCACTGCCCATGTTATTTTTATCCCATGTTCTTTTTCTAGTTGAAACTTAAAACATATAATACTTCTGGCTATAAAAAAAAATCTGGTGTGCTCCATTCACATGACTTTCTTTACATTTCTGTAACAAATTATTGTGACTAAGCATATTATTCTATCCACTTCATGCTAATCAAGATAAATATTAGCAGAACTGTTATTACTTAGTTCCTTACGAGTAGAAGGGAAATAAGGGAATACACTAGTGAAACCTACAGTCACATGTTCTAAAAAGTGGTTGCTTTCTTTGCATGGCCAAGAGTTGACAAGTTTCTGTATGAGAAAAGTTTAAATTTTTAAAATTGAAACTAATAACAAGGAATACCTCAAACAGTCAACTCTAGAAAAAAATTGTGATAAAAAATGACATAAATTGTGTGTTTTAAGAAGCTCTACATTTTTTGTGAAGTAAGTTTTTGTCTATTTCTTATGGCTTACTAATTTATATAAATTCAAAAAAATGCATCCAGAATAAAGAGGCCTTTGGAGGCTATTCCAAGAAAATAGATATATAGATTTTATTTATCTTAAATATAAGAGATTTTAATCAAAATTGTTAAGACTCATTTTTGAGAAAATCAAAAATTTTTAAATTGTTTCATCTAAAAGGCTGTTGGGGGTGCAGGGGGATTTTCTTGAAATTCTTTGTGTCACAATCCTTGGGAGATACTGAACTTAAGTATCAAGTTTGGCATTTAACAGACTGTTTGTTTTTAAGCCCCCCCCCCACACACACACACACCTTTTTCTAAAAATACTTCTTTTAGATTCCGGTGAAATCTCAGCATCAAATTTTTGGGTACAATACAATACCTTCTCTATTCACTATTCACATAGTACATATAGAGAAAGTAAAAATGAAAGATGGAAAGAATATACTTTATTGCTGACAATTGTTATACTTTTATTTACATATATGTACATCATATGTTACAGAGAATAAACAATACAGCATCATAATAAAACAAAATTTAAGTATTCCAGAATACATAATTATTGCTGAACACAAATACAAAATTATGGCAGCAAAAAAAAATATATAAGCCTTCAACCACTTTTAGGTGTGTGTGGAGTAGATGATGCTTTGAAAACCAATGGGTTTGAAACCCGAAAAATGCTTGGTAGCATTGTAGCTAATGTGCCAAAAACCTCTTCTGAGATGCCCTGGAAAACAATGTAATTTTTAAAGCAAAGAATGACTTTTCAAATTCTGTTACATTATATATAAATTAGCATTTCTACGAGAATACTGAATTAATTGCCTACTTTTACCAGCTCTGTATTTCATTAGCTTCGGAAAATGTTGAGTACTGTACAATGTGAAAACTTAATTCATACCTTAGGAACTAGAAATTGGAGATTCTTCAGCTCAGAGCCACCCCAAGATGCCATCTCTATCATGAATCCTTTTACACATTTGAAAACAAGCTCAGCGCGCTTTGTACACCATGCCACAGTCATTTCCTGAAAACACAATAATCTAATTAAGAGCCTTCTTGCTACAGTTTTATGGAGCCAACAGTTTTAGTTCAAACATGAGTAATGAATTAATATTGGCCAAAGCTGTTTTCTTAATTCTTTACATTCCTCACATCCTAAGATATGCAAGATGTTTGGCTTAAAATACCAATAAATGAAATGATACTAACTTAAAGTATATCAGCCAACTATAAACAAACGAATGTTGACTTGGTAGTGCACATCTTACAATTTATTTAACAATGGAGAGAATGAAAAGTGAATAAATATTTACATTGATGATAACTGGGTGATTGAGCAGAATATCACATCTCTTTGGTTGGCAAAAAATGAAGTAAGTCAAAGATGAATATTGATTTAATTGAAAGTTCAATATGTAGGTGCATTCCAATTTTCTAACTATAAAAGTAACAATGATCAATAGTATAAAGTTTGTTCCATTAATAAAAGCCTGCTGGCAAAAGCTTACATTCTAAGCAAAACATTTGTAGCAATCCAACAATTCATACAAACTTACTTTACAAGAACCTCAAAAACTTTCTAATGTTAAAAGATCAAGTATATAGAAAATAGTGGCTTATCCTGATGATCTAAGGTGCAGACCCACTTAGTGGTAACATTAATAATAGATAATGAGAGGGGGGAAGGAGGTTCATTAGTCTTCTGCATATCAGCTTAAAAAGATTATTGTGCAACCCCATTGGAAAAGATTAACTCTTTTATTCATCCTTCAAATACAATTGTTAAAGGATACGTTAAATACACATATTATTAAAATAAGAACTGAAGCTTTCCTGGTGACGTATTAATTCAAAATCTTCTCGGGCTTCTGGCCAGGTAAAAACTTGGCTTGACACCAACGTTTCGAAGATGTGCATCTTCCTCGTCTTCAGGGTGAACTTCAGACGTGGTGTTCTAGCACTCGCTATTGCGGCGCGCTTCCGCTCGACCCAGATAACAAGTTTAAACACGTCATTCCTGCAGCAATGCCGCCAGCAAGAAGACATTATGGCAGACGACGAAATATCGACACTATAACACATGCAATTGAAAATAATTTGCAAACTGATCGATACCACTGCATTAAGCTTTGGACAGTGCCTGATTCTCGCACACTGCTTGGGTGGAAGCTACATTTAGACTTCCGATCAACAACAATGATGGGTGCCATTATTGGCACTATATATATTATTCATTCACGACAAGATATTCACGAAGATGAGCTAAATCACCTGCAAGATTTTCAAGATCTGGGTCGAGCGGAAGCGCACCGCGATAGCAAGTGCTAGAACACCATGCACTCGCATACGCGATTTGTCCTACGCCACGCTGAAATAAACTAAGTCCGCGACCTTGAGCGTGTTTGCGATCAAGAAGGCCATATAGGACGCAACGGAAGTTTTAAAAAAAGCATTAGGCTGCTACCCAGGCTCGGATAGCGCCAACTATTGAGCAACTGCAGACATATGATGCATGCCAATTATGGTATCTTGAAAATCTTGCAGGTGATTTAGCTCATCTTCGTGAATGAATAATATATATAGTGCCAATAATGGCGCCCATCATTGTTGTTGATCGGAAGTCTAAATGTAGCTTCCACCCAAGCAGTGTGCCAGAATCAGTTCACCCTGAAGACGAGGAAGATGCACTTCTTCGAAACGTTGGTGTCAAGCCAAGTTTTTACCTGGCTAGAAGCCCGAGAATATTTTGAATTTACACATATTATTGTTTCCCAAAATCTGTTCCCTGAACATACTGCAATATCTCGGTTCAAATATCAACATCCTTTCCTAGTTCTTCCCTGGTTATAGAAAGAGTAACTATTTCTTTCCATAAATGTGCAATTCAATAGGATATACAAGACAATTTCCTCATATTCTGCACATTCTACAATTGGGTTCATCCTTGTAGTCCTATTTTATGTAGATGTTTCCAGAAATGACATTATTCAAAAATTAATGCAACTACTTTCCTTATCTATGTTGGGATTAGGGTGGAAAGTAATATCAATTGATCAAGAGTTCAGAGATGTGTGGCAAAGAATGGATAATCCTAATATAGGGTTTTGGAGAGAAGCAAGGATGAGATTGGAGAATATGGATATGCAGAATATATGTGCACAGATGAGAGAGACCATATTATTGCAATGGTATAAGACGAAAAAAAAAAATATAATAAAGGAATAATATCTTAGAGTTTGCAATAGAAATGAGATCAGGGGTGACATAATTCCAACTATGGATATGAGAGGAGTGAGGCTGGGACTATGTCCAATTCATGAGAAGGAAGAGGAGGATGAACTGCACATATTGCTTAAATGTAAAGGGATGAATAAATGGATAGTGAAGTTGATTAAATAGAAAAGTTAGGGAGAAAAGAGGTTGGGATAAAGAAGGTCGTCAAAGACAAAGAGCAACTAAGAGATTTAGGAAAATTCTTATGGAAAGTTAGGATGAAATGGATAAGAAAAAATATGGTGTGTTATCTATTGATGCTCTTTAACTACTGTGGTTCTCAGCGTCCCATTCTAAATTGGGTGTGAAAGACCGCTTAACTTTGCTCAGAGGTTTCTCTATCAGACTTGAGATTCTTTTACGTGCCGTAAATCTACGACACGGGACCAATGGCTTTACTTCCCTTCCAAAGGAAGCCATGCTAAGGATTTTTACACCCGAAAAAATCCATCATCCTCCGCTGAATTTGAATCCGCGACCTTGGGTATATGAAGTTAGCATGGCAACCATTACACCAAGTTTTTACTTTTTCTACATGAACTATGCACATAATGTATATAGAAGGTATTGTAATGCACCCAAAAATTTCATACCGAGATTTCACCAGAAATACATGTTTTGGGTGCCCCTTAATCCAAAAGTTAAATGAAATAAATGAAGTTGTTAAATAAAATAATAGAAAAAATGGAAATAAAAATGAAAGTGGATCCTAATAATAATCCTTGAATGGCTTGATTGTTATTATTTTGTAATAATCCATGATGACTTCATGTGATTTTGAAAAAGGTCCATACATGCGTGTACAGCATAGCTCAAAAATGAAAAATCTGTTAAACACAAACTGGTATTTAAGTTGAGTATCTTCCAAGGATGCGACACGATTTTCAAGAAAATCCCCCCACACCCAACTACCCTTTACATGGAAAAATTTTTGAAAATTTTGATGTTCCCAAAAATGGCTCTAACAATTTTGATTAAAATATTGTATATTAAAGCTGTTTACTTGACAAATAAAATGTATATCTTGAATTTTCTGGGAATAGCCTCTGAAGACTACTTTATTCTGGATGAATTTTATGGAATTTTGCATAACTGGCAAACCATAACAGATAGACAAACTTACCTAATAATATTATATTATATAAATTTTTTTCATGGGGTGGATCATTTTTGAGATATTCATTGTTATTGGTTTCAGGTTTAAAATACATACTTTTCTCATTAGGTAATTTATCAACTCCTGTCCATACAGACAAAGGAACTTCAGTCACATAGCAACCAGCTTTTGACTAATGTTTTAGCCTATGCTACTCCTTTATTTCCCTTCTACTTGCAAAGAAGCAAGTAATAAGACTATTTCTGCTAATGTTTTCTTGATTAGCATGAAGTAAAAAGAAGCATAAGCTTTTTAACAATAATTAGCTGCAGAGATATAGAGAAAGTCATGTGAATGGAACACATTAGATTTCTTTTATTTACTATCATGATTTATTATGATTTTTATTATTATTACTTATTATTACTATTACTATTACTATTTTTTTTTTTTTTTTTTTTTTTTTTTTTTTTTTTGGTAGTTTAAAGTCCTTTAACCTGGTTTGGTCATATCGGACGATGAATACAATTGATGATATGATGCTCAAATGATCTCAGGGTCCATGGAGCTTAAAGTTACTCGACATTCGTCTTCTCAGGATAAGGGAAAACCCCGAAAACAACCGTACCCGGGTAACTCACCCTAAGCGAGATTCGAACTCACGACCTTTTGAACGTGAGGCAGACACGCTACCACCAAGCTACCCAGGCGGGCAATTATTATTATTATATTTATTTAATTTTTTTTTGCAGCTTAACATCCTTTAACCTAGTTGGTCTAATCAGATAATGAATGACATTGATGAAATTATGCTCAAATAATCTCAGCGTCCATGGCCTTAATTGATATTCGTCTTCTCAGAATAAGGGAACCCCCCCAAAAAAAAAGCCTTATCTGGGTAACTCACTCTAAGCGAGGTTTGAACTTGCGACCTGTTGAATGTGATGAGTTTTGTATTGGGCACGCTGCTTACCAAGAGACAGAGTAGCATTGATTTGCAACATGCTGAACATTAGGAAGCTCAAGTGACAACTCAAGGCACACATATTTTAAACAAGAGGATGCTGAAACAGGTATAGAAACTCAAGGCCAGTAGCTAGGAAAGCTTATCCACTCCCCAAACTGCATTCCAACAAAATAAACAACCCCAGGGCAATGACCTCTGTTGCAGAAACACATGGACGAAATTATCATATTAAATTTCCATCACAACCTTCACAGCAATCTTTACCGCTTCCCCAGGGTTTGCCACTACTGCTGCGACTACGAAATTTGAAATTTGCTTTTCTTCCTGCATGCTATTCAGAAAGCATGTTATAAATGCAAGATGATCCCTGGTTCTCAGTATTAATATTTTGGAAAAAAATATCATCTTGCATTCAGATAAATATGGTATTGTCTTGTACAATCTGCCACTTACAGATTGGAGTAACAAGAGCAACATCATTCACAAAGTTAGACTGCCATATTATAGACTTTTTCTAACCATTTAATATTTATATTAGGTAGCCTCAATTAGTTGACTAAATAACTAACATGCCAGCAAAGCACTGAAAACACTGATTAGACTACAAAATATGCTTCTACTTTTCTGTTGCATATAATATTAAAAAATCTGATGTGTTCCATTCACATGACTTTCTCCACATCTCTGTAACAAATTATAATTAAAAAGCATAATTTTTGTACTTCATGCTAATTGAGATAAACATTAACAGAAATTGGTCTTATTACTTGCTTCGTTGTAGGTAGAAGGGAAATAAGGCTAAAGCGATAATAAAATCTTTTAAAAGCTGGTTGCTATGTGATTGAAGTTTATTTCTTTGCATAGCCAGGAGTTGATAAATTCCCATATGAGAAAAGTTTGAAGTATTTTAAACTGAAACCAATAACAAGAAATATCTTGGAAATGGTCAACTCCAAAAAAGTGTAAATGATATAAATTGTGTGTTTTAACAAAATTACATTTTTGTGCAGTATGTTTTTGTCTCTCTCTTACAGTTTACCAGTTATGCAAAATTCAGCAAAATTAATCCAGAATAAAGAAGTCTTCTGAGGTTATTCCCAACAAATTCAAGATATACATACATTTTATTTGTCATATAAATTTCTTTAATATACAATATTTTAATCAAAACTGTTAAGAGCCATTTTTTGATAAAATTAAAAATTTGAAATTTTTCCATGTTAAGTTAGTTTGATGTGGGAGGGAGGGGGGGATGTTCATCTTGCATTCTTGGAAAATTCTAAACTTAAATACCAAGTTTGGTAAACCTCCCTCTCCCTCTCCCACGTGCACACATACACACCCCTTTTAGTCTACAAATGCTTTTTTTTGGATCCATGGGACCCTAAATTGTGCATTCCAATGAAACCTTGGTATCAATTTTTGGGTGGCATGCAATACCTTCTCTATACACTATATACATAGTATGTGTAGAGAAAGTAGAAATCAAGCAACAAATAACTGTACAAATAGCATTTAAAAATCTGTGATTGGTGTAGGATTAACAGCTAATTGTGCAAATAAATTGCATCCTGAGAGATGTAGGTAATGCACTTGTTACATAAAGACTAGAACATAATATTAGGTTATTGATTCTTGGTTTAGTAATCATGATTTTAAAACTATTTGTAGAATTACAGTATTTAGTAGACAGACATTGAAAACAGAGCTTAAAGGAGGAAAAAGATGGTTTCTTACCTCTGTCATTTCATGCATGAGGAGAACAGGAAGTGTTAATGTGGTGATATCATTTGAGCACGCTGTCTTCAGGATATTCCTAAGTCCTAAGATAACAGGATGCCTGGAGTTTATGTCATCTAAAAATAAGAAACATCAATAAAATTAAATATGTATTGCTGGAAAACAGGTATATGTAGGGATAGACAGCTAGCTGCTTTTATCTAAATCAAACTAAATGAAAAATATAAAGCAGATATATTTGATCTCAAATGTTAGCCTATATAGATTCATCCAAAAACTGCATGCATAACTTTCTATCACATCCTAGAAATTGAAATAACAGTATTTAGAATAAATCTTAGTGAATTACGAAAATATCCTTCTGAAAATTTGGAGTTAAAATATAAGATAAGATGCTTTATTGTCACATACGCTTACAATAAATGAGTAAAGACTCCATAAACAGGTGACTCGTCAAGTATGAAGAGCAATTAACAGTTAAGTTACAATAAATATAAATTGACAATATACAGTATATATATATATATATATATATATATATATATATATATATATATATATATATATATATATATATATATATATATATATATACAAACAGTGTTTAACTGTTATGGTACTAACCTAAGAACAATAATGTAATATGTAACTTACAGAACGAAAAAAAGTTAAAAAGATTCGTCATTCATATATTCAGTGACTGAGTAGTACACTTTGTCAATTAATAGGTTTTTCAATGCTTTGTTGAAACAATTCCTGTTTTTTATTTCCCTGATTTTAGTTGGTAGTTTGTTATAAGCTTTTATTCCGGCATACAGTGGACTTTTTTCGTATAGTGCTAACCTATGCATGGGTAGTTTTAATTTATTTTTAGTTCTTGTTCCATGGTTATGCTGTGTTTGCGAGTTACACATGGCATCAAAGTTTGAGTGTATGTATTTATTTATTTCATATAGGAATAGGGATGGTAGTGTTAGAATTTTCAATTTTTTGAACAGATTTCTGCAAGATTCTTTTGTCCCTGTTTGTGTCATTAAACGGATTATTTTCTTTTGACTTTTAAAGATTGATTCCCATCCTGTCGAGATTCCCCATAGCATTATTCCGTATGTCATTATCGAGTGAAAGTAACAAAAGTAAACTACTTTTCTTGTTTCGAGGTTTGTTATTTTAGCTATGCAGCTCATATTAAAGCATGCACTAGATAGTTTTTTGGACAAATAATGGATATGATCGTCCCATTTTAATTGTTTGTTTAAAAAGACACCGAGGATTTTAGCACTTTCTTTCTGATTGACTGAATTAGTCCCGAGACTCTCACAATTTTTTTCTTGAGTGCTGAGCTGCATAATGGAGGTTTTAGAGGTATTTTGCTTCAATCCATTTCTCGAAAACCAAATCTTTAGCCGAGTAATTGTCTCTTCTGCATTATTCTGTAACTCCTCGAGGTTACACCCATTTAGCAAGATAGACGTGTCATCAGCATACATAATTGTATTTCCCTTTATGCAGTTAGGAAGGTCATTAGTGTATATTTTATACAGTAGAGGTCCCAAAACACTACCTTGTGGGACTTCGGTTTTTATTTGATTCCAATTAGACTGGACTGTACCAATTTCGTTATTTATAACTATCTTCTGTCTCCTATCTTTGAGATATTTTACAAACCACCTTAATGCTATGTTCTTTATACCATAGAATTCCAATTTTTTTTGTAATATATCATGACATACGCAGTCAAAAGCTTTTGAGTTGTTGCAAATTAATATGGCAGTCTGTTGCCTATCATCAATCATTTTCGAACCATCATTTACCAATTTAGTTAGGGCAGATATTGTAGAGCTATTTTCTCGGAATCCATGTTGGGATTTGTTTAACTTGCTAAAATGTTCTAGATAGGAGATAAGTTGACAATGGACAACCTTTTCAAATATGGTGGAGAAGGTAGGAAGAATAGAGATAGGTCTATAATTTTTAAATTCAGTTTTCCCTCCTTTGTGTATAGGTTTTACTATGGCATACTTCAATCTCTCTGGAAAAATGCCTGTCATCAGAGATTGATTAATTAGTTCGCTAATTGGCTTACTAATTTCATGTTTTATTTCCTTTATAAGAAATGGAGGCAATTCATCCCATCCGAAAGATGATTTTGATTTGAGTTTTGATATTATCTCAGTAATTTTTTCAGGAGTAACCATTGTAAATTCAAACAAAGAAGTTAACATTAGACAGTTATTATTATACAGTTCGTTTATGGAGTCTTGTATTGATGGGGAAGTTTCTCGGATGTCATTTCCAATATTTATGAAGTAGTTGTTTAATAATTCCGCTGTTTTTGCATCCGTATTACCTAAATTGTCTCTACTCATTGAATTGTTTAATTCCAATTCTCCTTTTATAATTTTCCAAGTTGCTTTGCTTCTGTTATCCGCATTTTAATGAATTTTTCAATTGCCATTCGTTTTGCCTTCTTTATTACACTCTTATATATATTTTGCTGTAGGTTTTGTAATATTGTTTGAAGTTTAAATCACTATGGTTTTAGGAAAGCATTCATTATAGCAATTTAGAAGCTCCCTAAGAAAGTTGTAATTTGCATCAACTGAGTCCTCACTGTTTAAAGTCCAGGTTAAATTACCTACTTTTTCTTTAAATTCTGAATTGTTTTCTAAGTTGTATAAACATCTAGCAATTTTCTTTTTGGGTTTTCTTTTATTTTTGTGTATCACTGGTAGTCTTGCAACAACCGCTCTGTGATCTGACACTCCAGTGTCTAACACACTGCATTCATTATCTCCATAGATTTTATTAGTCAATACGTGATCAATGCAAGTTATTGATGACATAGTGACACATGTAGGGAGAGTATGCCTGAATTCTAGTCCGTGGGATGCAACAATATTCATATACATGTTATTTAATTTACAATTATTTTGTTTCTCACAGAGAGCATTGATTTTTAAGTTTTCATTTACTATTAACTTTGTTTTATAAAGATCAATATTACAATTCATGGCTATTATTAACCCTTTCTTTTTTTCATTCTGTAATTTATTGCATAGTTCTTCTAGTTTTATAAGCAATGGTTTAAGTGTGTCATAATATGGAACCCTATATATAGAGATCACGATTGAGTTCCAGCAACTAATTTCAACTGCGGATAGTTCAAAAATACTTTCTGTGCTTAATGATTTTAAGTCAATTCTTTGTTTGCTATGTTCCCTTAGGCGATCACTTACTAAATGCATGAACCACCCCTGTCAAGTTCACTCCTTGAAAAGGAATCTGCTAGGGTAAAGCCTTTTATTTTGTTTAAAATTTGGATTGCTCCCTGTCCTAGCCAATGTTCATTAAGGCAAATTATTTCTACTTTTCTCTCAACCATTTCATCCATTAAAAAGTTTAAATCATCCATTTTAGACAGTGCTCCTTGTATATTTAAGTGTAATAACCAACTACTAGTCACCTGATTACTTAATCCTGATCTCTGTACAGTATTGGTATACCTTTTGTTTACATTGCCCAATTTGGAGACACCTACTATACCTGTGTCCCGTTTCCCTGAAATATATGTCTGGTTATTATATTGATAACACTATTTATGACTTGCCCTGTCCTCCATGCACCCTTTCGATTTAGGTGCAGCCCATCTTTCCCTAAGCAAGATAGGTCAATATATTTATCTACGTTCACAAATACAGCTTTTAAGGCCCCACATGCCCATCTAATATTATCATTAACTAACCTGATGAAGTTGTGATGAACATCCCGTCTTTTTATTACACTGTTCACAGCAACTATGGCACTTGGAAATTTCTCTTTAGTACACTTCACTGCATTGTAAACCTCCCCCAAAACTTCTTCAGGGTTTCTAGCTCTCTTTAAGTCATTTGGTTCCCACATGTAACATTACTACTTCAGGATTTTCCGGAAATTTTTCGCATTGGCACTGATTCACTACCTTATTAGCCAGCTAATTGGCATTTATACCCCTATACACTTTTATATCAGCACCCTTCACTTTTACGTGCGCAATCATCGAGTCTCCCAGCACTAGAACTTTTCTTGGCTCTACAGGATCATCTCTTGAAGAACTGGTGAGGTTAGAGGCGTCCTCTTGCATGGAGTTGTTTTGAGTGGCATCCCTTTGCCATGAAGTTAGCACGTTAAGTTAAACCATACTATATGAAAGGACAATAATAAAGTTAAGCCCAAAGCTAAAAATGTTATGTCTCTGGGTATTCTGCAATAAACTACTTCATAAATATTAATTCTTTTATGTACTTAAGTTAATTGAGCAGGAATGGTTTTTTTTTTTCCATACTGCCTTCTATGAACAAGGGGAATAAGGAAATGCACTCACTTAACCAAGTTAAATCTTTTAAGAGAGGTTGCTATGGGATGACTTTAAAATTCTGTTCTCCCTGCATGACAAAAAAAGTTAACAATGTCATCCCATTTGAAAAAAGTATAATTATTGGAAAATGTAAACCAATAACTAAAAATATCTCAGAAATGGTAAACTCCACAAAAAATGATTCTAACATAAATAGTGTGCTTAAACAAGATCTAAATTTTTTGTGTAGTAAGATTTTGTCTAAATGTTATGCTTTACCAGTTATGTAAAAGTAACATTATTATTTCCAATTCAGAAAAAGTATATGGGGTAAATAAAGTGGGAGCAAATACAATGTGATATCTATCCCAGGCCTGCCACAAAATATTGGGCACTCTATTGTTATACAGTCTCACATGTGTGCAATTGTGACCTGTGGGTAGTGAAGAAAATGCAAAACGATATGTCCAGCGACTGTTCTGATATTTTATTGTATGGGACTTTTTGGAACCCTGCTCTATGACCTGTGTATAAATGAAAGTTTGTGTTACATTCAACTAACCTTTTCTATTCACAAACACTTAGTTTTTCATAGCTTCTACAAACTATGATTTTCTGAAATTAAATTGTGTGTTATAAAAAGATCTCAATTTTTTTTATGTAGAAAGTTTTTATTCTTCTTTTATGACTTAGCAGTTATACAAAATTAAACAAAATTCCTTCCAAATGAAGAAGACTTCATAGGCCTAGTGTATTTCCTTGTGTCCCTTCTGCTTACAAGGAAGCAAGTAATAAATTAATTTCTGCTAATGTTTATCTTGTTTAACATGTCATATATAAAATAATAATCTTTTGTAAGTTGTTGTTTATGTAACGGCTACAAAAAGGCATGTGGCTGGAACACATCAGATTTTTTTCACTGTACAAGTTCTTTTTTCATTGAACTTTAACCTATAATATTTTTGCAAATTTTTGGATGATCTAGAAATTTCCTCTTTTTTGAAGATCATGTCCAGTAGGATATGGTACCAGAATAGGGCAGTTCCTTAATACATGCAACAGAAATCCTCTAAATGTTAGCTCTTGATGCACACTATTATCATTATGCATATATGCATTCATATCTTTCTCTCTTACAGAAATCTTTGTGAGGAAAATCATCAATTTTCCCAGTTAGTTTGTAACCCAAGCATTATAGCTTCTGTGTGTTTACATTAAACTCATCATTATAAATAAAGTTGATTTAGAATCTATTCTTACTTGAGCGAAGAGAGTCATCCACAACCATGTGGAATACAACATGCACCTCTGCCAAATTTGAATGACGAGTGATATAAACATCTCCAGTCTGCAAATTTTTGGATGAGCCTGCTCTTCGGGACTGAAAGTAAAAATGAATGTGATGTGTCATGCTCATTAAAATATATTTCATAGAAGCAAGTAATACCTTTTACATAAGATGAAGTAATTAAACAGTGAAGTTAAATTATTAAAAGAAGATGGATGAGATGACTTAATTTGCTCATTTACTCAAAATTTTGAGAAAATGTATCATAAGCTCATTGTTGACTGCTGGTGTTGGATAATTTTTCAGCATAGGATAATTTGTATCTCCTAAGCCCACATGTACAATGTACATAGTGGATAGAGAAGGTGTTGTATTCCACCCAAAAATTTGATGTCAAGATTTCATCAGAAATATATGTTTTGGGGTGCCCTGAGTCTGAAAAACAAAATTTTTAGAAAAAGGTCTATATGTGTATATGTGAGTGTCTGTCTGTGGACAGCATAGCTCAAAAATGAAAAGACTGTTAAATACCAAACTTGGTATTTCGGTTTAGTATCTTCCAAGTATGTGGCACGAAGATTTTCAAGAAAATCTCCCCCACCACAAATTACTCTTTATATGGAAAAATTTTCAAAAATTTTGATTTTCTCAAAAATGGCTGTAATGATTTTGATTAAAATAGTGATATTAAAGATATTTACATCCCAAATAAAATGTGTATCTTGAATTTTCTGGGCATAGTCTCTGAAGACCTCTTTATTCTGGATGAATTTTACCAAATTTATTTAACTGCTAAACCATAAGAGATAGACAAAAACTTATCACACAAAAAATGTAGATCTTGTTAAAACAAACAATTTATATCCCTTACATTTTTGTTGTGGAGGTAACCGTTTCTGAGATATTGCTTTTTATTGGTTTCAATTGTAATGTTCTTATGCTTTTCTCAGACAGGAAGTGTCTGTTTTTCTTTTGTTCTACCCCTGGCTAAGCAAAGAAGTAATTTGCAAAGATAATCACATAATGATAGTTTTTAAAACATTTGACTATCACTTTAGCCTACTGCATTTTCTTAGTTCCCTTCTACATATAAAGAACAAAGTAATAAGAGCATTCTGTTAATGTTTATCTCGATTAGAATTGTGTGGAAAAAAGAATAATCTTTAGCAAGAAGTTTGTTTGTTGAGCAGCTAGAAAAAGTCATGTGAACGTAACATGTCAGATGTTTTTGGTAAAGAACTTCTAAGTGCTGCTGGTGAGAACTAGATGGACCTGCAAATCACGCCCTCAGGAATGTCAAAGTTTACGATATTGTTGTTGAACTTTCTTCTCCCGTATGTTGAGATCCGATTTTAGTAATTTAATTTCTCTCTAATCTCATTCTTTGTCACAGAACTCATGATTTATCTTAATGCTTTCTGAAAATGAGATGGAAATATTCTTTGAGGCAAGTTTCCAGATTTCTCTTACTCTTACCAATTATATTTGTGACAATCCAAACAATCAATCTTATAAGTGCTAGATCCTTTTTCTTCTGCAGGAACATTGTCTACTTTGACTTACAGAAATTCCTGATGCTAAATCTGTCATACGGTGCCAGTAAGATGTTTTAATCATTATATGGTTCAAAAGTTGTTCATTGCTCAAGAATGATAAGTTAACTTTTTATATACTCTCTAGATCCGTATTGTTTTCTGAATTTTTTTAATTTTCTTATCCCAGTTTCCTTCCAAAGTCATGGTTTTCTGCTGCATGTAGGGTGACCAGACAAGTAGATTTCATTGGACATGTCCCACTTTATTTAGTATTTTGGGTAAAGCCAGAATGTCCAAATTTCTACCTTTTGATTAAACAATGTATCAAATGTTAGAATACAGTATATAAGACTACAAATAACTGAATAACTTGCTAAAATTATTGAAACACAAATTCAAAACCTTAATATTACTAACCCATATGACAAATAAATATAGCTAAATATGTATCTTAAACCTCTCAACAAAAGATCAACATTAATTAAAAATATTAATGACAAAAAAAAAAAGAAATTCTGAATTATAAATATAATATCACTAACAAATGTACAAATTATAATAAACTAATATTACTAGCCCATACAACAAATAATCATAGCCAAATATATATCTTAAAACCCCTAAACAAAAATAATCAACATTCGTTAAAGAATAAAAAAAAAATCTGAATTATAAATCGCCCACCCAGGATCAACAGTATTTATTTTTGTTGGTATATGAAAATAATGTATTTTAAAGGGAATTTTGCTATTCCTAAATGACCCCTTCTGTCAGATGGCAAAACACTTGCAACAGAATCTGGTAATTCAGATTGAATTTTGCTTCCTGCTCTAGTTCTGTTGCTCATTTGTGTCAATAATATATATGTTTTATTATTTATCCAGTTAATCAAATTTCATAGATTAGCATGTGCTCTCTCTTGCTTGTAATTTCATAACCAATTGTAACTATAGCATCTGTAATTCAGATTGAACCTTTCTAGCTGTAATGTGTCAATGTCATCATACTTAGCACTATGAAGTGATTTAGATTAGCTTATTTTTCTGGAACCTAAATCAGTAACATTAATGACTTTTTCTTGATTCCTAATTATCGTGGACAAAGCAGATTTGAGAATTTAAAACTGATCTGCATATGAAGTTTTCTTTGTACTATGGTCCACTTATCTAGTCTTAAACTTTATCTGTATACATTTAGAGTGTCTGTTTCTTCTTTGTTATGTTTCGCATGCTACAGTTTGTAGATTTTTATTAGTTCTCTTACTTGATTTGGCTGTGATCCATTGTTTACTAAACAAACACCTGACATCAAATACATTTTTAAATGTTAATGCACACATTATTGAATTTAAATGTTTAGATGTACCGTACCACTGATTTTTGAGGTGATAAGTGCAGCTATAATATCTTAGAAGCAAGTTAACAGAGGGTAGTTAGCTTTGTAGTCACATTTCTTGCATTTATTTCGGAAAAAAATTAACAGTTAAAATATACAATAACATAAGAAGTTTATGTTACAATGAAATTTAATTACGGTAGGGACTGAAAAAGGGTTCGTATTTTTGTCTTACCGAAATTTGTGTTAACTGATAAAATGTCCCATAAGAACAAAAATGCCAATGCCAGAGCCAATATATTTTTTTGCATTAGCCGAGTGTTCATCTTAAGCGAGTTCATGCTAGCAAGGTTATACTGTATTGGTGGTGTATATATCCATATTTAGCTTATTTTCCACTCATTTCCTTTCATTCATTGTTGGTTATAATTCGGGCGCATATTTTTGCATAAAAACATTTTTTTTTTTTCTACAAGTATATTCCTAAAACAAAGTTTATTATTCTGATCGAGAGTCCACAGGTATAAATTCAAAATCTTATTTCACATAAAAACACATATTTTACAAAAAAATTATGTAAACAAATATTTCCAAAATATTCGTAATAAATCCATTTTTGCATAGTTTTCCATAATTTTAATTAAAATTTCTGTTTTTTTAATAAATGTATATTTTAATAATTTTTCTCAATCAAGAAAGAAATTATACAAGAACTGCATTAGCACATAACTGTTGCAACATCTGCTTCACAGACAATGCAATATTACCGTCTCAAAACACTCCCCACCTCCTGCCATTAGTTATCTTATCTTGCACAGGGTAAAAGGAGCAGAAAATGACCATGATAAACTCTGTGAATCCCCGATGTGCAATTGTAAGTTCATAATTGTGTATCTATTTCTGTTTCAGTTGGGATCCAGTCTAAGTAGTGAACATTTGTAATCTTAGGTCTGTGAATTATTTTAAACATGCTAAAAGTGAAATCAAATGTCGGTAACGTTTACAGAAATATTTATTGGAGTTTAAAAACAGTGAATCCTTGATGTGCAATTGTAAGTTCATAATTGTGTATCTATTTCTGTTTCAGTCGGGATCCAGTCTAAGTAGTGAACATTTGTAAACTTAGGTCTGTGGATTATTTTAAACATGCAAAAAGTGAAATCAAGTGTTGGTAACATTTATAGAAATATTTATTGGAGTTTAAAAACAGTTTTACCACTGATGGTAGGATATTATTTTGCCAACTTTGAGCGAAATGTGTAAGCACAGATTAATGATCACAGATAATACATCTTTTGTCTGTAAATAAACATATTGCAGCCTCCTCCCATGTTTCATCATGTCAAGTTCTTATAAGAGAACCTACTCCGTCCTCGTGTCTATCGTTAAAATAAATTCATAATATTATTCAGATTTATGTGAAGCACTTGTTTTGGCATATACCCCTTTATAAGGTAAACAATCTCAAATTCAAAAAGTTTCTTACAGATATATGAATCAACTCTTTGGAAAAATTATCTCCCAAAGTGCTGTGATTAAACATTTAAACACATTAGATCAGTATGTGAAAATAACATCTGGGTGTGCACAAAACTAGTGATTTTGCTGGCATTAGAGAAGTGGGAAATGTTTTGGTATGTGTGCTGGAAAATAATGAAAAAATTTCCAAAAACACTTCTTGCTAGCTTCTAAAAAATTGTTGGTTACAAATCACATGTCAATTGCTAGGCTGTTCAATGATGCTTTGCAGATCTTATGGCCAAATGGTGTGAAGTACGACAATGTTTTGCTTTTCATAACCGATGGTACTCCATATATGAAGAAGGCTGGTAAAGCACTTTGTGTATATCCTAAAATTATTCATATGACATGTATCACATATGCCCTACACAGACTGTGTGCCAAAATCCAAACAGTTTATCTGGAAGTGGACAAGTTAGTATCAAATGGGAAAACATGTTTTGTATCTAGAGTCGATCTTTTCAAAGAATGAAATCCTTATCTCCCACTGCTTCCTAAATCCATAATCATGCGTTGGGGAACTTGGCTAAGTGCAGTAATATATTACACAGACAATTTTGAAGCATTTGTATCTGTATTAAGAGAATTGGACCCAGACGATGCTTCTTCAATTGATGATGTTCAAAATTTAGTAAAAGATAGCAATTTAAAATGTGACCTGGCTTTTATATCCATCAATTTTAGATTCTTCAGTCATTCTATAATGATACTAGAGACCTCAGAAGATTTATTGACTAATAAATGCAGTCAAAGAAAAGAGTGTATTTAAAGACAACTGGATGCTCTTTCCAATTCGAAAGCCGAAGTCTTAAAGAAAAAATCTGATGTGTTCCATTCACATGACTTTCTCTACATCTATGCAACAAATTATTCTATTTACTTCATCTAATCGAGAAAAAATTAGCAGAAATAGACCTATTACTTGCCTCCTTGTTAGCAGAAGCGAAATAAGGGAAATAGGTTAAAGTAACATTCAAAAGCTGGTTGCTATGTGACTGAAGTTCCTTTGTTTGTATGGACAGGAGTTGACAAATTCCTGTATGAGAAAAGTGTTTTTCAAAGCTGAAACCAAAAACAAGGAATATCTCAAAAACGTTCAACTCCCAAAAAAAAAAAAAAAAAAAAAAAAAAATTATATATATATATATAACATAAATTATGTGTTTTAACGTGCTCTACATTTTTTGTGTTTTAAGTTTTCATCCATTGCTTATGGTTTAGCAGTTATGCAAAATTCTGTATAATTCATCCAGAATAAAATAGTCTTCAGAGGCTATTCCCAGAAAACTCAATATATACATTTTGTTTGGCAAGTAAATATCTTAAATATAAGAGATTTTAATCAAAATCGTTAGTCATTTTTAAGAAATTCAAAATTTTCGAAATGTTTTCCATGTAAAGGGTGGTTTTGGGTGGGGGATTTTTTTGAAAATCTTCATGTCGCATCCTTGGACAATACCAAACTTAAATACCAAGTTTGGTATTTTGCGGTCTTTTCGTTTTTGAGATATGCTGTCCACAGACATACACACACACAGACAGACAGACAGACACACGAGGACATTTTTCTAAAAATGCTTTTTTTGGATTCAGGGGGGTCTATCAAAGTTTTGGGTGCATTACAATACTTTCTCTATACACTATGTACATAGTAAAAATTAAGGATTTGGATAGAGTTTTTGTACCCCCCCCCCCGTCTGACTCCACCTATTCAACTCCTGTCCTACACTTGGCTTGTGTGAAAAAACAATTAAATCAATGTAAGTATTTGTTTAAAAAAATACAGGCTACAAAGCCCTTAGCAAAGTAGCTCTAGTTTTTGAAGGCCAAGTGAAGTTGATGGTGTGGATATTGGTGATATGCCCCATTTCAAATATGCAAGGTTAACGTTGTGCGACTTAGAACGATCATTTTCTCAATATAAGGGATTATTTCGGGAGAACAGCATGGATTTCTGATGGAAAATCTGGAGAAGAGTTAAGTCGTTCACTGCAGTTCCAATCAGTGTTCCACTTCTGATGATTAGGAGCAATTGGTGAGTTAACTTTTTTATGTTAAATATTGTTTTTTTGGGTTTTTTTAATTTTAAAATGTTTATATTACATATTTTTGAGTTTTTACCAAATATTTTTTAAAATTTTTGTCACATAAAAAATGAATATTTTTAACTTTTTAGCAAATAAAATCTGGGTACTAATTATGATGAAATTATATACTGGAAGAATGATTAAAGGTTCTTTAAGAGAAGGAGTCCCTTAATGTTAGCTAACTACTGTGCAGCATGTCTGTATGTTTACATAACCATTGTCAAAATATGCAACTCAGTGTTTTCTATCCTACCATTTACTTCTGGTAGTGTGGGCCAGGCACATGGCTTTGTTCAGAACAACTGTCTAATCCATGCTGACCACAAGACTATATTTTTGTATCGAGCAACAATTTTCATATTGGTTCGGTGATATTTCTAAACACCTTGTACATACATTCATCCAAATAAAGGCAACCATAGTAAATCTCCAATTTTGCAACTAATAACAGTTAATACCTGCTGTTCAGAACTGGTCAGGGTGATAAGATTTTCACTGCCTTCCCTCTGACTCCAATGGGACTGACGCCATGCTACTGCTTCTTTTACTTCATCCCTAATCTTTTCTAGTTGGTCCTCTACTAATGGGAAGTGGAATTCAGTTGAATGTTGGCATACCTCGACCAGTTCTGCTTGAGTAAAAAAAAAAGATCAATTAAGAGAAATGTTTCACATTACATTGTGTCATACTGCACTATTACACTTTAGTTTTTGTAAAAATTGTAAACTTTTTTCTTTTTAAAATGTGATATCTCTGACATGTATAAAAATCTGAGACTATGTAAACTGAAAAAAAAATTTATGCAATGAATCACAGAATAAAGAAGCTACCTTAATTATTATGAATGTATTTAAATGTCTTTGCCTTATGACAAAAAACATTACCTTTGGTTAATCCTGAATAACTTCCCACATGGCTGTCTGTTAGCAATACCAATCCACAAAGATCATTTGAGTAAAGTGCAAGAGCAGTTTGTAATCGCTGTGGTTGTGGATCAAGGCTGTCAGAAAATATAAAAAAAAAGGTACTTAAATTCCAAAGTAAATACTCATCACCTCAAAACTAGAATTCACATATGGATATAAAACATGAATGATGTAACAAAAAATATATAAATATCTGTAATAAATTGGCTTGATAGTTGTTTATGGATTGGAATCAGGGTGCCAATTCACTGTTTATATGGCGCTTTTAACATCTAATGTCATATCAGTGACTTTTGCCTTTGGAAAAAATTAGCTTCTTAGCAATGATGTTATTTTATATACATTTGATTCTGTTCATTGGGTTTTATTATTTTGGTTTTAAACTTTGACTAGCATATGTTCAAATATAGGAAGTTGGTGACAGTGTTGTAGAAATCAATTAAAAGTAAAACAGAGTAAAATAGTTATAGTAAATAACCACTATTTAAATATCTTGGAACAATTTTCAGAACAAGTTTCCTTCATTATCACCCAGACTCTACAGATATTAGGTGATGAAGTTGATCCACCTGAAGGTTGCTCTGGGAAATATTAAAATTGAAGACTGTGCATTTTAGATATCTATAAAATATCTATAAAACGCCATCTATTTTTGGATGAAAAATCACAACATAAATTTGGAACCAAAACTATTGAAACACAAAACAGGTAAGCAAGAATTGTCAATGTGGGAATTGATTTTGGTGTTGAAAAACAGGAACAGGGTCTTCAATTTTGATATTCTCCAGAGTAACCTGTTGTACAAAGAACCACCACCAGAGCAGTGAATCAGCTTCACTGCCCAAGATCAGCCAAAATGCAATTGATAATGAAGGAAACTAGTCTCCTAAATATGCTCTGGGAAGTTTAAAAATGAAATGTTGTTAATCGACTTGGTTTTTTACTTTTACTTTTATTTGACTCGCATATTACCCTCCTATTTGTATTTCAACACTAAAAGCTTATAAAACAAAAGCTAGTTTGAAAATATGTGAATGTGAGAAAAGGTAATGAGGTACAACATTTATTGAAACTAAAAGATTGGATGGAAGAAATTAAATTAGAAAAGTGGACGTTTACTGATGTTTTAAAATGAAAGCGCAAAGAAGGAAAATAAACATTTAATATGGAGAAAATTTAAGAAAAAAATGTTAAAGGAAAATAAAAGCAGAGATAGACTTTGTGCATGATTAAGATTCCAATACACTACAAACTCAATAATAGGGTGTAGTTGGGTCTGAATGGATAAAGCAATTCCAAAAGAAATAAATAAAGTAACAGTATAGTTACTCTGCAGTGTGAGTGTCTGCCTCATATTCAAAAGGTCCCAAGTTCAAATCTAGAGTGAGTTACCTGGATGAGTTTTTTTCTGGGATTTTCCCTTATTTCCTGAGAAAATGAAGGTCAAGTGATTTTAATCTCTATGGACCCAGGCCCATTTTAATATCATTTCACCGATTTCATTCATCATCCAATATGATTCTATCAAGAATTGCAATATTATGGTGTACATGGGATAGCCAATAAACTTGTAACTTCTTATCTTATAAATAGAAGACAATATACAGAAATAAAATACAAAACTGATAATGAAGTTAAGAAAATTAAATCCGAATGGAGTACTAGTTCCTAGTTTATATTAATTATATCAGTAATCCAGTAAACAGCAAGATTATTACCTATGCAGATGATAGTCTCGCTAATATTGGAACAAATCAATTTCAGAATAGGTGGGCTCTACCAGCTCTATGGCCAAACAGATCTTAATATTTCTACAAACTAAGTAAATCTACTTTAATCAAATTTGAATTACAACACCGGAGTAATATACAACAAATTTAATGTAGATAATAGTAAAGTTGTAGAGATATGAAACCATCCAATTCTTGGGATATGCATAGAAAAACTCCTAGATTAGAAACAACATATAGATAATGTATGCAAAAAGGTAGCAAAAGGTATATATTTGATCAGACATATGCCAAAATATGAGAGCAAGATGTATTAATTACTATGTATTATGGGGTTATCCTTCCACAAATACCATATGTAATAGAAGTATGGGGATAGTGCTAGAGAAGAGATGTATAAAAATAATGTACAAATTAAAAAGTTGTGAAAGTTGTAGGAACATTTTTAAAGCAAGAAGTTTTTACCATTTATTCACTATATTTATATGATAAATATACATGGAATTTATCAAGACTTGACAAAGATATCAGACATGACAGAATGCACCATCATGATACAAGACATAAGCAAGATCTGCATAAAACTACTTAAAATACTAAATCAATGATGAGAGATGCACATGTTGGGTTCTATTACTATAACAAATTACCCGAGCATTTAAGTGTACAAAGGAAATGTATTTAAAAACAAAATAATATTATTTATATAATCATGAAAGCTATGTACCTAATTAAAGAATTGTGAATGTGATATATTGTGTAATTTGTAACTAATTGTATAGTAATCTTGACTTGGTCTACACCTATGGTATATGGACTCAAATAAATATTACGTTAAAGGACATTTAACTACCTCCAAAAACAGTAGCAATACATTTATAGACAATATAGAGATTTATATATAGATAAATTAACTATCTCTTACAGTTTAATTTATTGTATAATCTATAGTTACATTTTTGTATATTTTGAATATTATAACTTGAGAAACACTACTGAAAAATTTTCTTTGGCAATTTAGTTATTTTCAAGTCAAAGAATTCTTTTAAAATGTCCTTTTCATATACATTTTGCTTAATTGAAGATTAAAATTACTTTACCCAGAAGCTTGTGGCTTTACTCTGCAGAAATCAAGGACATCAGCTGAAAGGATGCGAATGTTATGCATCTGCTTCATCTGCGAACCTAAATGGATTGTGAAACTTTCCTCTAATCGAGGTACTGGAATTTCTTCTTCCTGGCTGCCACTTTGGAATATCCTGCTAGGTGCACAGGCCATCAATGGTGAATTGCTATTAAAAAAAAACAGTGAAATTACAACTTTTGTTTTAGAGTGTGCAGGTATTAATATGCTATAACAGTTTGAAAATACATTCTTATGGATTTTATTACAAATTTTATTTTATTTATATAATAATTTCCATGGAACTCTTTAAACTTATTTTCTATTTCCTCTTTGTATTCTGTGGAATTTACTTTTTAGAAATTCCAATGGGGCCAGATTTTCTCAATTTGTCACATGAATTTCTCATATTCTCTATTCTGGGTCCCTTATTATTTTTAATTTATATAAATCTACCTGCAGTAATAAACAACAATGCCTATCCAGTTCTTTTTGTGGATGACACAAGTATTAAAATTAAAGACACAATGTCAGTCAGTTCCCAGATTCATCTAATAAAATTTTCAAAACATTAAATAATTGAATGTAGGCTTTCACGGCCGGAGTCAGTGTAACTAAGAAACGTTTCCCGGCTGTTTTGCCGTGGTCTGCTGGTGTTGGAAGTCCCAGACGTTTTGTCCACAACTACGGTGAACATCTTCAGTGGCGCAGTCGAAGTTTCCTTGGAGAAGGTTTCGCTGCGTCTGAAGCGTTGACCAGAGTCCAGAGTCCAAGAACAGGTCGTCCAGGTTTACCTGGATGGAGTGTAAGATCGCCACAGTACCTAACCGCTAAAAGCGGTTTTACCTGTGCGATATTATAGGGAAAAAGATTTTGTTCACAAGCTTTTGTGTCTGTGTCCGCCGGAGCCAGGAGCCAGGAGCAGGAACTAGTCGCCCGAGTATACTCGGGCGGGGGCAAATCACCACGGTACCTATCCGCTTTTCTTGCGGATTTACCCGTGTGATATAAAAGATGTAGTCTTATGCAAGCGTTTTTGTCAATGTCAAAGACTATCGAGATCGCTACTTTTATACTGGCAAGTGGGGGGCGGGGCTTGGGCTCTCCGGCATACGTGGCTTCTGATTGGACCGCTTCGTTGCTTCTCGTTTGATGACGTTTCCTGCTTTCAATGACGGGATGCCAATTCTTGTTGAGTTTTAGTGCCTCTTCTTTTTTATTAAAATTGTTCGGATGCTTATAAATCTCTATAGCCTCTCGCTGTAGTCGTGCATGGTAGTGTGTTGTAGATGAGAGGATAGAGGTGTCTTGGAAATTTATAATATGCTCGCCCTCTGCCTCAATAGCGTGTAGGGCGACCGCGGACTTTTCTGTGTGGCCCAGTCGACAGTTTGCTTTGTGTTCCTTGATTCTAGTAGTAACACTGCGTTGTGTGGTTCCGATGTATACCGAGCCGCAGGAACAGGGAATGCGGTACACACCGGCTGATGACAGCGGCTCCCTACCAACAGTGCAGCAAGTCAACATAGCCCAGTATGCCTATGACGTGCTGTTATACTGTACAAACAAACACCCACGCAGAGCCTTCAACCCCATTCAGAGACACCTCTGCCTCATCCAAGAGTGGTGCGAGCGTTGGCAATTGTCCATAAATCCGGAGAAAAGCCACGCTATTCTCTTCACCAAGCGCCGCTTTCCCGCAAACTTCCCCACATTCATGTACCTCAGACGAAGGATACAATGGACCAACACCATCACCTACTTGGGGGTGAAGCTTGACAGGGGCGTCACTTTTAGGGAGCACATCAGGGGGCTGTGGTGCTGGGGCAATGGGGCTGCGGCCTCACTGTACCCGATGCTGAAGTCCTCAATGACGGTTCCCCTTAGGTTGCGCCTTTTGAGGGCTCTCATAATCCCCTTGTTAATCTACGCCTGTGAGATCTGGGGCATGGCGGCAGACTCCAGTCTGCTGTTGCTTCAGTGGGTACAGAATAGGTGTCTTCGGGCTATCTATTCTGTGCCTCAAGGCTTTCCAACGAGACTCCTGCACGAAGCCTCTGGTCTACCATACCTGGAGGACGAGATTAGGCGTCGGGCAACAAAATTCAACGAAGGGTTACCATTCCATCGGAGCGCCCTCGTTAGGTCTCTTGGGGATTACGATCCCACAAACCGCCACTTCAGGCGATACCGGCTTTCCCGCATGGCTTGCGGGCATCCCCTGTAACGAAGGAGCACCACCAACAGCTGCTACAGCTAAGCTCCTTATAATCCTTCAAGAGTTGCTTGGATTCAAAATTAAAACCTCAAAACAAACATTTTGATTAACACACACCAGCGGTGCACAAGGGCCGTTGCACCATCAAGGCAACCGTCGAGGAGCAATATTTGCCTCCTCCTGTCACTCCACAACCCCAAAACACACCCGCCATCCTGCAAAACTCACAATCCCGTCAGAATGTGGTTAAGTTCTCTCCGAGGGACACGTCTAGCACACCTCGGGCTGCCCTCAGCCTGCCAATTGCACTGCTCCAACGGGCACAGAACAGAGGACTCCGGTCCATCTATTCTGTGGGCCGTGCATTCCCCGTGAGGCTGCTGCACGAGGCTTCCTCGCTACCATATGTGGAGGACGAAATTAGACGCCGGGCCACAAAATTTTACGAAAAGTTACACCAACATCAGAGCGTCCTGGTTAGGTCTCTTGGTGATTACAGTCCCAGAACACGCCGCTTCAGGCATCATCGGGTTCCCCGCATGGCTTGCGGTGTACCAGATAACACTGGAGCAACTCCAACAGCCGCACAAAAGCTGAGCTCCATTACAACCTCACCAAGAGGTGACTAGCTTCAAAATTTATAACCTGCAAAATTATTCTAACATGTTTTTAACACATCATTTTGAAACTCCATACACCAGAAGTGCAGAAGGGTTGCTGCACCCAAATGACATTCGTTGGGGAGCAAAATGCTACCTCCTTTTTACCCTCACCCATTCCAAAAAATGAAACAGCCATCCTTAACACCCCATCCCGAAATAAAAACCCTGCGGTTAAACCCTGTTGAGGGTGGGTACGCAGCAAAAACACTCTGGCTGAACCTCAGCCAGCCAGTAACTTGTGTGCGTGTGTGTCAATGCTTCAGATGCAGCGAAACCTTCTCCAAGGAAACTTCGACCGCGCCACTGAAGATGTTCACCGTAGTTGTGGGCGAAACGTCTGGGACTTCCAACACCAGCAGACCACGGTAAAACAGCCCGGAAACATTTCTTAGTTACATTAAATAATTGGTTTGAAAGTAATAAAATTCACATAAACTTTGAAAAAACTAACTACATTAATTTTTGCACAAAGCATAAAAACATGGGAGACCTAAGGATAGAATATGAAAATAACCAGATTGCAGAAGCCTGTAATACAAAATTCCTAGGTCTTATGATTGTCACATGAATTGGAAACACCATATTGATTATATCTTACCCAAACTGAACTCCGCATGTTTTGCAATGTAATCTTTAATTCAGCTTATAAATACGAGCATACTAAAAACAGCTTATTATGCACATTTTCATTCATTGATGACCTATGGAATAATATTTTGGGGAAATTCAGTAAATGCTATAAAAATATTCATTATGCAAAAAAAGGTAATAAGAATAATGGCAGGGGAAAGACGATCAACTCACTGCAAACTACTCTTATAAATGTATGGAATTTTACATTAGCCTGTGAATATATTCTTGCCATATTATCATTTGTAATAAATAACCCAGAAAAGTTTACAAAAAATACAGATATTCATGACAAAGAGACCAGACATAGGCAGGACTTACAAAGACCAACAAATAATTTACAATAAGAACTGAAGCTTTCCTGGCGACGTGTTAATTCAAAATCTTCTCGGGCTTCTAGCCAGGTAAAAACTTGGCTTGACACCAACGTTTCGAGGTGACCCTGAAGACGAGGAAGATGCACTTCTTCGAAATGTTGGTGTCAAGCCAAGTTTTTACCTGGCTAGAAGCCCGAGAAGATTTTGAATTAAATAATTTACAGTTATTCCAAAAAGGGGTTTACTACAAAGGAATAGTTTTGTTTAATTCACTTCTCTCTTCTATAGAAGAATTGCAAATAAACAAAAACAAGTTTAGATCAGAATTAAAAAGATATACAGAGACCGCCTCTGTGGTCGAGTGGTCAGCGAGCTGACTTCTCACCTGGAGGTCCCGGGTTCGATTCCCGGCTGGGGCGGGGAAATTTTCTTTAACCAGATTTATTCCCTATCCCCCACAGAGTCTGGAAGTATAAATGTGAGAGTGAATGTGCGTGTGTTTAGTAATATAATAACGATTAACCTAATGTTCTAACCGACATTAATACGAGTTGTTTCACAAGTCAAAGCCCCTGATATGACCATAAAAAAAAAAAAAAAAAAAAAAAAAAAAGATATACAGAGGAGGATACCTTCTATATAGAGAAGGATTTCATTCAATCAAAAAATACTGGCAATAATATAACATTTTAAATATAATAAACATGAATATTCTAATGCAAGTGTATGGGTAGACTTTTGGAAACAGACATATAATTGAAAATTATGCAAAACTGACACCTCTGAAAATTCATTGTCAGAGTCATTATTTGTAAATAAATGTATTAATAAATATGAATAAATGTAATTGTTGATATGATCAACATCCTAGAGTTTGGGCTTTGAGTCTTAGCTCATAATAGGATCTACAGATTGTAGTACGTGTGCATGCGTGCGTGTATGTATATTAAGTTCAATTCCAGTTGGGCCAGATTTTCTCAATTTGTCACATGTATTTAATTTCTCACATTAATTTCAATTCTCAATTTTCTCAATTTGTCACATGTATTGAATTTCTCACATTAAGTTCAAATTCAATTTGGGCAAATTTTCTCAATTGTTACATTTATTTAATTTCTCACATTAAGTTTAGTGTATTGTTACAAATAGTTTGTCAGTTTTCACTGCCTATTGCTTGTTAGTGGGTTACAGAAAAACCACTATTGCTGCCTGGAACCCATCTGGCTTATCCAAAAATCAGAGTGAGTCATGATGTGGTATGTCAACCTGCATGGTGGACTTTCTTGGTAAGTTTCCCCACATCTATGATACTTTCATGTACGAGAGTGATTCAAATACAAACAGTAATTAAGTCAGAGTACTGAGCAGGCAGATCCGAGCAGGATGGTGGAGAGGGGGGGGGGTCGAATGTCAGTGTCTTAAGAAGGGGAAACGAGCTTGGTTAGCTGTTTTGATAGATTTTGGCGTCAGTACAGCCATGAGTGAACCAAGAGGTTCCTTTGCCTATTACGCAATGCATTATAAAGATTTTAACTTATTTGAAGGCTCAGTTTGGGGATCCTACACTAGTCTAGAATCAACTGTTTACCTGTACCAGACAATTTAAGGGTAGCCAAGAAATTGTACATTGGGCTTGATGCCCAAGGTCAAGTCTCCACTTCTCTACCACAAAAGTTCTTGCAACAGCATTTTTTTTTTACTACAGAGGAGTTTTATTCATTGATTTTCTTCACAGTTGATATACTATGAATGTGGATTACTATTCCAACTATTCAAGTCTTCTTTCTGACTCCCAGAGGCCAGAAAAGCTTCCCATTTCATCAATCGTGAATACTTCCATTAAAATACATTTATTTCAACTATTTTGTTCTTATTTTGGTTACCAATCTCAGTTGTTATGAGTCAACCTTATGATTGCTGTTCCCTATGTAAGGTTTGCTTTTAGATTATTAGGTACCTCTAAACTGAAACAGCAAACATTTGCACTAATTAGATAAATCTTGAATTTTACTTACATGACTGCTATAGGTTTTTATGCACATCAGAAGTATCAATTTTCCTAACCCTGTGTAAGGTATCAGAGTCAATATGATATAAATATTTGGAAAAAGCCTCTGGAATGAACCACAAAGTAATGTGATTGTTATTTATAGATGCATATGAAGATATTTGCTTTGTTAAAACTGGAATATAAAGTTGGGAATTTAATATGCTTTGAAATACAGTAATATGTGCCTAATGCAGCAAAAGTGAAAGATTTAAAACACTTGGTACCATTTTGTTTTACTTTTTTGTAAACACCCATTTTTCTTTACTGTATTTACATATTTCCATTTTCAATACTTTTCTTCTTCTTCTTCTTTGCTATTTACCTTCTTGTATGCATGCAACTTTGAGTACTAGGGGAAATGAGGACTGGTGGGGAGGGAACTCTTGCCTGGCTGTCTTTTTGCAGTGTTGTCAATCAATGAAATTTTCTTTCCTCAGCCATCATGGTGATCTTAATATATGTTAAATTCAATCTCAATGATATCATTAAAAATTCTGAGATCCATTCTCATAACATGGAGAATAAAAATAAATTATATATTCCTATTCATAAAACTAAATTATTTGAAAAGTCATTTAAATATAATAGTTTAAAACTCTATAATAATTTACCATATGTCTGAGGAATATAGGGTCTGTTAAAAAACTCAAAGTTGGCTTAAGTAAATTCTTGCTTTCTAACTAATTTTATTCAGTTGAGGAATTTATAGTAGTACTTTTAGTATAAGTAATCAATTCAATGTATCTACAAATAAGTTGCTGAAAGCAACAGAATATTTAAAAGCCAAATAAATGCTGAGCTCTATTTTTCAATTTACTCAATGCCAATCAGTTAATAGATTTTTTGAAATTGTTTAGTTAAGTAGTTCATTATGACTATGTGTTATGTGATAAGTTTTACTATTTTATTTTTGCTGTATAAAAACTCTTGTTTTGAATAAATGACATGATAAATCTAGGTCTGCAAAGTATTCTTATGATATATGCACATATTTTCCATTAATGTTATTAGTGAATAACAGGGCTGCATTCATTGTATTCATGTATATATATTTTCTGCTAAACTTGACGTGTCCAATGATATGTATATATTTCAAAAGATAAATAAATAGGGTATCCTATTTACTATGAACTAGCTGAATTATTAAACAAAACAACCACATGTGCATAAGCAAGAACTCTGGGGTCTACCTTAGTATTGCAGCCACTAGATGTCAGGGTGTATGGGATACTTCAAGTCTTAGCATTACTCTGCTCTGCTTCCAAAATTTCACAAAACCAGGGAGCCAAATGTCCAAAAAACATGTGCATATTGTACACTTCCCAGAACTTAAAAACCAGCACCTGGGTTCAATGCCTGTTGAGTAGCAAGTGTTGGAATGAATGGAAAACTGGAGAACCAGGAGAAAATCTGCTCAGACATTTTGTCCACCATAAATTCTGCATGTAATCCCCTAGGATCAAACCCATGCTGTCCCTCCTTCAATACTCATAGAATTAAATTAAAATTCTTAATCCTTCTGCAAAAGTAAATTTATCACAAAACATTAATTCTAAGTAAATCTTCATAGACCACAGCAAATTAAAGAAAAACAACTTACATTGGAGTGGGAAGAGTGGCATTTTTCTGGTGTTCTTCAAGCATTCTCATCAGCCACTCACGATATTCTTTACGCTGTGATTCTTTGAGAGTATCCACTTCGCTGTTCCATTTTCCTTGCAGCAAATTCTGATCTTCAAAGTGGCGTGCAGCAAGTTCATTGATGTCTTGCTCTGTGTTATATACATGCACACCTTCTACTGCATGTACCATTTCTTGGGTTTGCCTAAATGTCATTTTGATATTATAAAACTTCAATGAATAATAGTTTTCAAAATATTGTGCTTAAGTATTAAAAGAACTGGGAAATGTAAAATCACAAAATTTGGCATTTTCTATTTTTTGAAAACAAATTCTATGATTTTTCCTGATTCAATATATATTTACTGATCATTTAAAATAATTAACCATTTGAAAATCATACATTGCTTTAAAAATCTGTAGCGACTTTCAGACTCCTAATAGGCTATGACTGTCTCAATAAACATTTATTCAAGATTGGTATAGTGATATCTCCTCTGTGTCCTTTCTGCACACTTAAAGAAGATGTGGATGAAAACCACCTTCTCCGCTGTCCACCTTAGTCAACATAACATAACATCAAAATACTGGAATGCAAGAGAGCAAATGGCTTCACTGCCAGCTGCTCAACATTAGATACCAAACAACATTGCTTTAAACTTTAGAGATCCATACCTCTTTTGGTTTAAACTAAAATAAATGTTGTTATTATTATTTTTTTTTTTTTTTTTTTCTTAAATGAAGTTCTAAGTTATTACATGTTCGACTGCCCCCTAAATTTGGCCTTGCCCCCTTTTCAGAAAGGCAGCTCTCTTAAGCAGCAACTGAATATTACAAAAATCTTTAATTCTTATATTTATAATAATAAATTATTGCTAAAATAAGAACTATAGCTTTCCTGGCGACGTGTTAATTCAAAATTTCATCAGTTCACCCTGAAGACGAGGAAGATGCACTTCTTCGAAACGTTGGTGTCAAGCCAAGTTATTATCTGGCTAGAAGCCCGAGAAAATTTTGAATTAAATTATTGCTGCTTTGTTTTTTATTTTATTTTTTTTTTTCACACAAGCCATGTTTAGGACACAAATTGGATAGGTATAGTCAGACTGAAAAATTCAATGCCATTTGATCTCCTGTCTCGAGCTACCATAACAAAAGATCCATGTATTGTGAAGTGTTAGTAATAATTAAGCCCCGGATTTTTAAGTTCTAAAAAGTTAAAATATATATATATATACACACACACACACACACACACACACACACACACACACACACACACATACATATATTCATGCAAACCACTGGGCACTTTGTTTAAAACACTAACTTTAAATTGTAAAAAGTTAAATTAACTGTAACCTTAGTATGTATTTGAAAGTACCAAACTCAATACACCTATAAATAGTATGGCACTGAAAAGCAAACTAATTTCAAGTATTACTGTGCAAAAGTTGAAAAATACATAATTTAATTTCCAATATTGCATGTGCAAAAGTACTGAGTTTACTCATTTTGTTTTAATATTATACTTTAAAAACACAACTAATTTTAAACACTACAAATGCAAAAGTTTTCAGTACTCATTTTATACTCCTAGTATGACACTGAACAATGAAGTACTTGGAAAGATTGTGAGGTGTAACTCGTTTAACATCTTCTGTTAAAATGCGCTTGAAAGCGGAAAAACTGCGCTCCACTACACACAAGGTAAGAGGTACGAACTTCATCTCAGCTATTTCCTTAGCATTCCAACTCAATGATCCCTACACTTTTCCTCCACAGAGAACATGGCCAATTGTTGCTACGTCCTTGAAATCTGAACTGACATCCTACACTCCAATCTTTGGTTTATTTTAATGTTTTAGTTTCCAACGAGTAATTTACTTCAATTTTATAGAGCCTAAATTTACCTAATTTTATGTTAGAACCTAATAAAGCCTATTTTTCATGATAGAACCTAAAAGTGCCTAATTCGGTCATTTAAGCAAATAAGAGTAGATTTATGAATATAAAAGTATTTTTAAAACAAAAGGACCATTCGAGTAAGGAAACTATTAAATAAGTATATTATGAAATCTTGTGCAATACCTTACAATAATAAACTTTAATTAAACCGTCCGCCACTATATTAAACTAATTAAAATGTCCGCCGCCTTCAGTTATCATTTTCTAGTTATTGTCGAAAGAGGTGGTCAGTGGCACACAGAATTTCTGAAACATGTGATGATTACATGCCGCAACAATAGACGAAAACTAGAAACAAACATTTTAATAGCGCTGTTGAGTACTATTCTGCCATTATAGGGAGTTTCTAACACAACATTTTTAAAATTCAATGACAAAATCTTCTTGCTACTGGTAACGATTGCAGTTGTTTGCACCATGCCCAAAAGCAAATCATCAACTTCTCTGCTCCACGAGTGGATCCTGATTGACAAAAGCTTTTCTACAACGCAGAAAGGTTATTTATTGTAACGCATGTCAGAAGCAGGTTGGAATAATTTCTTGTTTTGTTTGTATTTTGGTGATCCTTCACCCTGCCATTTTTTAAAATAATATGGAGTGCAACTTAAAGTATGCTCTCTTTATACTCCATCACGCATCTAAAATTATTTAATACTTATTTGCCAGTGGTGGGTATTTAAACTGACTAATTTTCTTGTTTACATTTAATTTACAGGTGCCAGCAGGAAAACGTTCTCACTTGGTGCAACATCGACAATCAGCAACTTATTCTGCAAATGCTGTTAGGAATGAATCTCAAAAGAAACAGATTTTCTTAACATCAAAACCAGGCAGTTCTAATGAAGCCAAAGCTAATTCATTTAACATACGTTTATGTGAAGCTTTTACTGCCGCCCAATATACCAATTGCTACACTACAAAACCCAATACTGAAAAACTTTTTTCAAGAATTTTGCAACTCTAAAGTACCATATGAGTCCACCTTAAGAAAGAATGTATTGTCCCAGTTGTATGAGAAAGCTATTGAAGACATAAAGACAGATATTGCTGACCACTACATTTGGTTAATTGTGGACGAAACAACAGATGGGGGCCATAGTTGTGGGAAAACTCATTCTTGAGGAACTCAGTACGCCCCATACCATCCTATGCAAGGAGCTTAAACAAACCAACCACTCTACAATATCAATTGCAGTGAGGGATGTTTTAAAGGCCATTTGGCCAGATGCAGAATGAGAGGAAAAATTGAGATTGTTAGTGACCAACAGTACAGCTTAAATGTTGAAAGCGAATGAATGTCTAAATGCTTTCTACCCTCGTATGCTCCATGTCACCTGTCTTGCACATGGACTCCACCGGGTAGCTGAAAAGATTCAGGAAGAACATCCCACAGTCAACAAAATAATTCTTCTGTGAAGGTTTTCTTGAAAGCACCAAATCGAGTGGTGATATTCAGAGAGAAGTATCCTTTGATACCGCTGCCTCCACAGCCTGTAGTGACACGGTGGGGTACGTGGCTATCAGCACAATGTACGAGGTACGTCCAGAAAGTAAGTTCCGTTTGGTAATAAAATTAAATTGTGTACAGATACAGAATAATTATTTATTGCACAAAATTCTACAACTCTTAAACTACTTTTCCACATAACTGTCGAAATTTTGCAGGCATTTATCATGGCACAAGTTTTTGTATACCTTCTTCATAGAAGTTTGCCACCTGTGTCTTCAAAAAGTTGGAAACATTTTCTTTCAGCTCTTCGTCATTGTTGAAGTGTTGACCGCCAAGAAAAGACTTGAGATGTAAGAACAGATGAAAGTCGCTAGGAGCGAGGTCAGGGCTGTACGGAAGATGGTCAAACATGTCCCAGGCAAATCCCTGTAGGAGGTTTTTTGTCATATTTGCAGTGTGTGGTAGTGCGTTGTCGTGAAGAAAAACAACACCTTTTGACAGCAATCCTCGGCGCTTATTCTGTATTGCGCGGCACAATTTCCTAAGTGTCTCGCAATAAACATCTGCTTTGATTATTTGACCACGCGGTAAGAAATCAATGAGTAAGATGCCTTTCCAGTCCCAGAACACTGTGCACATCATTTTTCGAGGTGTCAAGAATTGTTTTGGCTTAACCTTTTGCTGGGGATGAAGTGGGCCTCCATTCCATTGATTGCCGCTTACTTTCAGGGGTGTCGTAAGAAACCCAAGTCTCATCTCCTGTGACTATCTGCATCACAAATTCTTTGCCGTCTTCATCATAATGGGTTAAAAACTGAAGTGCACTACCCATCCGTTTTGTTTTATGTTGCTCAGTAAGAATCTTTGGTATCCAACGTGAGCAAAGTTTATGAAATTTCAGTTTTTTGGTAACAATTTCATGAATTAGTGATCGTGAGCTTTGGGGAAATTCCATAGCGAGAGCACTAATTGTAAACTTGCGGTTTTCCTGGATCTTATCATCAATCGCGTGAACCAGTTCTTCTGTAACCAAAGATGGGCGCCCACTTCGTTCTTCATCGTGCACTTCACTACATCCTTCAGTGAACTGTTGGACCCATCTTCTCACCATTGAATCACTCATTCCATTTTGTCCGTAAACTTCGCAAATTTGCCGATAAATTTCGATTGGTTTCACTTTCCTAGCATTCAGAAAACGAATCACAGATCTGATTTCACAAGCGACAGGATTTTCAATCAACACCGACATTGTAAACAAGCACAACAAAGCGTATGTGGCTGTCAGCGATCTCAAAATGGAACACGTTTCTTCTCCTTGATATAGAGCGTCTACCGCACATGCGCGGAACTGCGATCGCAGCGCTGCAGCGGAGATAAATTGAAACGGAACTTACTTTCTGGACGTACCTCATATTATGTGGAAAACTACACAAGCGTCGTAGAGGTAATTATTAATTAAATGAACTTGATGCAGCTGCCATTGTAAAGGCAAAGAAAGCATTGCTCTCAGGAGCAGCAGTACAAGATTTGAGCTGTATCAAAGCAATCACTTATAGAAAACAAAACCGGGCTTGTAGGCCGTGGTCCACTGGGCTTCTCCCTTCGTTCCCCAGACGTTTCGCCTGCGTCTGCGGCAGGCATCATCAGTGGCGTGTACATCTCCGTGGTCTCTCAGTAGTCGCGAAACGTCTGGGGAACGAAGGGAGAAGCCCAGTGGACCACGGCCTACAAGCCCGGTTTTGTTTTCTATAAGTGATTCTAACACCGGCCGTGAAAGCCTTCGAACTTTAATGTATCAAAGCAAATTGCTTTCACTTTGAAAGTGCAATAAAAAAGTTGGAAGAATCATCTCTCCCCATGATAGAAGCATTGCAAGTCATTGTTAAGGTAAGAAACAAAATGGTACCTGGACCAAGTGGAGAATCTATAAAAAAGAAGTTGGAAGCTGTTTTGGCGATAAGTAACCATAAGTGTACAAAACTTTTAGTAATACAATAACTGTTTTCTATGAACTTGTCTTTTATTTATAGCCTATCGTAGGTTGAAAAAAAAATGGCTCTCGTATTAATAATAATTAATAATAATTATAATAAATAATAATAAAAATAAAAGTAGTAGTAATAATAATAATAATAATAATAATAATGGTGATAATGGTGGTGATAGTAAAGATTTGAACCACAGATCTTCTGGTTTCCATCCAGTTGCTCTAACAACTGAGATATCATGCTAGCATGCCATCACAACATTAAATTCCCCAAATGACTCATTTTTCTTGGTAAGTCATAAGGAACTGAATTTTTCGGTCTGATTTTTAGATGTTTCTTGATTCTTCCTGTGTAATTTCTTGGCAATCTGGTTCATCCATAATTTCTCAGTGATTGCTATAATGTTCAAATTGTTTCTGACATATTAATTATTGTATGGAGCCAATATTATACCATAATCCCAAAATCATTTATTGAATCTGTTATAAAAGTTTTAGGTGGAATGTGAATCTACTTTAGTAAGAAAAACTAAACTATCATCACTCACTCTAAATTCAATATCTTAATAAAGGCAAATTAAAAATCTTAAAGATGAAGAAACTAGAATTTTTTTTTTTTTTTTTGGAAAAGTATAGAAAGAACAAATGGAAGATTATGTATAAGCATACCTTTGTGTCAAAGCAGCAACCTGTTCATCTCTTTGGCTAGTAAGTTCATGAACTGCCAAGGCATATGAATGTTCTACCTGAAGCATAGTTTCCAAAGCTGGAGAGTGTACCAGTTTATGATACACTGTAGAAAACAGTTCTTCGTCAGTAGCTCCACGAGGTTCTGCATATTCAACAGTTTCCTACAAGAAAGTAAGTAAAGGCTTTCATATCTTTTATTTATATTCTTGTTACAGCTACATTTAACTAAAATTTAGGAATAAAGTTTAGCATAACATAAAACTCAGGAAAGCAAATTCTGCAATAAAGAGTAGACTGCGTCCCTTGAAATATTTTGTAACAATAATCTGTCAACATTTTTCATTAGAAGCAAAGAAATAAGAAACATTGAAAGTTTTAAGGAAGATATGGAAGAAAAAAAAAACAGAATTTGAATGTCATATTCACATAAACTTTCTCTACCCTGTATCGTTTATTAGTGTGTATACAAAATATTCTTAAACAGTTGAAATTTGTCTACCTACTTCATTTTAATTTAGATAAGTTTTTGCAATAATAGCTACATTACATAATGCATATAGATGCAGAAGGAATGACAAGAGTTAAATGTTTAAGAACTGGAAGATAAAATAAGAGTAACATTAAAAATTCTTTAATGTTTCCATGTAATCAAAAAAAACAACTGAATGTTAAAAGCACTTGAAAAGAATGACAAAGTATTGAAGAATACAAATAATTAATGACAGATATCTCAAAATGATTAATGGAGCAAAGAAACTTATTTGGAATAAATTGTGTGTTTTAAATACATCTATAAATATAGAAGGTTAAACAAAATTTCTTCCAAATGAAGAGGACTTCACATGTTATGGAAAATTCAACATACACATTTTATTTGTCATTTAAATATCTTTAATATACAGTATTTTTATCAAAATAATTAGGGCCATTTTTAAGAAAATAAAACAATTTTTAAAAATCTTCTATGTAAAGGGTAATTGATTGTGAGTGTGTTTCTTGAACATTTTCATATCACATTTTTGGAAGATACTGAACTTAAATACCATGTTAATATTTATTCAACTTTTCATTTTTGAGTTATGCTGCTCACTCTCGGTCAAAACATGCAGACCTTTTTTAAAAAAAAACTTTTTTATTCAAAAAAGTATTTTTGGTGAAAATCAGATTTAAATTTTTGCGTGGAATGAAATAGCTTCTCCACCTTAAGGTGCATGGCAAAGAAAGTAATAATAAATGAGTGATTGAGTTTTGATCCAGATAAGAGAGATTGGCATGTTCCATTGGTATGTTCTCTGCAAAATTCAATTTTTATACCTTATAAGTTGTTTAGCAAGCATCCTATAAACATAATAAAATTTCACAATCTTGTATTCATACAACAGTTTAACAAACTGTGCTTTGCATTTTATTCTTCATTCATATGCTAGAGATTATCTGGACTTCTTTAGACACAAAATATCCATGAATTATCGTCAAGCAATTAGAAGTAACAGTTGTTTTCTAAGGGGTGACTCTTAAGCAGCTGTGGAATGTCTAGTATCTAATACAATAAGTTGTCTTTATTTAGGATTTAAAGTGAAATTTTATTACTTTCTCTACATGTACTATGTACATAGTGTATCGGGAAGGTTTTGTAATGCCCCCAAAAATTTGATTCCAAATGTCGCCAGAATTATATGTTTTGGGACCCCCTGAATCCAAAAAAAAAAAGCATTTTTAGAAAAAAAAAAATGTATGTGCATACCAAATTTAGTATTTATATTTGTATCTTCCAAGAATGGGCCATTAACATTTTCCAGAAAATCCCCCCACCACAAACTACCCTTATGTATTTTTATTTTCTAAAAAATGATGTAATGACTTTAATTAAAATACTGTCATATTAAAAATATTGAATGCCCAGAATGTCTTGAATTTTCTGGGAGTAGGCTCTGAAGACCTCTTTATTCTGTATAACTTTTGCATAGCTGGTAGGACAAGAGATGGACAAAAACTTAATAGATAAAAAATATATATCTTGTTAAAACACATTTTATGTTACGTCAAGTTTTTGTGGAGTTAATCATTTCTGTGGTATTCCCTGGTTATTGGTTTCAATTTTAAAATAATTTTCTCAAACTGAAATTTGTTATCTGTTTCTCCTTTGTTCTTTTGCTGGCCATGCAAAGATAACTGAATTTTAATCACATATGAACCAGCTTTTAAAAGATTTGACTATTGCTTTAGCCTAGTGTATTTCCTTATTTGCCTTTTACTTATAACAAATTAAGTAATGAGCCATTGCTGCTAATGTTTATCTTGCTAAATATGAAATAGATAGAACAATAAGCTTCTCTATGAATAGTTTGTTACAGAATAGGTAGGAAAAGTCATATGAATGGAACATACCAGGGTTTTTTAAAACCAAACACTTGAAGAAAGAAAGAATCAACTTAAACACTCGTAATATTTCACTCAATTATTTAGCAGTACATTTATCGTGAGCATGAGCTCATATCATCTGATTGTTGACTGACTTTGAAAACTGCATCGTTAACTTTGATTTGCCAGAGGCAGACAATCTCCTATTCAGGTTCATCAGCAGTTTGGTCGCCCCACACAACCACCAAAAAAACTACTCAAATGTTAAAATAAGAACTGAAGCTTTCCTGGCGACGTGTTAATTCAAAATCTTCTCGGGCTTCTAGCCAAGTTTTTTACCTGGCTAGAAGCCCGAGAAGATTTTGAATTACTCAAATGTTGATTCAGCAGTCATTCAACAGGTAATGGGGCAGCCAACAGGCTGACAATGTGAGGTGAGTGAAGCTCCCAAGAGTGTTTAAGTTGATTCCTCCTTCCTTCAAATGCTTTTTATGAATTGCTTTATTGCGTTTGATTCCAACAACTTATGTAAATTGTTTGTTTCATTTATATGACTCTAATTTCTCAGATCTCATCAGCATTTTTTACCACTGGAACAATTACTCCTTAGCAATAATGTTCACATCTCGGTGATATTACTTTGAGTAATCTCCCTCTTACGCAAATGTATGCCACACTCACACACACACACACACACACACTCATTCATACTTCCAGACTCTACAGAGCATAGAGAATAACTCTGCTAAAAACATCACATCCTAAATAAATGTGAAATAAATTAGTTTTGGTATGTTGAGTTTTCCTTGGTATATTGAGCAAATTGTTGTGCCATTTATTAAATGTGGATATATAAGTGGATACTTAGCTCAGAATATATATGTTCAAGTATAAATATGAAGCAAAGGAAAGGCTCTCAGAGATTTCACCGGAAATACATGTTTTAGGACCCCCTGAATCCAAAAAAAGCATTTTCAGAAAAAGGTTCGTGTGCGTGCGAGTGTGTGACTGTGGACAGCATAGCTCAAAAACAAAGACTGTTAAATACCAAACTTGGTATTTAAGTTTGGTATCTTCCAAGGATGTGATACGTAGATTTTCAAGAAAATCCCCCCACCCAACTACCCTTTACGTGGAAAAATTTTCTAAAATTTTGTTTTTCTTTTGTTCACTAACGATTTTGATTAAAATACCACATATTAAAAATATTTCCATCACAAATAAAATGTATGTCTTGAATTTTTTGGGAGTAGTTTCTGAAGACCTGTTTATTATGGATGAATTTTGCTGAAATTTGCATAACTAGTAAACTGTAAGAGATAGACAAACATTTACAACACAAAAAATGTAGATCTTGAAAGTTAGTTGAGTCGATTTTGTAACACTACATCACTTACTTTTTATTTTTCCGAAATAAAAAGTAAGTGATGTAGTGTTACAAAATCGACTCAACTAACTTTCAATTGTTAAAACACATCACTTTCACAAAGTCCACCATATATCAGGATAATGTAGATCTTGTTAAAATACACAATTTATGACATATACAATTTTTTTGTGGAATTTACCATTTTCAAGATATGCCTTGTTATTAGTTTCAGTTATAAAGTATTTATAATTTTCTGAGACAGGTAGGTCCGTTTTTCTTTTGTTTTTACTTCTGGACAAACAAAGGAGCGATTTGCAATGACAATTGCCTAACGACAGCTTTTAAAACATTTGATTATCACTTTAGTATAGTGGATTCCTTTAGTTCCCTTCTACTTATAAGGAACTATGTAATAAGAACATTCTGCTAACGTTTATCTCGAATAGCATGGTTTAGAAAGAAAATCTTGTGTAAGAAGCTTTTTTAGAGCAGCTATATAAAGTCATGCGAGTGTAATACATCAGATTGTTTTACTTTTCCTACACATACTATGTACATAGTGTATAGAAAAGGTATTGCACTCCACTCAAAAATTTGATATCAAGATTTCACCAGAAATACATGTTTTGGGTCCCCCTGAATCTAAAAAAAAGCATTTTTACAAAAAGGTGAGTGTGAGAGTGTGTATATAGTGCGTGCGTGCATGTGTGTGTGTGTGTATGCATGTGTGTGGAGAGAGTACAGTTCAAAAACGAAAATACCATTGAATGCCAAACTTGGTATTTTCCATGAAGATGCAACATGAAGATTTTCAAGAAAATTCCCCCACACCCGATTACCCTTTACATGGAATTTTTTTCGAAAATTTTGATTTTCTATATCTTGAATTTTCTGGCAATAGCCTACTTTATTCTGGATGAATTTTACAGAATTTTGCATAACTGCTAAACCGTAAGAGTTGGGCAAAAACATAACACACAAAAAATGTAGATAAAACACACATATGGTACATAAATTGTGTGGAGTTGATCATTTTTTAGATATTCCTTGTTATTGGTTTCACCTTTAAAAAACGTATACTTTTCTCATACAGGAATTTGTCAAATGCCTGTCCATACAAACAAAGGAACTTCAGTTACATAGCAACCAGCTTTTGACTATCAGCTAGTTTTTTTTGTAACTCTAGGCAACCTCAGTCCTAATTATTTTGAATTATTGGGGCTCTACTGTATGTCATTTGACCCATATAATTTATTAGTTGAGATTACCAAGCTGAAAGGAATATAACTTCTTTGCAGCAACCTTACCTCTTTGAATGCCTTTTCCCATGCCTTTATTACGTCATCCAAATCAGTGACTCCATCTTTTGCATCTTCAATTGCTTTTTCTGCAACATCATCGTGGTATTTGATGGTTTCTTCTTTCACAAATGCATCCAATGCTGGCTGAAGATCTAAAAGAATTTAAAATACACCTTGAATATCAAAATAAACAGCAGATATAAATATTTTTACATATTTCTAAATTCTTTACCGACTAAGTGTGGGTAAAACTTCTACATGCAATCCAATTAATATTCAAAAATATTGAAAATATTAGCATGTCCTAATTTGATCTGCTAGATTGCTGAGGTTTTGACTTCTTCAGGATCATTGGGATTTTAGTTTCACAGATCCCTCGGTTATGTCCAGTTGTTGCTTTGCTGATGCAGCCTTTGAGTTCAACTGCTCTACTCCTCTGCTTATACGAACATCCCTCACCTACACTTTGCGGCTTAGAGCCTTAAAGGTTTGTAACAGGCCAGTAATTACAGAGCACCTCTAATGACAGAGTAAAAAGTAACTAATCTGAAACATGTATGGAAGTAATACACTAAGTGCATATGATAAATTTTATTACAGCATCCTAACTTGGTTTTATACATTTTATAATGCATTAAGTTCTTACTAAACTATTTGCTGTGAAAGTGAAGTAGGTTATTTTGTTTTGTTAAGATCAAACAATTTAGTTTCCTGTTGATATCAGCATGAAGATCTATGCAGTAACTTTGATTTATTTGTTTGTTGTTCAACGAGCGGCACTCAGGGGTGTTGAACACGTTATACAATTATGAGTTATGTAATAATAAAATACCCAACACCAAGTTTTTTTCCCCCCATCATGCTTGCAATATGTAACAGACAATGAAAATTTCTAGATTACTAATGTTTTAAGATTGAACTTCTCAATGTGCTTTAATGCAAAAAAAATCAATAATGAAAAATTATTAGTAGATGTACTCTCTCTCATTTATGGAATACTTACCTTTGCATGACATATTAAAAAATCTGATATTTCCATTCACATAACTTTCTCTAGCTGTTCCAAATACAAACTATTCTTAAAAAAGATGATTCTTTTATCTATATCTAATGAAGGTAAACATTAGCAAAATTGTCTTATTACTTGCTTCATTGTAAGTAAAAGGGAAATAAGGGAATACAATTTGCTAAAGCAATAAACAATTCTTTTATAAGTTGGTTGCTATGTGAAACGATTTGCATGATCTCTCTTGAGAAAAGTTGGGTAACTCAAAACTGAAACCAATATCAAGGAATATCTCAAAAAAAAGTTCAACTGTACAAGAAAAACTTATATGACTAAATTGTGTGTTTTTACAAGATCTGCATTTTTTTTTTTTTTTTTTTTTTTTTTTTGCATATTAAGTTTTTGTCTATCCTTTATGGTTTAACCATTATGCAAATTTTTGCAAAACTCGTCTAGAATAAAGAAGTCTTCAGAGGCCATTCCCAGAAAATTCTAAATACACATTTTATTTGTGATGTAAATATTTTAATATAGGTATTTTAATCAAAACCGTTAGAGCCATTTTTGAGAAAAACAAAATTATCAAATTTTTGGTTATTATAGAGAACTTTGGAACTAGAAATTAAACAAATTGTGGTTTGACTGTAAGTTTGGTTTATACTTGTTACGTTTTCACCACTTTTTTTTTTTTTTTTATCGGAAAAGCTCCATAATTAAGTTAAACGCTAATTCATTATGTGCGCGTAGCGATCCTTTTTTGTGAATATTTATGAAGTATGCTGCCTAGAAGGAGTAGAATATAAATAAAGAAGTCTTGTAGTACTTTTGCAATGTAAATATATAATAATACTACACACTAAAGTGCCTAAAACCCGAGTTTCATTGTCGGCGGCAGGCGAACAGTGTTGTGGAATGCAACACCGTCATATATCGCTAGACGCTGTGCTGATGTATGACAAGTATGTTTCACGAAGATACAGCTGTTCAGTGAATTTTATTATGCAGAACTTCGGCCACTCTAAAATCGAATGAAACTAAGTACGATTGATTGACTTTGTATTTATGATGACAATTTCAAAGCCTGTGGATTTCAAATTTAGCGCGAGGTTAGGTTCCAATCCGTTTAGGTTAGTGTGCGTATATAAGCAGGCAGCAACATAAGTTTTTTTAAACCATCTAACCACACCGGTCCCGTTAGGGTGCAAAACTGGTATAAGTCGCAGCGGAGAGAGTTAGCGGCCCAACTTGTAAATAATTACCAAATTTTTTAGGGTAGTTTGTGGTGGGGAGAGTTTAAATCTTTGTGCTTCATCCTTGGATAATACTAAATATAAATACAAAGTTTGGTTTTTAATGGTCATTTCATTTTAACTATGCTGTCCACAGGCACACATACACACACAGACCTTTTTCTAAAAATGTTGAGTTGTTCTAATGCCTTATTGGGTGAACCTGTTAAATATTGATGTGATTTTTTTTTTTTTTTTTCTGGTGTGGAGTGCAAGAATTCAAATTCAAGTCCAGATTAAATTTATAATACAGCATACAAATCAAGGATTAGCAAACTATTTTACAAACCTTTCTCTACATAGCAAGGCAGTTTAAAAGATGAAATAAGACGTTGGGTAAGTTCTCTAATACAACCTGAGTAAGGTATGTAAATGGGTACTTCCAATTTATAATCTTGTTTTGTAGTACATGTTGGAAATTTAAAAGTGAATAGCCTTTCGACGGTTTCTTGATCAGTAATCATGCCTCGGTTTACCATAAAGGCTGTTGGTCACGGCGTTTGTTATGCAAATGGTATAAATAACCATACATCCATGTGACACTATACACAGATTTTTGACATTGGACTGACGTTTCAATCCCAACACAATTGGGTTGGCATAACTGAACTCGATAGTTATCGATTGACAAATTATCCGAGGCCCAAAAGCAATGCCGATAACAGATGTAGACTTTCTCCTTTGTATTTCAAAAATATATTTGTCTAAAAATAACGAAAAACTTATAATATTTATGAATGAAAAATATTTATAACTATAAATGATACCTAAGTTTTATAAGTAACTCAATTCATCTATGTTTTATTTTGTTTTTAAGGTTTAATGAAATTCAGAAGTTGGTGATACTGTGACTGAGGTTGCTTACGAGGCATACGAGGTAATGAAGAAGCCGGAATCTTTTGAAGTAACTTGCTCAAACAGTTAAAAGAAAGGAATATTTACAATGGTTGAAAACAGCACAACAGAATTGACAGAAGATGAAGCGGAGCGTTATGATAGACAGATTCGGTTATGGGGACTGGAATCACAGAAAAGGTACTTGAGTAAAATGACGCTGAAGGCGTCTGAATGAAACACATTTCGTACCAGTAACACATTCATATAACTGAGCATTTTTATCTTAAGATCCATGTATGTTAAACAACAGTGGTACGTAATGCTGAAAACAAAGTGTAGTTTTTCTTGGGGGGGGGGTGGTGGTATATTATGTATGCTATTGTTGCACGCGGCTGCATGCCGGCATTGTTTCAGGAATCTTGGAAAAGAATTTGCATATATGCCATTATTACACACAGGTAAAGGCTTGTTTCAGGAATTGGAATAATTACTAAGTTTTGTGGGGTTATTTTTAATTTTGTTCATTAAGGACATTGTCAATCGCTGGGATCATATCAGCGCTGCCGGTGTGCAGGAATTTCGTCCCACAGGAGCTATTTAACGTGCCAGTAAATCTACTCACCTGAGGCTATCGCTTTTAAGCACACTTAAAAACCATCGGTCTGGGCCGGGTTTTAATCCACGACCTTGAGGTCAAGGCTTGCACCTAAGGTTGGAGAGATCCATAGTGATAACTGACAGTTGCCTTACCTCGTGGCCACTTCGTCCTGTCCACGGCTGCAGCAGGATGATAAGCCATTTACAAAAAACTAAAACACTAGCACACAGTGCAGTACGATACTGGTCCAGACAGAAACTGCATTAAAGAATGTTGTTTACACCTTACAACAAGGTTGACATCATTGCTTACATAGCATGAACCTATTGGCAGAGAGGCACACACCTCTTATCAGCTGAGACAGCATGCTGCCCATCAGTGATCACTATAGATATCCCCAACTTAAACCAACTGGGCTGCCCAGACTGAATTTGTGGGGCTGCAAGTAGTAAGTGAAAAGCATGTATTAAGGGGATTGAACAAAATCCATTCCATCATAAAAATGGGTGATAATGGCATTGTTTAACCAAATGATACTTAGTATTGTGCGCACTGCAGTCTAATAGCACTTAAAAGTAAGAAAGCAATATATTGCCAGAAAAAGAAATAAAAAAGATTCCATACTTGCGGCAGATTTCAATGTGCGGTCACATCCAATAGGTAACTTACGTAGTTGCCAACATGACAACAAATTCTGTTGGGTGCTGCTGCTGCCAACATAGCAGGGCCAAAGGCACAGCCCAGTGTTGAGATGCCTAAGTCATAAAGCGAAGCCAAGGGATGTTTTTTAAAAGTAGAGGAATGGTCAAGGCCAGTAACTTATTTCTCTGCAGCCAACATGTAGTTGAGGGATCTGCGATCTTCGATACATATTGTTGTGAGCTGAAATAGTTTACTGACATTCCTTGTACATCTGCTTTCTAGCCTTCGCTGTTATCATTCACAACCTAGATTAGTGATAAATACTGCCAAGGAAAGATAATATGAAAAATTTGATGCTATAGCTGGGGTTTGAACTATGGATCTCCTGGTCTCTGTTCAATTGCTCTAGCCACTGAGCTACTATGGCAACATGCCAGTACAGCATTTAATTCCCCAACTTGCATTTTTTCTGGTAAGCCAGACAAGGAGAGACAAGTTATTTTGAGATAAATGAAAATTAAAAAAAAAGTTATGTTATTCCGTTTTTGGTCTGAAACAGTTACATGAAAATTGCAGGTGGTAAGGAACAAAAATATAATTCTGTTGGTCAATTTGTTATGGAATGATGCTACTGAAAATTGTGAATTTAGTCTATCTGTATTGTCACATTTCAGATAAGTGTACAAGCTACTTGCAGATCAGAAATCCATGACTTGATTTAAGAATTACAGGATGTATCATTCAGCCAGTAAAGGCTGGTTTACAACCTGAAAACACAAATCCATAAAGAACACAAGATTTTGGTTTACTACACCCTAGTAACAAAAGTGGGAATCCATTCTTTTCCTGGTGAATTTGCACATTGAGACTTTGTTTGTTTTTAACTGATCAATGATATTTTTGTATCTCTTTCTAATTCAGCTAACTTAACATGGGTTAGCCGATGTCATTTGAAAGAATTGCAACTAGAGCTCTGGTAGCTGTTTTATGGCACAGCTGCCTAGAGTAATTTCTACATTGAAGAGCAATAATATCACAATAGGCAACTATTATGTTGTGCCTGAGAACAAGAAAGTTAAAAGTTTTGCTTTCCATTCCGGGGTACTTCCTAGGCTTTCCATCACAGTTCCCATTAAAATACATGTATTTCAACATTTTTGTTCTTGTGATAGTTATCATTATTGATTGTTGTGAATCAGCCATAATGGTTAAAAGGGGCACAGAAACTTTCTATCACTTAACCATAAAAGACAACCTGTGTCGTACTACACAAACTAAATTTTGAACTTCAACTGTATGGTGCTAAAATTAAAGCATGTAGTTAATTATTAAAATTCTTAAAGTAAGAGTCGAAGCTTTCCTGACAACGTATTAACTCTAAGTGTACATTATCTTCGAAACGGAGTCAATGCATGACCTTACCTGGCTAGAAGCCGAGAATACTTGAGAGTTATTAAAATTCTTGTTACATTTCATTGATGTTTCCCCCTACAAAATGAAGGAAACCAGTCATGTGTCAGCATTATAAATAAAATATTTCATGTTTTAGGCTGAGAGGTGCAAGAGTTCTTCTAATTGGACTACAAGGTTTTGGGGCAGAGATATGCAAGAACACAGTTCTTGCGGGCGTAAAATCTGTTACATTACTTGATCATGGAGTTGTAACAGAGGAAGATGCTTGTTCACAATTTCTTGTGCCACGAGACCAAATAGGCAAAAATGTAAGTAACATAATCTCTGAAATGCAATAATACTTTATGCTTATCTCCATAGTATGTTACTGCAAGTTTTTTATTCCATTATATTTTGCATAAGTCACTATTTGTGAAACATGTTTACATTTATTAATGTTAATTAGGACCTGAAGTACACCACATAAGATGAAATGATTCACACTCAATTTTTTTGCAGCGAGCAGAAGCATCTTTGGAAAGAGCTCAACAACTGAATCCCATGGTAAAGGTGATTGCTGATACTGGAAATGTTGTGGATAAGCCAGATTCCTTTTTTGCTGACTTTGAAGTTGTCTGTGCAACAGAATGTTCTGTGGAGCAGATGATACGGATTAATCAAATTTGTCGAGAAAAAAGCATTAAATTCTTCTGTGGAGATGTTTTTGGATTTTTTGGTTATACATTTGCAGATCTTCAAATCCATGACTATGCTGAGTAAGTTAAAAAACTTTATTATATATAATGTAAAGCAGAGCTTTAAAATTTAGTTATTTGTAGGGACCTACAAAAGGTGAGGTTATTTTTTTGGTAAAGTGAGTCTATTTTTACCCAAAATTGAGTTATTGACTTCTATATTTATAAACTTTCAATATTTATATGTTACCAATATTTATAAACTACTTAAAAAAGTTCTTTATTTATAACTTTGAAGGAATTAGTTTATTTAACTTAAGTCTTTTAATATAAATTTAAGGACAAATTACTATGGCTGATAACCTTTTTACAGGTTCAAAAAGTCTGGAATCATAGGACATAATACCCGTACATATTCACTCTGAAGAATATGCTCCACATATCTGCCATTATTTTCACTTCTTCATACATTTTGCACAATTTGAATTTTCCTCAACATTACGTGGTTAAGAGCAGTACATGGCAGAAAATTAAATGGTCTAATATTTGTTTCAACAAGACAAACAAATCAAACATTAGTAATATTTTGACAGAGACATTCCGCATCCCAAATTTTTCCTGCAGACAGCTCAGCTTTTATAATCCCCCGAATGGAAAATTCATAGGGTTTAGGTGTGGTTTCCTTGGTGCTTATTCCACAGGGTCCCTTCTCCCATTCAGTGCTCGGAAACATTTAATCCAGCCAGTGCCAAATGAAACCTGCATAATAGGTGGGGCGCCATCTTGCATAAATCACTCTGGACAGCCGATAACATAAAGTTCTGGTACCATTTCATTACCCAACATCCTGAGATAATTTTCTCCAGTGACTTGATCCAAAGAAGAACGGACCAACAATTATTGCCCCATAAACCACACTATACCATCACTTTTGGAAAGCCTTCTCTATTACTGTTGATGTACCAGTGTGGGTTTACTTGTGATCAATACAGAAAATTCTGTTTGTTCACCTCCCCATAATGCATAAAAAATTATCTGAGAACATTGCTGTTTCCAATTTATTGTTATTTGGCACAGGAACTATTCAGACATCTCTACCCTTTGCTCAGGATCGTCCTTCATTTGATGATGCATAATCTGATCATTGTAAGGATGGAAATTTGAACCTTTTAAAATGTTGGGCGCCATGCTCCAGGGAACACCAATTTCCAAGCTTATACATCAGATTGATTTTTTTGGACTGGGTGAAACTTTGCAAGTATTGCAGTCCTGGTATCTTCATCCACCGATGGTCTGCCAAAATGCCATTTATTGTGTGTTGATCCTGTTCCACAAAATTTCTTCTGTAATTTTGCAACTGCACTTTACATTGCCAACTTCTCTGGATGTCTCCTGTTAAACTTGGCCTGCACATCCCTCTGTATCACCTTTCATCCACAAAGAAGAATTATCTCTACTTAGTATCCTTTCAACATTGAGATTATGAACCTAAGAACAAATAAACAGAAAAATAGTCATTCTCCTATGATTCCAGACTTTTTGGACACCTATTTGTGAAAATGAAGGACTTTTTGGTAAAATGCAATCAGACTTTAATTTTGATTGGCAAATAATACTAAATACATAAAAATCAAATGCATTTGGTTTAGAAAAGCTCTGATCTCCTTAATGTGTATACAACATCTAGGCAGATGCATCACAACAAGGTAATACAATTTTTTTTGTAGTTTAACCTGGTTGGTCATATCGGACAATGAATGAAATTGGTGAAATTATCTCGGGGTCCATGGAGCTTAAAGTTACTTGACATTCGTCTTCTCAGGATAAGAGAAAACCCCAAAAAAAACCTTATCCAGGTAACTCACTCTAAGGGAGATTCCAATTATTGACCAGCTGGAGATATTGGCCAGCACTTAATCACATCTTTCCTTTAGAATCATCACATTGAAAAAAGAGAGAGAAAAAATCTGTTACATTTACATCTTTCTCTGTTATTTATTAATGAGTATGAGACTACTCTGATGCAAGCTTATGTTTCTACTTTGTTTTAATTGAAATAAGGCCTTGCAGAAATATCTACATTACACATTTTGTCATAAATGAAAGAGAATTGCAAGGTACATTTTTAAGAACTGGGCACTCTTTATATTGGCTTTGATTCTGTACTCTTTCCTTGAAATTACAAAAAACAGCTGAATGTTCAGAGTACTTCCAAAAGTGACAAAGAATTAAATGATTCAAACCATTAATGATGAATATCTCAGAAATATCTAATGGCACAGAAAATGTTATTTAAAATGGTGGAATTTACAATATCTTTGTAGTGTATTTTTATCTATCGTTTAACGTTTGCCAGTTATACAAGATTATGCAAAATTCCTTTTGAATAAATTACTTTATGGGCTATTCCCAGAAAATTCAAGATATATTTTTTATTTGCCATATATGTAAATATCTTTAACATATGATATTATTTTAAACAAGATCAATAGAAATACACACATTTTGAAAAAAGTTTCCATATAAAGGGTAGTTGGGTATATGGAGATTTTCTTGTGCTACTGGTAGTTTTGCACATGCAGCTGTTTCTAAAAGTTTCCAGTGATGTAACCAACAGATATAAAAATGGAATAAAGCCTTGTCCAGTGTCAGTTTTCACTGGTAATACATTATGCTCAACAGTGGGTGAGTTCGACAGGAATTTTGTAGGAAGCTGTATCATTGCAACCATCAAAAGAGACTATATTGCAGAATTGTTATGAAAGGCAGTCATTTGTGAGCTGTAATTAGTTTGTGGAGAAATAAAGAGGTGTTTGTTAGAGACAAAAAGAGTTTTTGTTATAATATTTATTAAAAAATAAAAGTTTGCCCTCTTATAGTCATACTTTAGGTCACACAAATCTACTTTCATGCATGAAAAAATTAATTACATTGGCTAGAATCACTGCAGGACAAAGCCATCAAAATAGTTTATAACTTAAGCTGGGTCTTCACTGTCTCAACAATCAATAAAAAATGTTTTAATGCGATGAGCTCAACATGTCTGCAGTTAACAAGTGTCTTCACTAGTCAACAAGTCTTGCAAAACAAATTGATTCCATATGTCTTGCCTAAACAAAATTGTTCTCCGCCTGCACTGGAAAACATATTGAGTACACTATGTATTGACAAACTTCATGCAGACCCAACTAATTTCAGTTCCGCCTGCAGATAACTGGTCCATACTTCTTACTCTTTGTTTACTAGCAAGGAAATGGAGTGGACAAAAATGAGATTCATGCAATACACGACATCTAAAATATATCTATGAAAAAGTATAGAATGAAAATCAAGTTTTTATGTAAGCTGGCTATTTTTACTTTCTCTATATGTACTATGTACATAGTGTATAAAGGAAGTATTGTATTCCAACCAAAAATTCAATACCGAGAATTCACTGGAAATACATGTTTTAGGACCCCCTGAATCCAAAAAAAAAAAGGCATTTTTAGAAAAAGGTCCATGTACGTGTGTGTGTGTGTATCTGTGGACAGCATAGCTCAAAAAGGAAAAGACTGTTAAATACCAAACTTGGCATTTAAGGTATCTTCCAAGGATACAACACAAAGATTTTCAAGAAAATCCTTCCACCTCAAACTACCCTTAACATGGAAAAATTTTCAAAAATGTTTATTTTCTCCAAAATGGCTCTAACGATTTTGATTAAAATAACCACATATTAAAGCCATTTCCATCACAAATAAAATGTATATCTGAATTTTCTGGGAATAACCTATTTATTCTGAATGAATTTTGCATAACTAGTAAACCATAAGAGATAGACAAAAACTTACTGCACAAAAAATGTAGATCTCTTTAAAACACACAATTTATGTCATATACATTTTTTTCGTGGAGATGACTGTTTTTGAGATATTTTTGTTATTGGTTTCAGTTTTAAAGTACAGTAGAACCTCATTTATACGTTTTTCAAGGGAGACTACTAAAATACTATATAATACTTGTTTTCTCTTCTGGTATGGACCTCATCCAGAATTTTTAATTTTTCACCAAGAGTTAAGGATTTTCTTGTTTTCTTCCTTGGTGGTTAATATTCACTCATGTTTCTTCTCCTGTTTGTAACTCAAAATGCCATATAAAATAGTGTAGTGACTATTGGAACAATATGACAACAATAAAAACAGCACACTAGCAGTAATCGACTTAAAATAGAGAAGTGACTGTTGGAACCAAGGTTAATAGATTGTTGGAACAATATGACGACAATGAAATGATAAGCATCAATGAAAACTGCAAACCAGGCAATTCCAAGGCTATACATAGCAAGCATACCAGCATACATTTTTTTAAAAACGTATAAATGGTTACATTTTGTGTATGGGGATCAGAAAAAGTGATGCATTACTGAGAAAATGTATAACCGAAAACATATAATTGAGCAAAATTTTAATGGAGAATGACTGGTCCCTAAAATTTTAGCGTATGTAAAAAATGTTGAAGTGAATAATGTATAAGCAAGTTTCAACTGTACTTATACTTTTCTCACACGGGAATTTGTCAACTCATGACCATGCAAAGAAACATACTTCAGTCTCACAGCAACCACGTTTTAAAACATTTGACTGTCGGTTTAGCTTAGTGTATTCCCTTATACTTATAAGGAACTAAGTAATAAAACTATTTTTGCTAATGTTTATTTAATTAGCATGAAATGGAAGATAAGCTTATAAACAATAATTTGTTACATAGATGTAGAGAAAGTCATGTGAATGGAGCACATCAGATTTTTTTAAATGTACACACAAGAACAGAGAGAGAGAGAGAGGGAGAGGGGGGGGCAGGCTGCACCTCAATTCAGCTGATATAAAAAAGTGGCTGCTCTGAAAATCATCTGTTTTGTAACTTTTAGTGAAATTTTTGTCCCAAAACTGTCCATGATTTTGATTAAAATGCTGCATACTAAAGATATTTATATGACAAATAAAATGTATATGTTGAATTTTCTTGGAATAAACATGTCATTCAGAAGGAATTTCATAAAATCTTATTGGTATAACTGGTATTCATTCTGCCAATTGCTGGTCATCTTTCCTGTCATCCATTTCACCATTATCCACTTCTTCACTTTTATACCAGGCATTGGGCTGAGCATCCATCCTGCTTCTCTCTGTAATTCAAAGCCTTTGCCCTTCAACAGCCATCTGACCCCAGGGGCTGGCTTGTAAGTTCTGGGGAATACGTTCTACATACAAGTAGGATAAACAGAGAAAGAAAGAAAAAAATGTGTTAATGGATATATATAAAGATTTCATTACAATATTGAGACACAGAATATTGGCCACCTTTCAAAATAGTAGACTCATTGCTAATGCAATAGTAGTAGGCAGAGCATTGATGTATTATTGATTTTCCCTCATTTTATGTCTGAAGTCTGTGGAAAGTGTAATATTCTTGCAAATGCAATGTAGAGAGCATTTTCATGCAATTATCTTGTATGAATTCAAATGTGGCTTAAATGAAATGCAGTCACTTGAGCATTTGAGGGGAGCTTATTCTCTGTCACATTGCTGCTGTGTTTTGCTGGCTTGGAGTATTCAAGAGGGGGCAGTGATCTCTTAAAGGTAAAGAGAAGAGTGGCAGACCATTAACAGTAGTGATTGAGAAAAACATCACAATAATTAGGGAGCATCCAAGATTAATCTACAAGGACATTAGCAATTAATTCACAGTGTTTTAAACATCCTTCATGAAACAACCTTCATGAAAAAAAAAAAATTGTCTTCATGATGGGTGCCCCATAATTTATATGAAACAATAGGGTGGAATGGTGCTAAGAAATGCAGCTGATTTAACTTAAGAAAGTCTCGCCATGTTTCAGATTTTGTTATGTGTGGCAAACATGGATATATCATTTTTATAATTAGAATCAGCTGAAAAATTCAATGCACAGCCGGGATTTGAATACGATTATCCGTGTGGTTGCTCTAATCATTGGCTACTGGACAAGATGCCATGTGGTATTCAATCCTACAACTGATTCATTATGTTTTTACCTGGTCAACCAACCGGTATCTCTCTTCTCTCAGAGAACAGCTTAATGGCAACCTTGATAGTTGGCAATAACTATGTGTATATTAGTCAAATACTAAGTACTTATGAATGTATGTTGCCATTAAACTGTGCTCTGAAAGAACAGACCATTATTTGACCAGTTAAAAATGCCTGAATCAGTTGGAGGATTGAATACCATACCAGCATGTTGTCACAGCAGCTTAATAGAGCAATTGTAAGGAGAGCGGGAGAACCATATTGAAATCCTGGCTGTGGCTTTGAATTTTTCAGCTGGTTCTAATAATAAAAAGCATAACCCTGCATAAGGAGCATACCAATATATAATGTTTTACAGTTGGCAATAACTAAATAAATATTACTCGAATACTGAGTACTTACGAATGTAAGTCACCATTAAGCTGTCCTCTGAATGAAGAGACATACCAGCTGGTTGACCAGATAAAAACACATGAATCAGTTGGAGAATTGAATGTCATACTTGCATGTTGTCACAGTAGCTTAATGATTACAGTAACTGCATGGAAAGTGAGAGAACCGTGTTCAAATCCCAGCTGTGTCATCAAATTTTCCAGCTAATTCTAATAAAAAACATTACCCAATGTAAGGAGCCTTACCATTTTAATGGATATATCAGTTTGGCCTAAAAACAGTTTGGGTGTTTCTAGATGACCGATCCGTCAATGTGAAGAGAGCAAGTAGTGCTGGAAAGTGAGTGCTGGTTACTTTTTTCTTCTCCACAAGTGGTCACTTGGCAACAGTTGAGCTTGAAAATCAGAAAGGTGGTACTCCAAAATGGTACCTAGAAGTTTGTCTTCTAAAAGTGTTTTAAAAAATGCAAGCAAAGCATCCAAAAACAGGATTAAGGGGAATTTTGTAGCATAACAATGTGTCAGCTCACACCACTAACGCAATTGGAGTTTCTGCAAGGAAAAGACTAGGCAAAACTATTTGCTCATCCACACAATAGTGCCGATCTGACACCATGTGATTTCTTCCTATTCCCTACAGCTAAGAACTAACTTTGAGTCACCAATTTTCTAGCCCTGAAGAAACCATTGCAGCGTACAAAGAGGAGTTATCTGCAGTGCAGGAAACTGCATGGCATCAATGCTTCTAGAAATGGCTTCAAAGAATGGAATGCTGCATATATTTCCAGGGAGAATACTTTGAAAAACTTGAATAAACAAAATGTTTCTATGAGTATTCATTATTTGCTGTCTCAAAACTTATTTAGTGATCCTCGTATACTATAGTTTCATTGTTATTTGGCAATAAAAACCAATTAGTTTACTGAACCAGAGCTGTTATCACATATTGAGTGCATATGTACATTTTGCTCAGAGTAATACAAAAGTGTGTTTTTAGAATGGATTTAGAAGTATTTATTTTAAGATGCAATTAATTTTTGTTTATTTACTCTTGCAGGAACATGTCTATCATCAGAGACCCTAATAAGTACATTGACTATCGAATTCTAAAGAAACCTAGTGTGGTTCCTGTAATAGTTACAGTGAAAAAATGTCAAACCTTTGTTCCTCTTCAGGATGCTCTAGATGTGGATTGGTCCAGTGAAGCTTATGCAACAAGATTGACAAAGGCTGATCCTTCATATTTCCTGATGAAAGGTTAGTACACAATAAGTATGAAGTTGCAAAGACTTTAATAACTTTTGTGTTTATGAAAGGACATCATTCATACAAAATATATTTTAGAAGAAAATTGTTGGTATTTTAACTATTTTTTTTTTTTTTTTAATTTTAAAAATGTTCATAGGTTCCTTTAAACCAAATTGATAATTTTCTGCAAAACAGTTATTAAATATTTTACTGAATGAACAGTTATTTATCAAAGTGTACAAAAATCAGGGAAAATACTAATTATCAGAAATGAGTATTGTTATAAAATTATTATTAATATATCTTGAAGAGATAGATGCAGAAATTGTTTCAAGAGCTTTGATTATGACCCCACCACAAATGAATGTTATTTAAAAATTTAGCTGTACTATGTATGTTTTTGAACATTTTATTTGTAACTCTCACATAAGATGTACATAGTTTTAATATGAAATGAGCAATCCTTATGAGAATCAGTTTCATGCCATGCAACTCCTAGCAAGGCTAGTTTCCTGTGTGGGTAGGACAGGTGTCAAGAAGACCACAGTAACTTATCACAAGGTAATTTCTAAAATACATAACATAAACACTTAAAAAGAAAAATAAATTGCTCATGTATCTCAAGCAACTACCTCCCTTCACTGCTTTGATAGGTTTTGGCATTAGTACAACTATCCTGATATATGGTGGACTTTGAGACAGTGATGTGTTTTAACAATTAAAATTTAGTTGAGTCGATTTTGTAACACTACATCACTTACTTTTTTATTTCAGAAAACATGTTTCAGAAGCCATGTGCTTCCATTGTCAATTCCTTTGGTCGACTACCGGTATTGCTTGCTGTGGTGGTTGTCTCTGTCCCTGGTGGTGGTTTGATGAACTTCTGGATGAGTAGACCGCCTGGCGGGATTTCAAAATTGAAAACCCGGTTCTTGTTTTTCCAAATATATATGTTTTCCCAAACTTTTAATTCTGTCTTCCTTGTGATGTTTTTGAGGATTTTTGGACTTCTATTTATAGTGTGTTTCTCTTTCCAAAAATGCCAAGCTACTGCAGATTTTTCTTCTTGTTTGAGTTTAATATTTCTGTGGTGTTCTTTTGCCCTGGTTTTTATATTTCTTTTTGTTTGGCCGATGTAGATTTTTTCACAGTCATTACAGCTGAACTGATATATTCCTGGTTTGTTTTCTTGTGGGATATCATCTTTTAATTTGGAATTTAAAATGTTTTTTATAGAGTAATTGTTTTTAGGGGCTAGAATGATGTTATGTCTTTTGAAGATCCTCTGGAATTTGTAGAAAGTTGTAGGGTGGTATGTAAACTTCTTGTAGATCTTGTTTTCTTTCTGGTTTTGAGTGAGTGTGCTGACTTCTTTAATTCTCTTTCTATTTTTGGCTTTATTAACTTTTTTGTACACCAGTTCTGCCCGAAATCCATTCTCTGTAGCTATGTCCAAAATTTTATTAAGTTCACATTGGTATTCTGTTTTTCCCATTGGTACATTTACCAATCTGTGTGTAAGGCTGTTGAGTAAAGCATGCTGATGGGGAATGGGATTGTAACTCTTTTGTTTTATATAGCTGTTGGTGTGGGTAGGTTTTCTGTAGATGCCAAATGTAAGGTGATTATTAGTTTTTATGATTTTTAGGTCGAGGAATGGTAGTTGTCCATCACATTCCTTCTCCATTGTGAAATTTATAGACTTTTCTTGCATATTTAGGAGTTTTAGAGTTTTAGGACAACTACCATTCCTCGACCTAAAAATCATAAAAACTAATAATCACCTTACATTTGGCATCTACAGAAAACCTACCCACACCAACAGCTATATAAAACAAAAGAGTTACAATCCCATTCCCCATCAGCATGCTTTACTCAACAGCCTTACACACAGATTGGTAAATGTACCAATGGGAAAAACAGAATACCAATGTGAACTTAATAAAATTTTGGACATAGCTACAGAGAATGGATTTCGGGCAGAACTGGTGTACAAAAAAGTTAATAAAGCCAAAAATAGAAAGAGAATTAAAGAAGTCAGCACACTCACTCAAAACCAGAAAGAAAACAAGATCTACAAGAAGTTTACATACCACCCTACAACTTTCTACAAATTCCAGAGGATCTTCAAAAGACATAACATCATTCTAGCCCCTAAAAACAATTACTCTATAAAAAACATTTTAAATTCCAAATTAAAAGATGATATCCCACAAGAAAACAAACCAGGAATATATCAGTTCAGCTGTAATGACTGTGAAAAAATCTACATCGGCCAAACAAAAAGAAATATAAAAACCAGGGCAAAAGAACACCACAGAAATATTAAACTCAAACAAGAAGAAAAATCTGCAGTAGCTTGGCATTTTTGGAAAGAGAAACACACTATAAATAGAAGTCCAAAAATCCTCAAAAACATCACAAGGAAGACAGAATTAAAAGTTTGGGAAAACATATATATTTGGAAAAACAAGAACCGGGTTTTCAATTTTGAAATCCCGCCAGGCGATCTACTCATCCAGAAGTTCATCAAACCACCACCAGGGACAGAGACAACCACCACAGCAAGCAATACCGGTAGTCGACCAAAGGAATTGACAATGGAAGCACATGGCTTCTGAAACATGTTTTCCGAAATAAAAAAGTAAGTGATGTAGTGTTACAAAATCGACTCAACTAAATTTTAATTATTAGTACAACTGTTCAAATATATCTAGTGCCTGCTTAAACTCTGCAGTTCCATCTGAAAAATGGTAGTAATTTCTTGAAAACATTATTGTAAATTTATTTAAAGTGTGATGATTTTTTGTAGAAACTTTCCTGTTTAAGGACTTCCCCCAGTCTCAGAGATAAAAGTTGATGGGTGTTAAATAAGTGGAACAATAAGTTCAAAATAAATCATCATAAAGCAGAATTTTTCACAATCTCATAAAATAATTTTAGATTTAAATTGTTTGTTAAATTTATTTGATTTAAATAATTTGATTATGGCTACTCATCTTAGTGACTCATCCCTGTTAACCAGACTCGGTTTTTTATAAAAGTTTCATTTGCACACCCACTTTGTTTCAACAAAGAAATAGTAATGTTAGAAAGTAAAGTAAATTCAACATGAAAATTTAATTACTGGTGCCTGTTCTAAAGAAAAATTCTCCAATACCTCTATAATGCCCTGTGGTTGTAGTACAGTTTATATAGTCACTCCCAAAATATACAGAAGGACTACTGGATGGCCCTGACATTTTGGGTACTCTCACACGCCTACAAGGGCATAACTTTTTCAAATATAATAATTAATGTGAACAACTCAAACTCCATTTGAAGCCTCTAAGGCAGTATCCATAAGCCAAAGAGAGAAAGGTTAATGTCCAACAGGACATGAGAAGCCATAATCTGAACAAGGATTACGTAGATAGGCGTTGGCTCAAGGTATGATATATCCTGAGTCATTGGGGCATGTATTTTGTCTATGCTAGGAGAACTAGAGATGGATGTTCCTATATTCATCTTTTGATATGTGAGTAATAGTGCATAAGCCTTTCATCAGAACTGTTTAAAAATTGCTTAAAATAAAAGGTCCATGTGTGTGTCAGTATGTCTGTGAACCCTATAACTCAAAAACAAAAAGTTGGTAAAATACCAAATTTGGTATTTAAGTTTAGTATCTTCCAGGGATGCGACACAAAGATATTGAGAAAAATCCCTCCACCCCAAAGTACCCTTTGCATGGAACTTTTTTTCGAAAATTTTGATTTTCTCAAAAATGGCTCTAACGATTTTGATTAAAATATACCATGTATTAAAGATATTTACCTGACAAATGAAATGTATAACTTGAATTTTCTGGGAATAGCCTCTGAAGACTACTTTATTCTGGATGAATTTTACAGAATTTTGCATAACTGCTAATCAGTAAGAGATAGACAAAAACTTACCACACAAAAAATGTAGAGCACATTAAAACACACAAGTTATGTTATATAACTTTTTATCATAGAGTTTATCATTTTTTATATATTCCTTGTTTTTGGTTTCAGCTTTAAAATACATACTTTCCTCATACAGGAATCTGTCAAATCCTGTCTGTACAAACAAAAGTACTTCAGTCACATAGCATCCAGCTTTTGACCATCACCCTTACTTCGCTTCTATTTTCAAGGAAGGAAGTAATAAGACTATTTCTGTTAAATTGTTCTTGATTAGAATGAAGTAAATAGACGCATAAGCTTTTTAACAATAATTTGTTATAGAGATGTAGAGAAAGTCATTTGAATCAGATTTTTGATCCTGAGCTACATTACGTAGTTCTTCTGGGGTTAATTCAAGATTTGGGGTAAAGTCATGGCAACTATTTTATTTTGTGGCAAACTGTTATTGGAGCACAAAATGGTATTATCACAGAGAAGAGAAACATTTAATGTGTGCTAATGTCAGATGGTGCTGGAATGACCTATAAGAGTGCAGTGAGCAATGTGAAATCAGTTTTCCAGCAACTGCTGTGTCAAATGGATGTAATTAGTGTTGGACAGCACCCACACATCAAAATAGCCATTCTCCATGAGAGAAGTGCCTGAAAATGTCACAGGGAATTAGTGGAAGCTGTTAGAAATAATGCCCTACCATACCGTCACAAGGTGTGTAGGTAAAGCAGAGTGTCAAATGGCAACTGCATCGCTGGGGGTGGGAACAATTGAAGTACCCATCATTCTGATCTGTCTCCATGTGATGTCGAGACCTCAAAGGCAAGTTAAATAATCATTTGGCAAGGATATTGGAAATGTTGTCCAACTACAGAACGCCAGATTTCCACTTGTGAGAAAAATAGTGATGTAGGTGGTATTCAGTCCCTTCCACATCGTTGGTGGTATGTTATAAATGTTGCAGGGGATTAATTTGAGGTTTTGTTCACTATGCTGTTCATAGTCTCTCCTATCATTTTAATGTTTCACATTTTCCACACATGCTTGTATTCTTAACACAAAAACAGTTGCCATGATTTAAGCCTCAACTCTCCATCTTTTTTATTTTAATATTAAGGTGGAATATCAGGTCATGATATTAAATTATCTATGCAGGGTAATGCAAGAAAAATTCTAGCAGTTCGCATGTGCTGAAGAGGTGTTAATGTGTGCCAGATTCTGTTTTTAACTTCCAACATTTTGTGGAAAAAAGATGTAATATTTGTTGTTACAGTGTTGCTGAAGTTCCGAAGCAAGCATAACCGTGATCCAAGTCCAAAGCAGCATGATGAAGACATAGAAGAACTTATTAAACTTAGGGATGAAGTTCTTCCTTCAATTGGAGCACCAGCAGATAAAGTCCCTGAGAGTCTTTTAAGGTATTGTTACTGCCTAACTATTTTTCCTGTTATTAGGCACTCGGGGAGATAGCATTTTAATTAATCATTTAAAACGATTCCTTAATTACTGATATATCACTGAAAATTTCCAAACTATAAGTGAATAGTGAATTTTTCTACTTTTTGTTAAATCCTGGACCATAACCTTCCTCTGACATAGTTAACATGTTTTGAATTAACAAAAACTTGCCTACGATTTCATTCAAAGGGCATTGTAAAAAATGTTTCAGAAATTCTTAACAGAAAATTGTGTATTTTTAAATGGAACTGCTTTGTTTCATTGCCTAAGTTTGTTGTATTCCTGATCCAGGTGATATTAAGCATGAAGTACCTTAGGAGACCACTATTTATATTTTGAGCCTTGGCAACAGGTGCCATCTGGTGTTTCCACTGGAAAGTTTGACATTGTTAACCTTAACCTACTTCAGATATTTTGACAAAAGAGCATTATTTGTGTGTTTACAGTGACTTTAAAATTTTCTCAGCCTAAAGATGGACTTAACTCGTGAAAATATTTGTATGATAATTTATCATGATTTTCAACATGGCTTATCAAGATGAGAGCATTGATCAACTTACTACTACATTTGGCGATGAAGCTTTATCCCTTGCCATTGTGAAATGTTGGTATAACGATTTTAATTGTGGCCACTGACAAAATCTGTTGTTGCGCCAGAAAATATTGATGATGTGAAAAAATTAATAGTGCAAGATTGTCATGTCACATATTGTGAGATAGAGGCAACCCTAGACATAAGTTGCACCAGCATATATAAAATATTGCATGATCATTCAGCCACGAAAAAGGTTCTCATTGGATCCCACATAATTTAACATAATCTCTAAAAGATGCTCTTGTCTATTGGTGCACACAAATGCTCAAGAAATACAATTGTGCGGCTTCAAAAGACATATATAAGATTGTAACAGGTGACAAATCATTGGTCTATGCATATGAGAAAGAATGTAAGCAGCAGTCAACTATATGGGTGTTTCAAGATGAATCAAATCCAACAAAAGCTGTTTGCACTCAAAGAACTTCAAAACAAATGGTTACCTGTTCTTTTGTTTTCAGAAAAACTGGTCCTCTGGCAACAGTATCTTTAGAGGAATGTAAAATGGTCAATTGTGAATGTATATAACCATTTGTTTGCCGGAAGTCTTCAGTGAAATAAGGAAAACAAATAAGTGCTGTTAGATTGTTCTTTATGAAGATAATGCAAACGCTCACACATCTCATCTAACAACTGACTATTTGAATACTCAAAACATTTAATTGATGTTTCATCCAATGTACAGTTCTGATTTGGTACCCAATGACTTTTTTTTTTTGCTCCTGAACATTAAGAATAAAATGCGTGGACAACAATTTTCATCGGCAAAAGAAGCTGTTGATGCATTTAAAAAAAAAGAAAACCTGTTTTGGAGGCATCTCGAGCAGATTGGAAAAAAATGGTTTGAACACATGCAAAAGTGTATTGATCATAAAGGAGAATATTTCGAGAAACAAAGCTATTTTAAATAACAAATTATTGGTTTTTTATTATTATGCTTAAAATATAAATAGTGCACCTTGTTGGTTTATATTCTCAGCATTTATAAAGTAAAAGTTATTTAAGTATAATATATACATATAGCTGTTACTCCACTGCTTATGAACTTGTCATTTTTCCATAAAACTTCAGAATACGAAACTATTCTCACCAAGTAATTTAAAAAATATAATGCATAACATTTACATGACATTATCATCTATTATTTATTAGTGGCTATACAAATCATTCTTAGCAAAAGTTTATTTTTAACTCTTTATTTTAATCAAGATGAACCTTTGCCGAAATAGCTGCATTACACATTTTATGAAAGATACAAAGGGTATGTTGATAATCAAATGTTTTAAGAACTTGACACTATATGCAGTCTTAAAATTCCATAATTTTTTCATTCAATCACAAGAAATGATTCTTATTAAATCTACTGAAGACAGTGACAATGTATTAAACAATTCAAACCATTAATAATGAATATCTTGGAAATGGTTGATGCCACAAAAAAGTTATTTAATGTACTGTTTTTAAAGAAATGCATATATTTTGTGCAGTGTTTTTTGGCTATCACTTAATGTGTACAAGTTATACTAGGCAAAATTAATTGTGAATGAAGAGGACTCTACTTAGACTATTTCCATAAAATTCAAGATTTATGTTTTTTCATAAAAATTTGTAACAAAGTATTTTAATCAAAATGGTTAGAACCATTTTGTGAGGAAATTAAAATTTCCTAAAAATCTTCCATTCAAAGGGTAGTTTGGGGTGAGGGTTTTTGAAAAATCAATTGGAGGAAGCTGACCTTAAATATACCAAATTCCGACTTCTCATTTCTGAGTTATGCTACTCACAGTCAGTCATACATGTGCATACCTTTTCCTAATTTTTTTAAATTCAGGAGACCTCAAAACATGTGTTTTTCTGATGAAACCATGGTATTGGATTTTTTTGCGAAATACACCTTCCCTAACTGAGCACAATGGTTCAGGTGCTAACCTGCGGTTCAAATCCCATGGACTGAGCATTTTTTTGGTTTTTGCCAAAATGAATATCAGATATTCAAATTCCACTACCCAAAGTTTCTTCTTAAGGGTAAACATGCAAAACATGGCAATAGCAAATGCTCGTGCCACCTATCCACAGAAAGTGAAAGTAGATAGACTGGATGACTCCCGAATGACATCTGTTTGGCATGTGTAGGAACAGAAGTACACATGCACAGGCATGTAAGGACATGTGTTAAAGCTCTATCTGCTCTTCACGAAGTAGAGGTCTGTTGCTTTGCACATGCCTTTGTGGAATGTGACAAATCAAGATGACATGGTATATGACCTAGAAGGCTGTCAGCCATATACAAGATATCTTGTAACAAATTTGTCATGATATGACCAAGTAGTTAAAGCGATATAAAATAGATGATAAAATACCCTTTCTGCCAATTGTGTATGTGATAGAGAAAGCAAAGTCCAAATGTTTTCTTGCTTATATAATTTGAGTTGTATGTAAAACAAATAGTCTATTAATGACAAATAATTTTATAATAGATATCATTGATAATTCTTAAATCACTTTCCAATGTGTATGTTATTCTCAGCTATAGAAATGTTAAAATTGCATTACTGATAAACTGTTTTGAAAAGCAGTTTGAGGAGAGAGAATAGAATTTCTTAGATAATGGAGAAAGGCTATAGAAATTTCTTGAATGTTGATAAGCATATATTTTCAATTCCTACAGAGTGCAATTTTTACTTTCTCTGCCGCCTTGGTTTTGAGGCTTCCTGAATCCAAAGAGGCATTTTTAGAAAAATATCTGGGTATGAGTGCACATGCAAGCATTACTCAGAAAAAAAAATCAGATAAATACCAAATATGATATTTAAGTTCATAATCCTTCGAGAATATGACATCACCAACCACCCTTTACATGGAAAATGTTTTCTAAATTTTCAATTTTCTCTGAAATGGCTCAACAATTTCATTAAAATACAATATTTTTAAAGATTTTATGTCACAAAAAATGTATAATTTGTATTTTCTAGGAATAACTTGTACGACCCTCTATATTCTGAAAGAATTTTGTATAACTGGTAAACCATAAGAGGTTCAACACAAAAAAAAATGTAGATCTCTTCACTGCCTCAACATTCAACACTCAATGCTAAACATAAAAACTTTAAAAACATATAATATGAAATATGTTGAGTCATTCATGTACTTGTATGACTATGGTCTAGGGATAATATGCTAGCCTCTAATTCCAAGGTCATGGGGCGTACCCAATAGCAGGCAATGGGATTTTTTCAGCCATAAAAATCCTTAGCTTGACTTCCTTGGGAAGAGAAGTAAGCTAAGTCATTGGTCCCATATTGTAGATTTATGGCACCTAAAAGAACCTTAAGCCCAATAAAGAGACCTCTGAGCAAAATTAAGCAGTCTTTCATGCCCAATATAGAATGGTATGCTGAGAACCATAGCTATTAAAGAATCCATGAATAAAAAAGTCAATAATCAAGCAAAGAGTAAACATTTGATTTTGTTGATATCAGTAATTGTATGAATTTGGATTATCAGATTTCTTTATTTATTAGTCTGACTCATAAATGAGTTTGCCTAGTGACACAATAAAATATACATTTAGGGGTAAAAACATAGATTACACTCAAACTTCACTCTTGAAATAAGGTAACTTACTTTGGACATGTTCCGGTGGCTTTTTCCACCATTTTCAACGAAGATTCACTGATGAACTCGTGGTAGCGGCCTGTAGAGGTCTCTCTTCTGGATAGATGAATTTTGAGATGAGTCCATTTGTTTGTGGAATGTCAAAATTTATGACCTTGTTTTTGTTTTTTAAAATTAATAGATTTTCCCAAATCGTTAATCCTATTGGATTCTGTACTAATTTTAATAGCTTGGGCTCGCTGTGAAAATTATAGTTTTGAGTCCAAAAATGATGTGCAACAGCTGAATTATCTGTCTGTTTGTATTTTAAATATCTCATGTGTTCTTTAAAACGTTGTCCAATGTTTCGTTTCGTTTTTCCTATGTATACCTTTTCACATTCCTTGCAGCTGATTTCATATATCCCTGATTGTTTCAATGGGGGGATTTTTATCTTTTGTGTTTGTGTGGAGGTGGTTTCTTAAACTGTGCTTATTAATTGGGGATAGGTAATGTTCCATTTTTTGAAAATCTTTTGAAATTTTTGGTATGCCAAAGGGTGGTAAGTAAATTTTTTGTAGCTAGTTTGTGCTTTTATTCTTTTTAAAGTGCTAATTTCTTTTACTTTCTTCTGTTTCATGAATTTATTAATCTTCTTCTTTACCAAATGTTCTGTGAACTTAATAGAACTTAATAGGATCATAGAAATTGCACAAAAGAATGGCTACACAGAACATTTGGTAAGGAAGAAGATTAATAAATTGATGAAACAGAAGAAAGTAAAAGAAATTAGCACTCTAAAAAGAATAAAAGCAGTAACTAGCTACAAAAAATTTACTTACCACCCTTTGGCACACCAAAAATTTTAAATGATTTTCAAAAAATGGAACATCAACCTAGCCCCAGTTAATAAGCACAGTTTAAAAAACCTCCTCCACACAAACACAAAAGATAAAATCCCCCCCATTGAAACAATCAGGGATATATGAAATCAGCTGCAAGGAATGTGAAAAGGTATACATAGGAAAAACGAAACGAAACATTGGACAACGTTTTAAAGAACACATGAGATATTTAAAATACAAACAGACAGATAATTCAGCTGTTGCACATCATTTTTGGACTCAAAACCATAATTTTCACAGCGAGCCCAAGCTATTAAAATTAGTAAAGAATCCAATAGGATTAACAATTTGGGAAAATCTATTAATTTTAAAAAACAAAAACAAGGTCACAAATTTTGACATTCCACAAATAAATGTACTCATCTCAAAATTCATCTATCCGGAAGAGAGACCTCTACAGGCCACTACCACGAGTTCATCAGTGAATCTTCGTTGAAAATGGTGGGAAAAGCCACCAAAACATGTCCGAAGTAAGTTACCTTATTTCAAGAGTGAAGTTTGAGTGTAATCTATGTTTTTACTCCTATTTAATTATTTACTTCACTGTGCATTCCCATTAATGTTTTAATTAATACATTTAGGGATTTTTACAAAAAATATTTTACCATATGTTATAATAGTTATATAAAAATTAAGCTATGAGAAAAATTGTAATAAGATTATAAAAGATGTGCAACAGTAAAAGTTATAACAATAAAAGAAAAAAAAATAAAGCGATTTATAAACCTTTATAATCCTTTATGGTCACAAGGTGTAAGAGGCACAAGAATAAAAGATGAAAGTTATGGTTTAGGCATTATCAAAATAATAGATAAAATGTAAATATCAGCTTATCTGAACTGAAAGTTGAAAATAAGTTTGGCTAAGAATTTTCTGAGAATGTCTGAGGAGAATTTCAATTTGTTGCCAACTGCAATTTCAGCAACAGTTACAAAACAGGAGACAAATTTTAGAGCAGCCATATCAGCTGAATTAATTTTTTTCTTATACCATTGTGCATACATTATCATGTTTTCCCCTGCTGATAGATAACAAGGTTGGTCAAGACATGTTGAATCAATGCTTGTTAGTCAATGAAAACACTTAACCACCAACATTTTTAACCCAACATATTGAACCAACATGTTTTGTTGATTGAGACCTGGCCATGAACAAACAATTTATTTCAAATTAATTTATTTTGTAGCATCAGCCATTTCTGAGATACCAGTTTTATTTGTTGAATGTGTAATATGTTATCATTTTATTAAAAGTATTATCACTTTTCAGTTGTTTCTTGCATTATCATGGAAAGAGTATGGAATATCAAGGGCCAACATATAGCAATCCAGATTTTAAACATTTTACCATTGATTTTGTTACCTCTATTCCTCTTTTATCTTAAATGAAGTGTACTGAATCCAAGAGTGTTTCAAAGTATTGGTTTGCTTAACAGTACTTCTAGTATTATTCATACTATACAGATTTGAGCAATGACAGCTAAAGAAAGTCACATGAATATGATAAATTAGGTTGTTAAATTAATATAAAACTATTTTTGTCAGAAATACTGGTGCATCTTACATTTTTGAAGGTTCATTTAACATTTAATTTTCTCTACAAGTCTATGTACATAGTGTATAGTGGAAGTATTGTATTCCACTCAAAAATTTGATACCAAAATTTCACAGGCAATATACATTTTAAGGTCCCCTGAGTCCAGAAAGACATTTTTAGAAAAAGGTCCATGTGTGTAAGTGTGGACAGCATAGCTCAAAAACTAAAAGATCATTACTTGGTAATGATCTTTACTTACATGTATTTAAGTTTGGTATCATCCAAGGATGCAACACAAAGATTTTCAAAATAATTTTCCGACCCCAAACTACCCTTTACATGGAAATTTTTTTGAAAATACTGTATATTAAAGCTATTTGCATCACAAAATCTATATCTTGAATTTTCAGAAATAGCTTCTGAAGACCAGCTCATTTTGGATGAATTTTGCTGAATCTTGCATAACTGGTAAACCAAAAAAGAGATGCACAAAAAATGTAGATCTCATTAAAACACACAATTTCTCACATACATTTTTTGTTGTAGAGTTGACCATTTCCAAGATATTCCTTTTCATTGGTTTCAGTTGTAAACTACATATCTTCTCAAATTGGGTCACCATTCGTTTCTTCTCTCTCTTGTTTTTCTAGAAATGCAAAGCAAACCAAAATTCAATTGTTCACATATCAATTGGCTTTTAAAAGATTTGACTATTGCTTTAATCTGGTATATTCCCTTATTTCTCTTCTGCTTATAAGGAACTAAGTAGTAAGACCAATTGTGTTAATGTTTATCTTATCATGATGTAGATAGAAGAATAATCTTAATGTAAGAATAGTTTGTTTGCATAACAGGTAGAGAAAGTCATGTGAATGGAACACATAAGATTTTTAAAGTTATTAAACAATACTTCTCCAATTTTTTATATGCTTCTCTTCAGTATACTTTTGTCAAACCGTGTATAAGAGGGTTACATCTATTTGTTGAGTGTTGATTAACTGATTAGGCAAAGAAGTATGTTTGCTGTTCTATTCTGGCAGGCTTAGGAAAATAAAAACTAAAGTTTGTGTACATCACCCTAGAGCAGTGGATAATAAACATTTACTTTGTTGCAGGAATGTGTTTGCAGAGGTGAGCCCAGTATGTGCCATCGTGGGTGGTATTATGGCACAAGAGATCATAAAAGCTGTCTCTCTAAAAGAGGCCCCCCATAATAATATGTTTTTCTTCAATCCACAAAAAAATTTGGGATTTGTAGAATGTATGGGAAATTAAGCATTCCTGAATTACCAGAAAGGATCTTATCATTTTAACAGTATTTCTCATTCTGAGCTTTGTTTTATTTGATCTTAATTTTTCTGGTATCATACAACAGAACAATGTGCCGGAATAAAAATTAAAATGTTTTTAAGTATAACAGTTTGGTTAGTCATGTTACTTACTGTGTGTAATATTATATATTGATGAGGTAGAAGCAAATCTCATTGACAGAAGTAAACCTCACTATGAAAGTAGACTAGCAAATAAAAAGAAAACATGTCACTTTTATAATGGCTCATAACTTTACTTTTATAAGGCATTTGTAAACTTCTGTCATTTATGTGAAAATATTTCAAGAACAAAGGATTGGTTCATTTTCAGGAAACATTGTAAATCAGAGGTTTGATTGAGTACAAAAACAGTTCAAATAAATCCATTTTTATACTGTACTATATACTGTTCTTTTTTTCTTTTTGTACAAATAAGGAGTTCTGAATTTTAGAGAAAATTAGCGTATGCCATATGTTTTATGTAGAAGAAAATGCATGTTGGTGCTTTGATTCATAAAAGTCAGAGATGATTGTATACTTGTCTCCAAAGAAGATTGTCCAAAGGCTAAAATTTCAATATTTTCTGAATGAGGACATAAAAATGCCAGCTTGATGATGTGTAATATAAGGTTTTGGAGTTTGATAATACTCTAGATTATAAAATTCATTTGAGAATTTTTCTGTCCTTGAAAATAGAAATACTAGCTAGCCTGAAAAGTTCTTGCATATTCTTAAACTCATCAAATCAGTTAGTTACCCATCATCAAGTAAGAAATAAAATTATACATGTAATTTGATTTCTTTAGCATTAAAGGATGAAGTGCAACAAACAAAATAACAGGCATTTATCAAATAAACAATTCATTATACAGTAATAAATATAGTAATTATAGCCATATTATTTGACCACTGAGAACAGGTTTTTCCAAGAAACTTTCCAGCAGCAGTCTTTGAAGAGAAAAATATCAACCATAAACACATCTATAGCAAAATGTTTGATAACTACATGGATGTAAGATTTTGAGATTATTCTAAATTGAAAGTTTTAAATTTGTCACATGAAAACTATAAACAATATTATAACCAGTTTCAGCTTTCAAAGACTCAGGTCTAAAAGTTCTTTGATGGCATTCAGCCACTCAATGGAAAAATACCTAAGTACAGTGTACAGTATGAAAGAGAGAAGTATTTAGAAATAAAACCATGAGATCATTTGCAAAACTACTGAACAAAAGTTTACAGCAGTTTAATTTATTAGTGCAATTACTGTATGCAGTACTTGTGCATATACATCTTCAGTGGAAAGGTCATTTTCAGTGTTGAGAGAATGAAGAGTTGCTCTCAAAATTCTACTGGAGAAGAGGGACTTTCTCATCTTAAGTTATTTCAAATTATTGAAGCTCACATACTAGAACTAAAAAAGGAGGAATAGTTTAATTAATTAACATGCTTGACTTTTATACATACTTAAACTTAATTTGCAATGAAATACAAGGACAGTAGTAATGTAGGATAAAAGTGGGTGTGAGGGAAGAATATTCACAATGCAACTATAAGCATAACGCAAGAAATTGGCACAGGTTTCTAGATCTGTAAATTACATGCAGATATCTTTCAAGTGTAGCGCGTTTCAAATTTAATTAATAAGAAAATTTGTGCTATCTTTTATAAATGAATATACAGGTTATAAAAAAAAGAAATTGATTTTCTCAGCTGTTCCACAAACTTTCCATACAAAAGATTATTGTTTTGTCTATGTCATGCTAATCTAGATAAATATAGCCAGAATTAGTTTTATTATTTGTTTCATTGCAAGTAGAAGGAAAATGTGGGAATACACTAGGCTAAAGTGTAAAAGCTGGTCGCTAAGTGAAACAATTGAAATTTGCTTCTCTTTACTTACTAGGAGTAAACAGAAGAGATACGAAATGAAAGATGTCTCCTATTTGAGAGAAATTTACCTTAAAACTGAAGCCAATAGCTCAAATATCTTGAAAATGTTTAACGACCAAAAAAATGTATATGACATGAATTGTGTGTTTTAATGATATCTAAATTTTTTGTACAGTAAGTTTTTGTCTATCTCTTATAGTTTACCAGTTAAAAAAAATTGTCCAGAATGAGGTCTTCAGAGAAATTTCAAGATATATATTTTGTTTGCCATAAAAGTATCTTAAACAAATTACATTTTAATAGAAATCATTAGAGCAATTTTTGAGAAAGTCAAAATTTCTGAAAAATGTTTCATGTAAAGGGTAGTTGGGAGTAGGGATATTTTCTTGAAAATCTTAATGTTACATCCTTGGAAGATAATGAACTTGAATACCAAGTTTGATATTCAACCAAATTTTTGATTTTGAGCTATGCTGTCCACAGATACACACACAGAAATGTTTCTAAAATGCTTGTTTTGGATTCATGGGGTCTCAAAACATGTATTTCATTGAAATCTCGATATCAAAATTTTTGGGTGGAATACATACATACAACTGACACGTTGGCAGTGATGTCACGATGGCTGTTTGACCGCAATATTGGATATTGAGCAAGCCTGGAGATACCAGAAATTGATAAAGCTGCATTTCTAATGCATTGTGATTATGTCTGTGCCTTATGATCTGAGGAGCCAAGAAATGTAGATGCAAATGGTAGGTATATTCAGTAGAGAGACTATCATACCTCTTGAGGGAAATAAAGATGACACGACTAGGTAGAAGAGCATGTACATACAGTAGATGCTGTAAAATCTTGCATTGTGATTATTTTCTGTTGACAGGCAATGCATATAGAAAGAGGAAGGGGCTTTACTTTTATGAAGAAAAAAAATTGTTTCGTGAGCCATTGCCCACATCATGAGCTGTCAAACCACTAATGTTGGGATCGTCCTTGAAATTTCACCAGAAAAATATGTTTTTAGGTCCACTTAGTCCAAAAAAGAGCATTTTTAAAAAGGTCCTTGGAAAGCGTAGTTCAAAAATGAAGAGACCGTTAATCACCAAAATTTGTATTCATGTTTAGTGTCTTTCAAGGATGTGACACAAAGGTTTTCAAGATCATCCCCCCACTGAAAACTTTTATATGGAAAAGATGTTTGAAAGTTTTGTTTTTCTCAAAAATGACTGACGATTTTGATTGAAATAAAACTAATAGCTTAAATTTTCTGGTAATAGCCTCTAAATACCTCTTTATTTTAAATTTGCATAACTGGTAAGAAATAGACTAAACTTATTACACAAAAGAAAAAATTATAGATCTTGTTGAAACACATTTTTCACATATATTTTTTTATATTTTTGTTACTGGTTTCAGTTTTAAACTTAGTAACTTTTCTCAAACCTTTCATTTCATCTCTGTTGTTTCTCTGCAGGCCATGCAAAGTGAGCCAAACTTAAAGTGTTTCACTTAGCTGTCAGCTTTTAAAAGATTTCATTTGCTTTAGCCTAGCGTATTGCCTCATTTTTCTCCTACTAACAAGGAAACAGTAATAAAACCAATTTTGCCAATGTTTATCTCGATTAGCATGATGTAGATAAAATAATATAAGAATAGTTTGTATGTGGAACAGCTAGAGAATGTTATATGATTGATTTTTTAATGCTTGATTGTAGTATTTTGATAATGAATATTGTTAGCCATAAACATGTCATTTCTATTCTATAGGATCTTATTGGGAGACCTACCAAAGTGTCAAAGGTGAATTTAAGTCCAGAAAGTAGTTGCTATAAAATAAACCCTTTACCAGTTCCAATTCTTTCTCTATCACATGCAATGTTCATAATAGAGAAGGTACCCAACTATTTCCAACTAAAAATTTGATACTATGATTTCACCAGAATTAATATTTTGAGGACCTCTAGATCAAAAAGAAAAAGCATTTGTAGAAACAATCTAAAAGTCTGTGAGTGTGTGTCTGAACACCATAACTTAAAAATCTAACGTGTTACACACTCATGACTTTCTCTAGCTGCTCTACAAAACTCCTACAAAAGATTATTCTTCTTTGTACACAATGCCAATCAAGATAAATGTTAGCAGAATGTTCTTACTTAGTTCCTTATAAGTAGAAGGGAATAAGGGAATGCATTATGCTAAAGTGGTTGTCAAATCATTATGCAATTATCATTGTCATTGCAAATCACTTCTTTGCTTGGCCAGGAGTAGAACAAAAGAAAAACAAGACACTTCCTGTGTGAGAAAAGTTTTAAGTGCTTCACAATTGAAACCAATAACAAGGAATATCTCAAAAATGATTACCTCCACAACTAAAATGTAAAGGACAAAAATTGTTTTTTTTTCATGAGGTACATTTTTTGTGTAGTACGCTTTTTTCTATCTCTTACGGTTTAGCAGTTAAGCAAAATTCATCCAGGATAAAGAGGTCTTCAAGGCTATTCCCAAAAAATTCGAGATATACATTTTATTTTGGACATAATAGCTTTAATATACGGGATTTTAATCAAAATCATTAAGAGCCATTTTTAAGAAAATCAAAATTTTCGAAATTTTTTCCTTGTAAAGGGTAGTTTGTGGTGGGAGGATTTTTTTGAAAATCTTTGTGTCGCATCCTTGGAAGATACTAAACCTAAATACCAAGTTTGGTATTTAACGGTCTTTTTGTTTTGGGGTTATGCTGTCCACATCACACACACACAAAAAATTAGTAGAAATAGTTTTATTACTTGCTACCTTGTAAGTAGAAGCAAAAGAAGAGAAACCATAGGTTAAACTGATAGTCAAAGGCTGGTTGCTATGTGACTGAAGTTCCTTTGTATGGACAGGAGTTTACAAATTCCTCTATGAGAAACGTTTAAGTTTTTCAAAGCTGAAACCAAAAACAACGAATACCTTAAAAACGATCACCTCTACGAAAAAAATGTTCCTATATAACATAACTTGTGTGTTTTAATGTGCTCTACATTTTCTATGTAGTAAGTTTTTATCCATCTCTTATGGTTTAGCAGATAATGCGAAATTCCGTAAATTTCATCCAGAATAAAGTAGTCTTCAGAGGCTATTCCCAGAAAATTAAAGATATACATTTTATTTGTCAAGTAAATATCTGTAATATACAATACTTTAATCAAAATCATTAGAGCCATTTTTTAGAAAATCAAAATTTTCGAAAAAAGTTCCATATAAAGGGTAGTTGGAGGTGGGGGGATTTTCTTGAAAATCTTCGTGCCGCATCCTTGGAAGATACCAAACCTAAATACCAAATTTGGTTTTTAACTGATTTTGTTTTTTAGCTATGCTGTCCACAGACACACACATGGACCTTTTTGAAAAATGCTTTTTTTGGATTCAGGGGGACCAAAACATGTATTTCCGGTGAAATCTCAGTATCAAATTTTTTGCTGGAATACAATACCTTCTCTATACACTGTGTACATAGTTCATATAGAGAAAGTAAAAATGTAGATCTCATTAAAACACAATTTATGTGAAATCCATCCCCCCCCCCCTTGTTTTTGTGAGATAACCATTTCTGAGATATTCTTTGTTTTTTGTTTAAATTTCCCTACTTAAACGCTTCTCAAATGAGGCCATCAGTTTTTTTTTTCTTTCTTTTTTTTTTTTTTTTTTTCTTTTAATCTGGCCATGCAAATAGAATAAAATTCACATTGCGACCAGTCATAACCATCTCAAAAGATTGAACTATTGCTTTAGCCTAGTATATACCCTTATTCTCCTTGAAACTTTAAGAAAGTATGTAATGAAACCATTTCTGCAATATTTTTTTGATTAGCATGAAGAAGATAGAAGAAAAGATTTTTTAAGAAGTTGCAGAATAGTCATGTAAATGTAATAGCAGATTTTTTTTTGTACAGACTGTTCATTTGAAAAAGAAATGGGAGAGGAGGAGAAGAAGAAATTTGACATATTAGCATTGATACCAACCCTCCCTATCACTTCAATATGAGGGGGAAGAAAGAGGAGAAGAAATTTGACATATTGGCATTGATATTAACCCTCCCTGTCACTTCAATATGATAAACATAGCTTCCAGTGTAATTATGTGCACTTCCATGTACATTTTGTCCGTTTGGAAAATAACATCATATCCCTTGTACATGAAAAAACAAGTAGTACTAGTGACTTTATTTTATCTATGTTTGCTTTCCTGCTGCCAAGTTAATTTCACCCAGCTTCATTATAATGCAATGTGCGGACAATTGATTGTGCTCACTCATATGAATTACAAACGTAAGAATACAGTTAATTTTATTGTTAGATTAATCTACAGGAGCACTGGTCAAGTGGTTAGACCACCCACATATTACCTAGGTGGCCTGGATTCAATCCCAGGAAACCACACGTGGGATTTGTGGTGGAAAAAGTGCTATCTGGGTTCTCCAGGTCCTCCAGTTTCTTCCATCATTCATTCCACCAATTGCTCCAAGATTATCTTTCTTGTCATCCACTTCTTCACCTATCAGACTGATCACCCACCATGACTTTTCTTTGATCCAGAGCCTTTACTCTTGAACACACATCTGAACCCAGGCTTTGGGTTGTTAGTCCTGGAGGTGAGAAGGGTAAAGAAAGAAAGATTCATATAAAAATGACTACTCTTTTTCAATAAATATCTAATTTTGAAGAAATTTATATAGGGGAGCATCATTGTAATGAAATATTTAAAAATTTGAGTCAACTTTAAACAATTTAAAAATTCTCTGCCTGAAAGATTTTTGTAGCAAGACCAGTTACAAGGAGTGTCCTCCTATCTTCAGTTTCATCAACTTCTGCTATGACTGGTTCCACAGGGGTTGTGCTGCAATCAAGATTCTTCATTGACTGAAATGTCACCTATGTTGGGATCTCAAAATTCATGAGATTTGTTTTGTGCCTATTAAAAATATTTTCATATATGTTTGGTTTCAAAGGTTTTTTTTACGTTTGATCAGTTTTATTTCTGGTTCTATGTTGTGATTCTCTCTGTGAAAAGTGTTGAACTATGGCAGACCTATTTAATATACTTATATTGTATGTTTTAAATGTGTTCCTTTTTCTTGATCTTGAAATTTCTCCTCATTTGTCCAATGTATATTTTATTGCAACCTTGGTAGTTCACTCAGTAAATGCAGGATAACTTGTTTTCAGTGTGCTATATTTCAAAGGACGAAACTAGTTTGTTACAAAAATCTTATTAGCCTGCCTTGGTAGTGTGGGGATAGCATGTCTGCCTTATATTCCAGAGGTTGCAAGTTTGGTTCCCGGACAAGATTTTTTCAGGGTTTTTCCTTATGCTGAGAAGATTGATTTAGAGTACATCATTTCACCAATCACATTTATTGTCCTATATGAACAGCTTAAAGGATTATATGTAGGTGAAGAGTTTAAAGTGTTTAAATGTCTGAAATATTTAATTACTCTATACCTGTACATTTATTTTCATTTTATGCTGTATAGTTTTCAATTTGTTGAACCCAAACTCACAGTACTGTATTGACAGACATCTAAGACAAATAACTGCTTCTCATGGATAAGTCCTTTTGTTTTCTGCATCTTAAAAGCTGTGTGTCATGTCAGTGAACTCTTCTAATTAGCATTTCAATAAGGAAGAGTTACAAAAAGGCATTCCGTTACAGCATCAGACAAGCTGTTTACATCTTAGATAATAGCTGACCAGCGACTTACCATGACCAGGCACTGCCTATGTCAGTAGCAGAAGGCAAATGTAGGAGGTAAGTATATACATGGAACATCTGTATTCATAATTTGTTATTCCGTAAGCAAAGTGTATTTTCTCTGTATATGCTTCCTACCTCAAATGATGAAAATTATCAAAGTTAACTCGACAGTATATGTGTATTAAGAAGTGACTTGAGTGCTCAAGTACTTCTGAGCAGATCTCATGTTAATCTCACAAATGAAGGTTGTGCATGCAAAAATCAAATACCTTAAAATAGTGCAAACCATGTAAGTTTGGAGGGCAAAGTATTCTTTTTGTTCTAACAAGTTAAAGTCTCTAAATAATTTTAATGAATTGCAAGAAAGTAACAAGTAATGAATCTTAAGTATCTTACAATAAAAATGGCTTTCAAATTTCATAATTTTGCTTTAAAAAAGCAGTTATTTTTATCCATTGAACTCCATTAAAATTAGGAATACAAGGTGTTTTTTTTTTATTTTTTATAAAAATAAGTATAACATTTTTAGGAGGTGGTAGGATGGACCAAAACAAGAAAAAAATGTCCAGTAAACAGGGCTTATAAAATGCATACCTTAATTACACTACCATTGGTCCAAATTACACAACGTAATTTTATGAGTATTACATTTCTTATAAGCCTAAACTGCATTAATGAAATAAATCTACATCACACTTACCTTAATATATTGAATGTTCCATCATATTAGTTGGATTTCCAAAGAAAAATCTTAAGTGGAAGAAAACACGATACTAAAAGCGGGACAGAATTACAGCGAAAATGCTCTCAGCAAAGACCACAACTTCCCTCCAAGGTTATTGACAATGGAATGTGGAAAATTTGAGGGATCACTTGCAACAATTGCTGCTCAAGATACCTGTATTGTTGGTGCTCCTAATGGCACCTATTTTCTTATACTGATATCGGTCCAAATTACACGGTCTTCCCCCATACGTTCTCTACACATACTATGTACATTGTGTATAGAGAAGGAATTGTATTGCACCCAAAAATTTGATACCGAGATTTCACTGGAAATACATATTTTGGGTCCATAAAAAAGCATTTTTAGAAAAAGGTCTGTGTGTGTGTGTGTATATGTGTGCAAGCATGCATGTGGACAGCATAGCTCAAAAACGAAAAGGCCATTAAATACCAAACTTGGTATTTAAGTTTGGTATCATCCAAGGTTGCGACAAAGATTTTCAGGAAAACACTGCCACCTCGAACTACTTTTACATAGAAAAAATTTTGAAAAATTTTATTTTCTCAAAAATGACTGTAATGACTTTGATTAAAATATTGTATATTAAAGATATTTATTTGACAAATAAAATGTGTATCTTGAGTTTTCTAGGAATATTTTCTGAAGACATCTTTATTCTAGATGAATTTTGCATAACTGGTAAACTGTAAGAGATAGACTTACTATACAAAACTTGTAGAACTCATTAAAACATACAAGTTATAAACATTTTTTTCGTGGAGTTGACCATTTTTTAGATATTTCTTATTAATGGTTTCAGCTTTAAAATATTTATACTTTTCTCATAAAGTTGTCAACTCCTGGCCATACAAAGGAACTTCAATCACATAGCAAGCAGTTTTTAAAAGATTTTACTATCACTTTAGTCTAGTGTAATCCTTTATTTCCCTTGTAATCACAAGAAAGTAATTAAAAAGACCATTTTTGCTATTTTTTTTTTCTCAATCAACTTGAAGAAATGGAAGAATAAGCTTTATAACAATAATTTGTTGCAGAGATATAGAGAAAGCCATGTGTATGAAATACAGATTTTTCTATAAATGGCATTATTGGATTCAGGGAATCTCAGAAAGCATATTTCTGGTACAATTTTGGGCAATTTAATTTCATACTATCTCTTCCACATACATATTAGATAGAGAAGGTAGTTATTTCACTCCAAAATTTGAATTGAGTTTTATTTATGGACGCTGTTTAACTACTATGGTTCTCAGTGACCCATTCTATATTGAGCGTGAAAGACAGTTAATTTTGCTCAGAGGCCTCTTTATCATGTTTGAGGTTCTTTTATGTGTCATAAGTGTACAATATGGGATCAATGACTTTACTTCCCTTCCAGGAAGCCATGCTAAGAATTTTTATGCCTGAAAAATGCATCGCCTTCTGCCTGGTTTGAACCCGTCACCTTAGCTAGCATGATGCCCTGGACCATGGAGGACATTTCATTCATTAGTTTGACATTGAGATTTCATTGGAAATATATATTTTGAATTCCTCTAAATATTAAAAAGAAGCCTTTAAAAAGAAAAGGTCCAGTATTAACTCAAAAACAAAAAGTGAACAAATATCAAAATCGATTTTCAAGTTCAGCATCTTCCAAGGATATGACATAAGAATTTTCAAGAAATTTCCTGTCACTTCAAACTTGTTTTTATATGAAACATTTTTTTGAAAATGTTGGCTAATTATTTTGACTAAAATAACATCTAACACTTAAGCCTAGTTACTTCCCTTATTCCCATCGTACCTGCATGGAAATTTGCAATAAAAGCTTTCTTCAAGTGTTTATCTTGATCAATGTGAAGTTAAATAGAAGAATAAGCTTTTGTAAATAGTTTTTTGAAAAATGGGTAGAGAAAGTCACGTGAATCAGATTTTGCTGTTCCTCTTCTGTGCTTTGAATCTTGTTGATGATTCTTAAATGTTACTTGGTACCTTTCCTGTAAGAAACTCAGAAGAATATGTTTCAAGTTTTTACCTCTGCTTTGGCCAAGCAAGCATTCACTTGTTTCTGCTATGATAGATGTCATCCTTTAAGGATATGTATGACTGAAATTTCATGAAAAATCACAAAAAATCAACGTTTTGAATTTTAATTTCATAAAATAATTTAAAAATTCCTGAATACAAATAGGTATAATTGGACACCAGGTGTAATTTTTAAATGCCTTAAGTCAAAGCATTAGAGGTGACACTGTACTTGACTCAGCAACAAAAACTTCAGTTCGGCAAGGTCTCATTCTCACCAGACAAAATAAAATTGAAATTGTATAGAAGAAAAGCAGCAATGCAAGATAGAAAAAGCAGCAGCAGAGAATATGAAAAGGAAAGCTGAAAGTCCAACTTACCAATCTGATGGATTTTAATATGAGCCATGCATTAAAAATTTTCCTTGTTTTCTCGCTGTTAATATTTTCAGCATTTTTCTTCCTGTAGAGCAGTTTTTCTGTTACACAAATAAAATTTGCTGTACATGATCACAGAGAGACAATAAATAGGAATTGTTCTAGGTTTTACTGCCAGATATATTTAAGCATGGTTTTCAATTCTCAAACACCAAAATTATATTTTTTATGTAAAAAAGTGAATGTTTGCTTGTTTCACCCCCAAACCACGGTGAGGTACAGAGGCATGAAGGGGGAAGGGGCTTGTTGGTTATGGAGATGATATGCAAGCACCAGAGTTTTTAGCCCTGCCTAATGTTCAGCTACCCTAACTCTGCCTCTAGTGTCACATATCATACTGACATAACCAACAGTACAGTAGTGGGGGGCATCAGAGCGTACCTTCCTGGCGAGGACGTCTGGAAAACAAAAATTCTCAACACTTATAACCTCTTAAATTGGGTTATAAGAGTAACACAACCAAGGAACAACTTTGCTTTGGCTGTTAGTCACTGAGAGAAATATGCCACTGACAAAACGAACATAATATATAACATAACCTCACCTTGTTATAACCTGAAAGCTGAAACACAAGAAAACAACATTACACAAGATGGCAGCACATTTCTCTCAATGCATGTATGACCCTTGTTTCATGTGTCCGACACTGCCCAGCCAATGGAGGAATCAAGCAGGACGCAGGGATCACTGGTTCCAGGTTTCGCGTACCCTGGTGCACTTAGATACTATTGTTAGTACCGCGACCTAACCATGGCAAAGGGGAGGACTGGGTTAGTGACAGTGCCCACCCTGCAGGCCCCATTGGCTGTCTATCTACTCCCTAACATGTCCTCCTCCACAGCCCCCAAGTCGGGTGCAGGATCCCGGGGAGATAGTCACCTGTGGCCCCCAGACGCCTTCCCATGAGCAAGTCTAATACATGCAGATCGCACAAGGGAAATGCGTTTTTTAAACTTGGTCGCATCAGACATGTGGAGGTTCTACAGCAATGTCAAGACAATGATACAGAGGCAATACATGCCAGTAAATGGTCACTCTTCTCCTACCTTTCGATGTCTTCAAGCCCCGGTGAGAAATACCTGTAGAGGAATCTGTAACCAAACATAAGATCTATAGGCTTTCATGGCAGGTGTTAATATTAGATATTAGTTGTGCTAGTAATGATGATAATAATAAGAATCATAATGATGATAATAATTAAAATAACAATGATGATAATAGGAATAATAATGATGATCATAATTAACAACAACAATAATAATAATGATGATAGGAAAAATAATGATAATAATAATGATACTAAAAATGATGATGATAATAATAATAATAATAGGATGATGATGATGAGAAAAATAATGATAATAAAATATGATGATACTAACAATGATGATAATAATCATAATAATGATGATAATCATGATAATAAAGATTATCATAATGATGATACTGGCCCATTGTGGTATTGCTGGAAATGAGGCAGCAGATCAAGGGGAACCAAATCATACTACCACTAAGGAAAGATGTCTCTACAAACCATCAAATTAATTAGTCACTCTAAAATTAAAATTAGGCAAGAAGACATGCTTGCTGAACAAATAAAGAACCATCAATGGAAGGATAAGGTAAAGGTCAAATTACCAGACTGGCCACGAAAGGAAGCTGTGACTATGGGACAGGATTTGTTTGGCCAGCCACCTCTATCGAATTGGATGTTTAACAACTCTTTCTGGCTAATATATTAGTTGACTGCAGATATGAACTCTGACCACCTTCCCCACTATCATCAACTAAGATCACAATCACTATAAGATGATGCTTCAACTACCATCAATGTAATATCTTATTACACTGTACATTCTATATTTCATTATTTTATTGTTACTGTTTGTTTTATCTGTACGTTCTGTTCTTCTTCTTGGTTAATGAATTGTATATTTAAATGCCTCTGCATTAATAAAAAAATGATAATAATGAGGACAATAATGGTAATAATAATGATGATTATAACAATGATACTGATGATGATCATAATAAAGATAAATGTTAATATAACAATAGTAACAATAAAAATAATAATAACAATAATAATGATAATAATAATAGTAATGATGATAAATAATAATAATAATAATCATAATTAATATAATAATAAATAATAATAATAATAATCTAATAATACTAATCATAATAATAATGATAATATTAACAATAGTAATAATAGTAATAGTAATGATGATCATGATGACGATGATGATGATAATAATAATGATAATAATAATAATAATTCTTTTTGCTTATCTTTAAAGTGTGTTTTTGAGGTGTTGACTGAATTTTTAACTGTTACTAGTAACCGATTAAGTAAAATAGCCATTCCATGAAATTAATTTACTCTCAGTTAGTTTATAAACCCTTACTATATATAACAAACCAACCATTAATAGGAAATAATCAAGTGCACAATAAACAAGAAATAACTGCAACTTCTTTAGACATAAGGTATATAAATTCATCAACAAAACCAGTGTTCAAAGAATTCTGTATTCTACCACTAACTTGTGTTTACATTTTGGAGACTGTTAGTTTCATTCATAAGAATATATCATATTTTATCAGGAATTCCTATAATACCAAGGGATCGCAAAACTTGCAATTCAATCATCAAAACAGTAAAATCTGTCAGCAGAGTACACTGCATCAAGGGCTATCTCTTTATAACAAGCTACCTGGTAACTGGAAACTCTTAAATCAGAAACAACTCAAACATAAAGTTAAAAACTATCTTTTAACCCACGTGTTCTACAGTATAAATGACTTCATGACTACTGCATCTTCCTAAACTTGTATTAACTATTGTGTAAATTATTAATATCTCGTCTAAGTTTCTTTAAATTGTACATACTAGTTTTAAGTTGTATTACAGAAATGTAAATTGTAATTTGTTACCTGACGAAGCCTTTCAATTCATGTAATTCTTTTGGTGAATAAATATCTTATCTTATCTTATCTATTAAATATACTTATATGACAAGAAAAAAAATATGTGTTCTATTTACATTTTCTTACAAAAAATTATTCTTTTATTTATGTAGATAAACATTAGCAGAATTGGTCTTAGTTGCTTCCATGTAATTAGAAGGGAAATAAGAATATATATTAATTAGGCTAAAGCAATACTGAAATCTTTTAAAAGCCAATTGCTAAGTGAAACAATTGAGATTTGATATCCTCTGCATAGTCTCATTTGAGAAAAGTTATGGTAGTTTAAAATTGAAACCAATAACAATGAATATCTCAAAATGGTCAACTGTACAAGAAAAACATAAATGACATACATTATATGTTTTGAGATTATATTTTTGGTGTAGTTAGTTTTTGTCTATCTCTTACAATTTAACTTTTATGCAAAATTCTGCAAAACTCAACCAGAAAAAAGAGCTCTTCAGAGGCTATTTCCATAAAATTCAAAATATACATTTTATTTGTGATGAAAACGATTTTAAAATGTAGTATTTTAATCAAAATTGTTAAAGCCATTTCTAAGAAGAACAAAATTTTTGAACATTTTTCCATGTAAAGGGTAGTTAGGGGTGGGGAGATTTTCTTGAAAATGTTTGTGTCGCATCCTTGAAAGATACCAAACTTAAAAACCAAGTTTGATTTTTAACTGTTTTTCAGCACACACATATACACACACACACACACACACACATGCACACCTTTTTCTGAAAATACTTCTTTTTTTGATTCAGGAGGTCCTAAAACAGGTATATCCGGTAAAATCTCGGTATCAAATTTTTGGGTGGAATAATACAATGCCTTTTATGTGCATTAGGTACATATTATATAATAATAATAATAATAATAATAATTCTTTATTGCCTGTATACTTGAGGATACAAGTTATAAGCATGGTCAGTCAGTATTACATTATAAGTATTACAGTATAATTATTAGTTACAAAGCTATTTCATACAAACACACTTTCTCTCTCACACTCACACATGTAATCATTTGCCATGCGCACTCGCTCGCTCACTCACTCACACACACACCTCAGATCAGAGTTCATCGAGTCTGTACAGAGGTTTGTTAACAAGGTATTTCTTTAGCTTAGCTTTAAAAGATTTAATTTGTAGAGTTTTAAATTCTATTGGGAGTTTATTATACAAAGTTGCTCCTATATTCATTGGATCTTTGTCAGAAAACTTTTTTGTATGTACAGATCTATATACATTACTCTGACTTCTAGTACTGTGCTTGTGCACCTCACAATGTCTTGTGATGTCTTTTGATCCATGTATTAGGAGTAGTACACGATATACATACAGTGATACAACAGTGTGAATTTCATTTTTTATAAATAACTCTCTGCATGGGTGGTCAGGTCTTACATTTGAAATTATCCTTATACACTTTTTTTTGCAGTGTCAACACCCTATTCATATGCACTGCTGCAGCACCACCCCAGAGTTCTATACCATACAGTAAATGAGGATATATTACACCATAATAAATTGTGCGTAATATACTTGGGTTTTTAAGTCTAGAAAAATATCTTAACAAATATCCTCCTTTACTAATTTTATTACAGACGTGTTCAATATGTCTGTCCCATGTTAGATGTTTGTCGAATATTATGCCCAGAAAAGAGGTCTGATCGCTTTCAACAATATGTTCGTTACCTACTTTGGTTTTTAACTGCTCACTTTGTCTTTGGGAAATTGCAAAATTTAATATTTTAGTCTTACTTGTATTACATCCTAAGTTGTTGGAATTGAAATAGTTCAGTAGCTGGGTTGTATCAACTTTTATTTTTGCAGCAAGATCAACTATAGAAGTGTGCCAACATAACACAGTTGTGTCATCAGCATAAGACAACAATTTTGAGTTTGAAATACTAGGAATATCGTTAATATATAGTATAAAAAGTAGAGGCCCAAGCACCGAACCCTGTGGGACTCCATATTGCACAATTCCCTCCTTAGACTTATGCATGCGTTTACAATTACCCTTATAACTTGGAATTTCTATGCACTGCCCTCGATCAGTTAGATAGGATGATATTAACTGTTCTGCCAATCCCCTTATTCCATAGTTGTTCAACTTCAGCAGTAATATTTTGTGGTCAACGCAATCAAAAGCTTTTGTAAGGTCAAGGAAAATACCAGCTACTTTATTCCTATCTTCTAGTCTAGTTATAATATCTCCAAGAAATTCAGTTGTGGCAGTAACAGTTGAGTGGTTCTTTCGAAAACCATGCTGTGTAGGTCTAACAACGTTATTTTCATCTAGAAACTTGTTTATCCTAACTAGTAGTATTTTTTCAAACAGCTTGGCTAATGTGGACGTTAACGTGATTGGGCGATAGTTTGTTACTTGGGTTTTGTCTCCTTTTTTAAATATAGGGCGCACTATACTTGTCTTCAAACAGTTTGGAAACTCCCCCTTTGCTATAGAGTAATTTATCAAATGTACCAATGGCATAGTTATTTCTTTTTTACATTGTTTTAAACATTTAGGTGTTATTTCATCCCAACCACTAGATTGTTTATTATCGAATGTATTAATAATTTCTATTACTTCCTTTTCATCAGTTGGTTTTAAGTATATACTACCCCTTATGCTTTGTGCTTTATTGCCAATTGGCAAAACCTTGTTTGCTTTGGGAGTTTTTGCTGCTGTAACATTTAAAAAGTGTTCATTAAAAATACTGCATATAACATCTGGATTTTTCTCAATTTTCCCATGATTATTTATCACAATATTTTCATTCTTTTTTAGTTTTAGTTTTACCTTGTTTATGATGTTCCAGGCACCCTTAGTAATATTATCGCAAGTATCTAATTGGTGTTTATATTGCAAAGTTTGGATTTCAACTAAATATTTACGGAAATCTTCTTTCAGTTTTTTATACCTATTTTTGTAATGTTCCCATCCTGTTGATTTGTACCATTCATATGCATCCTTCATTCTATTTCTCAAACATACTCCCTCAGCATTTAACCTCACCTTTTTACTTTTACAAGCATTCTCCCTTTTTGTAATAATTGGACATGCTTCATTAAAATGTATGTTAAATGTTTTGTAAAAACTTTCCCACTTTGCGTTAACTCCTTCCACTGAGTACATCGTCTGCCATGCTTCATGTTCTGGTGCATATTTGAGTTTAGTAATATTTTCATCATGCATTTTATGGTAACTAACAAACCCATTTTTTTCATCCATATTGACAGTGATGTTATCTATTTGAATGATTTGTGCATAATGGTCTGATAGATGATAGTTACCAACTTCTGATGAGTACCCAGTTTTAATGTTGGTAAATATATGATCAATAATGGTAGACGAGTGGGATGTAACTCTAGTTGGAGTGTTTATCACATCTTTTAGATCATATGTTTTTAAGCAGTCCATTAAATGTACATATTCCCTATTTCCAGCAGCCGAGTTAATATTTATGTCACCTAATACAATCAGATTTACTTTGGTCTGCAGTACACTATTTAGTACACCCTCAAAAGATTCAATAAAATGTGTCACTGAGGTGCCTGGAGATCTGTACACTCCTATAATTACATAGGCACATTCATCACAACATATCTTAATAGCAGTCAATTCCATGACCATTTCAATACTCATATTACAAATCTTAGGCATTTCCTTGTATATGACCCCATTTTTAACATAAATACCCACACCCCCACCCTTGTGATTTTTCCTGCAGTATATACTTGCTAGATTATAGTTTTCAACTTTGTACATATTTACATTATTTTCCATTAGGCCATGTTCAGTTAGAATTGCTACATGTGGTTTAACTTCATTCATAACTAGCTCTATGCTATGTACTTTATTACTGATGTGTTGTACATTTTGATGCAATAATTTAATCCCCTTTTTGGCATGTAATAACATACTAGCCTGTGGTATCACAAAGGGGCAATTTATATTAGGAGATATTCCATTTGTTATTGACTTATCTACTTTTGATCTACCGCTGTAATTAAAATCTAGTTTTTTGGTCCAATATGATGTATCACCCTATTCAGAAGTCTACCAAATTTCTCAGTTCCCCTTATGCAGGCTGGAGAAAATAATATGTAATATCTTGAATTTTCTGGAAATATACTCTGAACTACTATTCATTTTGTATGACTTTTATATAAATGGTAAACTGTAAGAGATAGACAAAAACTTCTATCACAAGAAATGTAGAGCTTGTTAAAACATACAACTTATGTCATATGCAATTTTTTTCGTGGAGTTAACCATTTTTGAGATATTCCTTGTTATTGGTTTCAGCTTTAAAATACTTATACTTTTCTCATACAGGTATTTATCAACTCCTGTCCATACAAACAAAGGAACTTCAATCATATAGCAACTAGATTTTAAAAGATTTGCCTATCACTTTAGCCTATGGTACTCCCTTATTTCCCGTTTACTTCCAAGGAAGCAAGTAATAAGACCCTTTCTGCTAATATTTTCTCGATTAACATTAAGTAAATAGAAGAATAAAATTTTTAACAATGATTTATTGCAGAGATGTAGAGAAAGTCATGTGAATGAAACACATCAGAATTTTTTTTACTTTCTCTATACGTAGTATGTACATAGTGCATAGAGAAGATATTGTACTGTACCCAAAAATTTGATACCAAGATTTCACCGGAAATACATGTTTTGGGTCCCCCTGAATCCAAAAAAAAGCAATTTTGGAAAAAGGCTGTGTGTGTGTGTGTGTGTGTGTGTGTGTGTGTGTGTGTGCGTGTGGACATCATAGCTCAAAAACGAAAAGACTGTTAAATACCAAACTTGGTATTTAAATTTGGTATCTTACAAGGATGCAACACAAAGGTTTTCAAGAAAATCTCTCTACCCCCAACTACCCTTGAAATGGAAAAAATTTGAAAGTTTTGATTTTCTAAAAAATGGCTCAAATGATTTTGATTAAAATTCTACTGAGTAAGTATAGAAATATTGTATTGCTATATGCATGTTGTCTAAATAATATACTATGAATAATTAAGAACAAAATTTACTAATTACTTAATCATTATTTCTTTATATAACAATGCATATCCGTTGTGCAGTTTAACGGCTGCTCTTAGTCAGCAAGTAATGGTGGAAACATGTAACACCAGTGTAGTGAAACATAAGCAAGGAAACAATTATTCCTAGTGTAATATAGAATAAGTTTTCTGAAAAGTACCTAACCTTTTCATGAAACAATATTCTTAGCTTAATGGTAGAATTTACTGGCATTTCCGATAGCAGCTTAAACTTTTAAATTAGTCATCTTGTGCAAGCAGCTTTTCAACAAGTGACAGTCGAAAATTCAGTGATGTGTATCACACATTGTTTGGGAAGAGTAAACAGAGTAAGATTTGGAGGGAATGGTGGACATTGTCACTGACACACTGATTATCAATCTCTGTGATGATTCAGACAGTTCAATTGTAACAAATGACTGGTATCTTGAAGGAGTCAGATTAGCTCTTCTGGTAGGTTACTGTATTATGGCAATATATTAAAGAAATGTGCAGTGTATGGTTAACTATATGTGAATACTAACATTCGCAAAAACTGTTGGAGAGATGTACATTTGCAATATTTCAGCAAACTTTCAAAACAACATTCTGCATTTTATAATTTTACATTTCGCACTGAATATATAACGATTTGCCTACCTGTTTTATTTATTATATATTTAATAGAGTTAATCATTATCTGTGAACAGTGAAAGTAGGTAGCTATTTCTTTTCCTGCCAAACATAGGTACACGGTTTTACAATTGTACAGCTTAGCACCACGTGGTGTCTACACCTGCGTTCGCAAAAGTATACATTCTCATTTGTTTACATTGCCAATGAAGTAAGGATGGATAGATAATAGTTCAAGTCAATAGTTCAAGAGAGACATACTTGGTTGGTTGAACCGGGTAAGAAACATATAATAGTTGAAAAATTGAATGGCATACCAGTTGTCACAGTAACTCAATGGTTAGAGCAACTGCGCAAAGAGCCGGAGAACCGTGTTCAAATCCCGACTGTGGCATTGAATTTTTCAACTGGTTCCAAAAATAATGTATTACTTTTCACAACTGCAACAATTATTTCTGTGTTTCTTATAACCACAGCAGTTTATCTACTCAACATTGCATATTAAGTGTCCGCCATGACATGGTGACCTTTGCAGCAACATTACCCTTATTATGCAACTAATTTGAGTAAGAAATGGACACTATAGTTTCACTTAATTTTTTTCCCCAGATGCATTTCAAAGATGTTTATCTTCATCGTAAGCAGGTCTTTGATTGGCTTCAGAAGGGAGGTTCCTATCATAATTTCATCTATGTTCCCCTTCTGAACCAGTCAAAGACCCACTGACAATGAAGATGAATATCTTTGAAATGCATCTGGGGAAAAAGCTTAAAGTGAAACCATAGTGTCCATTTCTGATTCAAAATAGTTACGTAATAATTTAAAAGTTTCACTGTATAAATCACTTCATATTCATACCTTGTTAATAACATTACCCTTGATTAGAGCTTCTCGGGTTACCAGTCGTGTGATATTGGTAAAATCACTTGAGCTTTCAGCCATGATAACTCTAGGAAGTGAAGAAAGCCATAGATTCATCATGGCCGAAAGCTCAAGCAATTTTATCAATATCACACGACTGGTAACCCTAAAAGCACTTATCAATAATTGCTGTGAAAGCTGCAAATTTACATTACCCTTGTTTACATATAAATGTAATAAACATTAGTACACTTCATGCCAGCAAGAAGAGTCGGATAAAGCTTGTATCATGCATCCTAAATTGTGTCCCAATGCTGCAAGTGTATTACACTTTAGCTGACAGTGATAATTGCTAATAATTACATAAATAGTAAGAAAAAATGTTTCTGTACCTTCTCGATGCAGCAATAAATCCATCTTCATCTTGTAGATATCTTGTACAAGCACATCTTCACTGTCCACACCAAACTCAACACTCGGACGAGGTTTGGAGCCCTTAAAATATTACACTCATTCATGATATGAAAGTTTGTAATTCTGAAACACCCTTGAAACTACAGTCATGTAGCATTTTATGCTCAAAATTGGAGAGATGCAATAAAACTTCATTGTAGAATACTGTAGAAAGATTGATCTTTACTTAAATAACTGCAGAGTTAAGTTAGAGAAAACATTTCTCAGAGTACTAATTGAAAGCACAGTAATAAGTGTAGAAAGCTTTCAACTGGGTGAATTGAGGAAAGTTAATGAAATACTCACACAAATATTCACTACCTGGAAGACTCTTCTGCAACTTGTATCTGGGGCAAAAAGTGAAAGTGTGTTAGTGTAGAAATAGCAAAGATTTTGCATGTTATCCATCTTGTTGAGCCTTTATGGAGATTGGTGAACAAAGGAAGGCTTAGAAGTTACTATTAACACCATCAAATATGCAGACAACTTTGTGCTTCTGGCAAACAAACAAGAAATACTGCAAGAATGATCAACAGTCTGGTGGAAAAAAGGAAGAATGTATATAATCAACATATAGAAATCAAAGAGGAGTGCAGCCTCCATTCATGTTGGGGGTTCTGAATAGATGATGTAATTGCTAAAATGTAAAAATCTGGTGTCTGTAACAAAACGATTATACTCTACTCTAAGTAGCTACGAATTATACAAAATCCTAATTTAATTCCAAAATTACCAAGGAAATCAGCTGTTGTCTCATAACTGGACATGATTGTCTGAATAACCATCTCTTTCAACCTCACCAAACTGCCCACTATTTACCAAAGAAAAGGAACTGCAGGCTTTGAAGATGTATCCTAACAAATACAGGGAAACTAGAAAGACAATGACTTCATTGTTAATTCCTGAGCATTAATCTCACACACAAACACATGTATGCACATATAGAAATCAAAAGTGACGAGGATATCAAAGACAGAAGAGCCACCAACTTGAGGATTGTTTTATGCATTGTAAAATCATTGCTGATGACAAGAAAAATTGATTTATAATCCAGGGATATGCAACAAAATAACCAAGTGATGTCCACAAGCAAATCCATTGAAAATTTCATGTACGATCTTTGTACTGATGTTACTTAACAATATTGTTAAGTAACAATAATTGTTGCAAACTCATCATAGTTGTTATACTTCTGATTATTGCAGAGACAAAACATACCAACTAGCACATAATTGCTTACCACCTGAGAATTGCCTTACTGGTGCAATGTCTGCCAAAATAAAATAAAACAAAATTCAACAGAAACTTAAATAAATAAGGGAGCTTCTGTGTGTATTTCTGCTACAGCTACTGGTTAGTAGTGACTATTTTGTTAGTAAAATACCACCAAAACTACTGCAATGACTACTACCACTACTACTTCTACTGTTAATACTACCAGAAAACACACACAGAAAACCCATAAAAAAGAAAATAATAGGAAAGCAAGACATTGCAGTCTGGCAAACTCATAGCAGCATAATAAAAGTAAAATTGCTGGAAGACAAGAGCATCAACTGGATGCAATGTTGAAGAAGCATTCTTAGACACTGTGTTGAACTAGGACACAAGTTGGTTTTGTATAAACAAGATTATTTGGTACAAGAAGATACTATTAGATTCTTCCTCTATAGAAATGGCAGTTTATCAATTATATAAATGACTGATGAATAGATATGAACATTTTTACTTCCAAGTCCTAATCAATGGCAATGTGTGGGAAAAATACCAAATGTGTCAATATTTAAATAAATGGAAAAACAGTAGAACAAATTTAAGACATTTATTTGCAGAAGATAAATTTGATTTGGATGTTAAATTACAAAAATATAATAGGATAAGAAGAAATTTTGGCAAACAGATGGTAGTGGATACAAAATTAAAATTAACAACATTACATCACAAGCAGCACTCAGTTATGGTTGTAAAATTTGAAAATTCTCAAAAACTTGAAGTAGCTCAAATGGATATTTAAGATCACTATTACTCATAACAAGTTTACAAAATCCAACATTATCAACAAAAATGGAAGGATTGTGTAGATCAAATGGGAAGAAAAAGCTTCCAAAATTAGCTTTAAAATATACACCAACAGGACACAGGGACCAAGACAAAGGCAATCTTTTTTAGACTACCGTACCAGAGCATATGGTCTAAAACAAAGAAATGTTTGATGATGGTGATACTTCCTCCTTGGATTGTGACAAGGTACATATTGGAAAAGCTAAAAGCAATCTGGAAATCGTCTCAAAGAACATTTCCAATAAGCATAAAGAGATCAGCACATTTTTGTGACAAAACCACTAGATAAGCAGAGAAATTAAATTACTGAAACACATAGAAAGGTCATTGACCTCAGCACATGAGACAGGGTCTATATAAAGAGATGGAATAAGAACTTCACAAGCTTTTATATTCCTGAGGAGGTGATTTCCAAACTCAAAGATCCTCCGCAGCAGTTCCTATGTCAATGGTATCCCATACTGACAGCCAATGAGCTGAGAATGCAGTTAGTGATCTATGAAATATGTCCTCAAAATTTTGAGACAGTGGTGTAGTAAGATTATATTAAGTCACTTATGTATCTTATGGAAAAATTGAGATGAACTTGGAGTTTCAGAAGTGACAAACTTAGTAATAGGCAGTAAAAATACTAAAAAGCTAGACTATTAGCACCCTTTCAGCCAACAAATACAAATGAGAAATGTTATGGTACAGAAAAAGAATTGCCAACTTCTGTTCACCAGAATAAAAAAATTTTTAGCTCTTCAACGACCTCAGCAAAGACCAAACACTACAAAAGCTAAGATTATTTTTGCTTTTAAATAAAAGTGAACCATTTACACACAGCAGGATCACACATAAACAGGGAAAAAACCAAAGCCAGGAGAATACACAGTAAAATAGACATTAAAATCAAACTAGGAAGTGTGAGATTGAAGAGATTAGTGAATTCTCCTAAATGGGTAGTGTCATATCCAAAAATGGAGGATTAGATGAAGATGTCAATGCTACAATTAGAAAAGCAAAGTCTGCTTTTGCACAGTTATCCTCCCTATGGAAATCAAAACAAATATCCTTAAAACTGAAAGATAGAATATTTAATAGAAATTTGAAATCTATCTTATTATATGGATGTGAAATTTGGAAAGTTACTAGCTCAATTGCTAAGAACTTTAATAATAGATGTCTGAGAATAATCTTGGGAATATGGTTCCAAGAATCATTTCAAATAAGGGCCTGTAGAAAGTAACTAACCAATAGGAAATTGGAAAAGAGGTGAAACATAGGATACGTGATGAGGAAAGAAGATGGTAGTATAGCTATAATGGCTTTCGATTGGAGCCCTCAAGGATTAACTAGGAGATCAGAATTACATGGCACAGCACAGAGGCAGAAGTTTCAGAAAAGAGCTGGAGGGAAATTAAGGCATTCTCAAAGAACAGAATATGCTGGCATGCGTTCATTAAGACCCTATGCTTCCCAGAGGAGTGAGAGGACTTTACTACCACATAGGTAAGTACTTGAAATACTTCTTATGGCTGGAAAAATGAAAATTGCTTGAAAACTGTTTTGAAGACCAGATGATGCTTCAGTAGATCAGAAGAACTTAGTACAGTGCAGTTAAAGAAAGAGAAACTTGGCTGTAGCTTCAAGAACTAGATAAATGCATTTTAATTGTAATTTTGAAAACTCATTAATAAATTTTGAATTATTCCAACAATAAAAGAACATTAATAAAAATTTAACTTGAATGAATTATAAACATTTTGTTAGTGAATTATGAATGGAAATTCTGAAGCATGTGCAAAAATTATTACGATATAAAGAAATCCGGCTTTTAAAATAATTCAATCTAATAAATTACCAAAATGTTCAAAGTAAAGAAATAAGTAATTGAGTATATTAGTTATTCCAAACCAAATCATTTTCTATTGATAAATTTTTATCACCTACTTACTTTGGCGGACTCCAAACGAATGAGAAAGCGCTTACGTGTGTACGTCGTTTGTATGCGCGCGGTTTGGAATCTACCACCAGGGGGGGAAAAGAAGTCAGTTCAGAAAATTTGATATATAATGCGATTTCTCAAATTTCGCACAAAAATTCGAAAAAGAAAATATTTTAAAATAAATATCGCAATTATCTTTAACCGATTTTATCAATTATTGTTAAACTGAACATATGCAAATTAATTTTAATATTTTACCTCCAATGAGGCCACTTCCCGTCATTCCTGGCAAATGTACGCGATAAACAAATCTACACGTTTGAAATTATGATGAATACATACAAAAAGAAGAAAATATATACAAAGTGAAGCCAAATCTTATTGTGAAAATAAAAGAGCTACGTTTAGCTTTTATTTTGGAATGCCAAAATACAGATGAACTCAAAACGCTCTAAACAGCGGCAGCATTGTCGAACCACCCAAGATCTAACCTGGCATCAACCACTCGGATTGGTAACTTACGCATGCGCAATGGCACCACATGGCACATGAGCTCTAAAAGTTTGTAGCTTAGATTATCTTAGTATATCAGTTTGTGAGATCTCCCATTTCGTTGAAATAAATTATTTCCTTACGCATAATTTGTATTCTTATACAATATGAACACGCTGTTTAGGAATTCATGGTTCACAGTAGTCACTGTAGGCATTAGACAAGATTTACATACATATGTACAATCCCGTAGGACCACAGGAGCTCAAGTGATTTGAACGGGAGAATTCCTACTTTTTTACTTTCTCTACACGTACTATGTACATAGTGCATAGAGAAGGTATTGTAATGCACCCAAAATTCGATACCGAGATTTCACCGGAAATATATGTTTGAGACCCCCTGAATACAAAAAGCATTTTTAGATAAATGTCCGTGTGTGTGTGTTTTAATTTATTTATTTATTTATTTATTTATTTATTTATTTATTTATTTATTTAAGGTCACTTTATAACAGCAAGGGTCATCAGCGACCACAATGTTCTTACATATCAAGATCAATGTATATACAAAATTTAATACAAATGTATTACAACTATTGTCATAAACTTAACTACCTATTTGAACTTTGGTAACAGTAAAACATGATACATTTAAATTGGTAAACAATTATAATAGTATCAAGCTCTGGTGAAAATTTTTATTTTCTCCAAAACAGCTTTAACGATGATTAAAATACCGATGTTTAAGATACTTTTATGACAAATCTTGGATTTTCTGGGAATAGACTCTGAAGACCTCTTCATTCTGGATAACTTTTGTATAATTGGCAAACCGTAAGAGATATACAAAAACTTACTACACAAATATATTAATTTTATTAAAACACACAATTTATGTTATATACTTTATTATTATTATTCTTATAATTATTATTATTATTATTAGTTTATTTTGTAAAGTTAACCGTTTTCGAGATATTCCGGATTATTAGTTTCAATTTTAGCTACTTAAACTTTTCTCAAACGGGAAGACATCTTTCTTCTCATCTCTTGTTTGTTTACTCCTGGAAAGCAAAGAGATTGGAATTTCAATTGTTTCACATAGCGACCGACTTTTAAAGGTCGAGACTATCGCTTTAGCCTGTGCACTCTCTTATTTCCCCTCTGCTTATAAGGAACCAGTAATAAAACTAGTTCTGCTTATGTTTATCTTAATTAGCATGATGTAGATAACATATTAATGTTTTGAATATAAGGTTTGTTTACCGAACAGCTAGAGGACATCATGTGAATGGAACACATTAGATTTTTTCCCTTCTACTTACAAGGGACCAAGTAATAATAAGGGCAATTTCTGCTAATGTTATCTCGATTAGTATGATGTAGATGGAAGAACAAGCTTTTTAACAACAATTTGTTACAGGTGTAGAGAAAGTCATGTCAATGGAACACATCAGATTTATTTTATTATATATTCCACCTCTACCTAAAATCATAGTTTAATTACTACATTTCAAAACACCATCACATACATGTTTTTATCAAACCTATTTGTTTTATTACGTTAATCTACACCAGTTCCTTCACAAACAATTAATGTTTTTAATATTGAACGCTACGTAGATTTCATTCAGACTTTTTGAGAGTAATTTGTTCTTGACTTTAAAAATTTAAACTAGGCGTATTAGTGCTGGTCAAATTGTGCACCTCTTTGGGGAAAAAAAATAAAAAAACACAACATTAATTTTTAAGCAATGGAAACTTCAGAGAACAGCGTGGGATGCGATGACCAGCGCTATACCCACTCACCCAGTAGTAGCTATGTTGTAAAAATCTGATGTGTTCCATTCACATAACTTTCTCTAGCTGTATCAAATAGAAACTATTCTTAGAAACGATTATTCTTTTATCTACATAATGTTAATCGAGATAAACATTAACATAAATGGTCTTATTACTTGCTTCCTTTTAAGTGGAAGGGAAATAAGAGAATACATTAGCCTAGGCCCTAAAGTGATAGTCAAATCCTTTAAAAACTCGTCGTGCGAAAGCTCGCCCTGGCCGTGCAAAGATAACCGAATTTCAACGAGTTAGCAGCTAGCTTTTAAAAGATTTGACTATCGCTTTAGCCTAGTGTTTTAATTTTATCAAAATTAAATGTTGATAATTTTATGAAAATTATGTAGATTAAAATGCGATATATTAAGGATACCTACATGACAAATAAAATGTATACCTAATTGTTGAGTTTTCTGGGAATAGGCTCTGAAGACCATCTTCATTCTGGATGACTTTTATATAACTGATAAAGCGCAAGAGCTATACAAAACCTTACTGTACAAAACGTGTAAATTTCGTTAAAACACAATTTATGTATATACATTTTTAATTAACTTATTAAATATTACGACTATGTCTGTTAGTGTTTAAATGATTTAGCATGAAGTAGGGTAACTTAAGTCTAAAACGGGTCAAAAATTATAAAAATAATAATAGCGCTTAAAACGTTCATGTGAGTAAATATAGCAATATATTTTTGATTGCGTAAGTCCTTAAGCAACAAAACGCAATAGACATATTTTTATTAACAATAAGGATACACGAAACACTGAGGTTAATAGCACTTCTGTACACGACCCGATTTACCCTAAGGATTAGGTCTAAATCGGGTAAGTCATCGAGGTAAATAGGGCCAGTCTAAAATAGTTTGCTTCTTGATAAATATACACTTGAATGTGGAAAAAATTAGTCACATAACCTGCATTTGCCACAAATGAAATTCTTGTTTCCTTTGGCACCAACACAGTCGCCATTGTACCATTCTTTCCCGCTTCCCTGACACTGTATCCAGTCCCCTAATTTTTCTGAGCGACGATCATCGTATTTTACAAAACAGAATGCATATGCGCTGATATTTTGCTCTTACATGTCCTCATACTGATCGCCGTCTTCAGAAGATGGCGGCAACAGTCGTTTTCTTGCTCTTTTTGTTCCATACTTGTTTGACTGAGGCAGGACAATGGTTCCTTTTCTAGACTTACGTTTCAGTTGCAGTCTTTTTCTTACTTCTATATTTTGTGGAGAAGTTAAAAGCGCCACTCTTCACGTTGCGGTCTTTTTATTGGATACGGTAGCAGATCACGTAAAGGCATTGTGGATGGTGATGCTTGTTCTGGACTGAAATTAGGTATAGTATGCTCAAGCTGTAAAGCTGCACTCTCATGTACTGAAGTATGCCGTTCTGGTGTGATTATACATTCTCCTGGTAAATATTCATGATCAGACACCAATTTTCGTTTAGGGGAAACAGACCTGTTGGCAAAAATCGCTGGTGTTGCTGATTGGCGCCAAGCTTCTTTGAAAATTCTTCCAAATGTTATTTTTGTAATCTTTCGCCCCCACCCCTGTGTGTTACGCACAAATGTATTGCATTCATTGTCATAATATGCTTTGAGGGCCTTGAAGAATGATCTATCTAATGATTGAAGTCAATGAGTAGTGTGACTTGGTAGACATACCATATGAATGTCATGTTCCTCATCACAAAACTACAGTGCAGACAAACTCTTGTGAGATCCATGACCATCAATTAGCAGCAAACATGTTCCAGGCACTCGATGGGCCTGGAAGTGATGCAGCCACTGCAAAAAAAATTCTTCATTGATCCATCCAGAACCTGACATGGTCACAAGAGATCCATTTGGGAAGCCATCCGAAAATTCTTGAAGATATTTCTTTCCCTTAAAAATAGCCAATGGTGGAATAAAGTTCCCAGTTGCATTTGTGCAAGCTAATATCGTGACAAGCTCCCCTCTCTCAACACAAATTTGAGAATACACTGCCTTAGCACCCTTCTGAGCAAAATGTTTTCTTGTAGGTTTATTGTTCATCTCCAAACCAGATTTGTTGGCATTATGTATCAGTTGAGGTTTATCAAGTAAAGCACAAGCCTGTAAAGTCTCCTCCAAGAGTTCGAAGTAGTCAGCTACATCCTTTCTGTTCAGACCATTACAACGAGCAGAAGAAAGACCCTCTACCGTTCTTAACGTCAACAGCGTTTTATAAGCATTACTAGGCATCTGTAATAAAACAATAACGATAAAAACTTAAATCACTCATAGCAGCATTGACCCCTTTAACCCTTAATTTACTAACCCGATTAACCCAAAATGTAGGAACATTTATAATCATAAGTTGCGATTAATGAGCGTTGGATTGTCTTAACCTCAAATACAAGGACTATGCTGGTTTATAAACTTTAGCTGAGCAAAATTCCTTGTTTATGTTGCAAAATAAATAAAACAATCAAAGTTTCATTTTAAATATCTAAACAATACAGCCTTTACCTATAACAAGACTTGTTTCTTTTTTATACCATAGCTACAAAAAACACAATTTCCATAAACTTTAACATACACTATGAGCAAGAAGTTGCCCTCTTTTCCGGTAGATGGTAGCATGTTGTATATGTCACTTAACCTTGGTGTAAACAGCAAAGTTTTAAAACTGACCCGATTAATCTGTTGACCCGTTTTAGGCTGAGTTACCCTAAATAGAAAAAAAATCTGATGTGTTCCATCCACATGACTTTCTCTTACATATCTGCAACAAATTATTGTTAAAAAGCGTATTGTTCTATTTACTTATTGCTAATCGAAAAAAAAATCTGATGACTTTCGAGAAATATTAGCAGAAATGTCTTATTATTTGCTTCCTTGTAGATAAGTAGCAGCGAAATGAGGGAGTACCATAGGTTAAAATGATAGCCAAAAGCTGGTTGCTATGTAACTGAAGTTCCTTTGTTTGTATGGACAGGAGTTAACAAATCCCTGTATGAGAAAAGTATATTTTTCAAAGCAGAAACGAAAAATCAAGATTAAAAATGATCAACTTCACGAAAAAAATGTATATGACATAAATTGTGTGTTTTATTGCGAGCTATATTTTCTGTAGAGTAAATTTTGTCCATCTCTTACAGTTTAGCAGTTATGCACAATTCCGTAAAATTAATTCAGAATAAAGTAATCTTCAGAGGCTATTCCCAGAAAATTCAAGGTACACATTTTATTTGTCAGGTAATTATCTTTAATATACGCTATTTTAATCAAAATCTTTAGAGCCATTTTTAAGAAAATAAAAACGTTCGAAATTTTTTCCATGTAAAGGGTAGTTTGGAGTGGGGGGATTTTCTTGAAAATCTTCGTGTCGCTTCCTTGGAAGATACTGAACTTAAATACCAAGTTTGGTATTTAACGGTCTTTTCGTTTTTTAGCTATGCTGCCCACAGACACACACACACACATATACACATACACACAGACAGACAGACTCACACACGGACATTTTTCTAAAAACGCTTTTTTTGGATTCAGGTAGTCTCAAAACATGTATTTCCGGTGAAATCTTGGTATCGAATTTTTGGGTACAATACAATACCTTCTCCATACACTATGTACATAGTTCGTATAGAGAAAGTAAAAATAGCAGAAATTGTCTTATTACTTGATTCCTTGTAAGTAGAAGCGAAATAAGATTGTACTATAGATTAAAGTAATAGTCAAAACCTGGTTGCCATGTTCCTTTGTTTGTATGGACAGGAGTTGACAAATTCGTGTATGAGAAAAGTATAGTTTTCAAAGCTGAAACCAAAAGCAAGGAATATCTAAAAACGATCAACTCCACGAAAAAAAAATGTATATAAGATAAAATATGTGTTTTAACGTGCTCTACATTTTTTGTGTGGCAAGTGTTTGTCCATCTCTTACAGTTCGCCATTTATGCAAAATTCCGTAAAATTCAACAGAATAAAGTAGTCTTCAGAGACTATTCCCAGAAAATTCAAGATATACCTTTTATTTGTCAAGTAAATATCTTAAATATACAGATTTTATTCAAAACCGTTAGAGCCATTTTTAAGAAAATCAAAATTTTCGAAATTTTTCCATGTAAAGGGTAGTTTAGGGTGGGGGGATATTCTTGAAAATCTTCGTGTCGCATCCTTTGAAGATACCAAATTTGGTTTTTAATGGTCTCTTCGTTTTTGAGCTATGCTGCCCACAGACACACACACACACACACACACGGACATTTTTCTAAAAATGTTTTTTTTATTCAGGGGTCTCAAAACATATATTTCCGGTGAGATCTTGGTATCGAATTTTTGGGTGCAACACAATACCTTCTGCCTAGGCACTGAATCACTCAAGTGCTAGAAGAACTCTCTCTGGCTCTAACACGCAAATATTCCCACATTCCCAGAGGGCGGCTCTGATTGTTCTTTATAGATGTTACCAAACTTGAACCATTCTGGCATACACATTCTCGATGATGTTGAGATCTGGAGATTTAGGTCGTCATTCAAGAGTAAGAATATCGGGTTGGTCGGCAAAGAAGTTCCGTACCACGTGGGAGTTGTGTATTGAACTATGCAAATAATTGGCCCTTCATCTGCAGGATAAACTGCCCGCACACTCGGGATAACAACGTCCCTAAGGATAGTCACAAACTCCTGAATTATCATGTTGGCTGAAGTCTCCACGAGCTCACCAGGTCTAGCAAGGATCCATCCCAAGAGTGAACATGTGGTGCGTCCGGATTTTCTAGCCACCTGCCAAAATTCTGGAAGCATTCGAGAGGCATCAGGCCTCCAACATTTCATTTGGTGATTAGGTTCAGAACAAAAACCCTTTTCGTCCATCCATATGGTGGTTTACCATGCTTCTTGAGGTGCCAAGTCAAGTCTCCGGAATGCATTTGGACCATTTGCAGTCCTAATTCTGACACGGTATCTTTCAGGGTCTGAAAAAGCTGTACTACTACTGCTGCTACAAGGGCGCCATCTTCTTCGGGCATGATATATTTGGCCGTCGGTTTCTTATTTATGTGATCCTTAAGACCCACAGCCCCCTCTGCTTGCTAGGATTTATCCACCTTCGCACTGTGCGCTTGCTGCATGGAATCGCCCTAGCAAATTGGCTTCCCACATACGAACAATTCTTCCCCGATACACCTCTGAAATATTGGCATACATTGCGTGAGTATCTACCCACACACACCACTGCTTGATCGGACAAGAACAGAACGCTCCACTGCTATGCACGCGCCACTGAGTAGGTTGGTAAAAGGCTCCGTGAAGGATTAGGGACGGCATATATGAACCCGAGGGCACCTAAGACAACGGTTAGTGCTGAGATTATGACCCGGAGCTTAGGCAATAGGTTCGCTAATGCAGTTTACAATCAGGTGTCCATCTTCACCGCAGTTCGGGCAAACATGTTATGTAACTGCACCTGTGGGCACTATATCCAATCTCGTGACAGTTAAAATGCATTGCGTGAGGCGAATAAAAGCTAGCATTGGTTGTACTTCCCAGTTTTTAAGCATTTACCTGAGTTTGGTGTGAATAAAAATACAAGGATATGTATACTAAGCTTATTAAAAACTGTTATGTTTCCGGGAACTACAGTTTGTCAAGGTGATTAAAAATATTATAGTATTTCGGTCCGTGCAGTTCATGCCTTCAACTGCTACCCCTCTTCCCACTTTAGCAGTCCACTGTTTGGAGATAGTAAGAAAGGTGGGAACGGAGAGAGAGTTTGCTGTCACCGCTACAACATTGTTACAGGTGTTGAATATTACTTTTAATAGTTCTCAGTTTATATACTCTTACAATAAACATACACCATGATTTTTGTGATCACTCACTGCCGCTTGCAATACCCTCTCACCCACCACTGACAAAAAGTCGCCCTCCGTGGTGTAATGGTTACCATGCTGACTTCATATACCCAAGGTCACGTGTTCAAACCCGGCAGAGGACGATGCATGGCTTCCTTCGGAAGGGAAGTAAAGCCATTGGTCCCGTGTTGTAGATTTACGGCACGTAAAAGAACCTCAAGCCTGATTGAGAGGCCTCTGAGCAAAATTAAGCGATCTTTCATGTCCAATTTAGAATGGGATGCTGAGAAAACCAAAGCAGTTAAAGAGCATCCATAAATAACACAACATTTATTTACTGACAAAAACCTTGCTATGCTCATGCGTTCCTGATGCCAGATGGGTATGCGGGAGGTTAGATTGCAGATTCCAGTTCAGTTTTAGACTGAAAGTGACATGTAGTAGGCACAGGTACAATAGCTAATATAACATGGTCACTTTATCATCTATGCGTAAATGTGGGAAATCAGCACAAAGAAATTAAAAAAAAACAAAATGCATATTTTAAAAAAATTTGCATCATATATGTGTTATTTTCAAAACTAGAATTTTGGTTTACACAATTCCAGAATTGTCATATATCTACAAATAAGGTTAAGATAGATATCTCTATTGATAGCTGTTATGGTGTGAAAACATATTACTTAAAACATACAACTTGATTAGAGTATGTGGTGGAGGTCCCGGCTTCCATTCCTGGCTGGGATGGGGAATTTTTCTCTAACCAGAATTATTCCCTATCCCCCACAGAGTCTGGAAGTATGTATATGTGTGTGTGTGTGTGTGTGTGCGTGTGCGTGCATGTGTACGTGCATATGTGCATGTGCATGCGGTGTGTGTGTGTGGAAAAAAATATTTAAACCCAACATAAAGAAACTACAGAAAAGTTTCTTTCTAATGCAAAGCCTCCCAATATGACCTTAGATGTTTAAGGGGGCCATATAAATGGAAGAAGAAAAAAAAAAATATGTGGCAAAAATCTGCTCCTGCTTTAAGATGAATCAATTAACAATTAATGATAAAAACAACAGAAAAAATTGTATTCACTCTTAAAAATGTAAATTGCAATTTAAATACTGTAAAGCTGCTAGGAATACATCTAGATAGTAGATTAAACTCGGATGTACATACAAATAACCTTTGCTCTAAACTGACAAGTCATGTACTGCTTAAACAATTCAAATTTTTAATTACTAAGAAATGTTGAATATGTATTATGCATTGTTTCACTCTCATCGGTATTATGGAATTTTACTGTGGAGTAATGCAAGTGGAGCTAACACTGCCTTCAAGAGACAAAAGAAAGATATTCGTTGCATCAAAGATTTAAAAAAAACCAAAAAACTTTTAAAATTATTTTAAAGAACTCAAAATTTTAACTGCCTTGTCTTTATATGCTATCTACTATACATAAAAGTAAACTACCAAACCTTACCTTCCTGGCACACTTTGCACAATTATAACACTAGAAACGACAATAATTTAGAAATGCCATATTTTAAGCTGAGCAAAGCTCAAAATCACTATGATATACAGGTCTTAAGCTGTTTAATAAATTACCTATAGAATCCAACTATTTCCCATAAAGCAGTTTAAGATATATCTATAGGGCTTGGTTTTTTATAGTATTAGTGAATTTTTAGACCACACAGTTATTGTAATTTTTTATTTTTTTTTTTTAAATGTTATTTGACATATAATATATTTGCTGTGTATAGTATTCTGTCACATTATCTATATATTTTATTTTTTATTTTATTTATTTATGCTAAGCTTTATACAGGTGAATATGACCGGTGTTCAGCCCTGGCTCTTTACCGGTCATACTCATATTTTACAATAGTTTATTAATTCTAATTTATTACACCATTTTGTCTATTTACTGTCCATATCCATTTATTTTTCACTTTGCATAAGAATTGTCCAATCTTCTTACTATCTTTTTGAAACATTTCAACTACTACTACATTTCTATCTATTTTAAACCATTTCTTATTAATATACTTTTTTCTCCAAATTTCAGTTCCTTTACATTTAAATAAAATGTGTTCTATATCTTCATTTCCGCCACATATAGGACATTGATATCTATATATATATACAGGAATGTGAATGTGTATTTATTTATATTAACTATGTTTGTATGACTATGTCTATAGCAGTCAGATACTACTTTTGGACAACTATAAAGAAATAAATATTGGAACATACATCAAGTGGTGAACTGAAGTATGAAATGAAACTATTATATGGACTGAGCTGTACAGCTTATAGTTCTAGTAGGAAGGGGGATGCATTTGGAACACAAATGCAGAAAAAAAAAAAAAAAAATTGCAAAAGGTAATGGTAGGTAGCAGGCATTTAAGCTATATTTGCATTTGCTCATTTACATGACATGTCATGTCAGTTTTCCTACCGTTGTAACTTTACTAAAGCTTTCTTTGCACATGGATGAGGTCAGTTGATATTAATTTCATCATGTTTGTGTCAGAATGTCACATATTTGTTATGCATATGGGTGTATTGTTTGATGGATTTCTCATGAAGCTAATAGTTATATTTTTAAAATAATTTTATATGCAAGACATTACCAAAAGTGATTTTCAGATTATCACAAACGAAGTAATTGGGAGACATGCCTATAAAGTATCAAATAGACAAATATGTAGCCTGATTGTTCAGGAACATAATGGTAAACAAATTAGTTTTAGAACTACAAAATCTATAGAATTATCAGTTTTCTTAAGATTTGCACATTGTGACCTACCTTGTCCCAAGTTGATTTTAAAAGTACCTATGTTATAATAAAAACAATATTTTATTACTTACTATACATATATACACAAGAAATAGTAGTTTTTGGTGAAGAAGATTTCCAAACCCTGAGTTTTTATGTTCTGCTTAAAATTGTGAAAAATAAAACTAATTGGATTTTTGTTAAGTGGATTTTTATTCATTTACAGTATAATATGTTGGTTAACTACAGTTTGTTGAGGCAAAAACCACATAGCCTTTCATTTTCCTGGAGATATGTTCTGATCCACACAGTGTGTAATACTGTGAGGTGCTGCAGATTTTCTTTTCTGAGGTAGTAAAGATGCAGTTTCTTTCACTTTTGAGTAAGCATGCACCTTTCTAAATTCTGACATAAGTACTCTTCCAGAAGTCACACATTTTCTTCCTCCAGCTGTTTTTCTTCTCATTATAGCTGTAGGCGGCACGCCATCTTTTTTGTTACTGCATAACCAAGATTTTGATTTTAAGCCAGGATACTTTCCAAAAGTATTTAATGCTGTGATCAAATTAGCATCAGTCTTAATTTTTCAAAATTTAAAACCATCTTTTCAGCAGCTTCTAATTTTTCTGAACTACTCTAGGCCTTTAATTTTATCAATTCACACATGCAATCAACCATTTTTGCAATGTTTTGTTTGCAGTTTTCTATTGCTTCTGCATTATTTGCCTCTTCATTTTTAAGTATATCACATTTATTTTCAACACATGAAGGTAAAACAGTACTGGTTGTGGAGTGACTTATATAGCTAGAAGCTGTAATCTCTGTTTAGTCTTTAAACCAGTTTTGAGGTGTACTTTCATTGCCAGTTGCAATGTAATAGAACTGTTTTTTTTTTTTTTTTTTGCACAGAATGTAATCGATTCTACACATATCATTAAAATTAGATGCATTCCATTTTAGTGCAAGTACCCACTTGTATTGTTTCCTCTTTTCTGTAGATTTTACTGTGTTCTCATTCTTGCAGGACAATCTGTATATTTAGCATGTGGATTTAAAACATTCTGGCTTCAAGGCTGTGTATTATGGTGACAATGCAGGGCCACCTGTAAGAAAATAAAAGATCATAATAACACACCCCTGCTTCAAACTCAATATATGTCTATATTTTGCAAAGTATATAAATGCTTTGGCAAGACAGTTAACAGTTTCATATTTGTACTGCAATAAAACTAAAGTATATTATAATATCTTGTATAAAAATATTTTGGAGCTCTTTGAGAACATCTGAGATGCCTTAAAAGTATTCTTGGATACCTCTTGAAATTTACTCACGCACTCTTCAACATTGTCTTTTTTACAATCAGCACAAGATAGTGCATCAAATTTTCCTTCAACATCACTGGGCCCGTAATCGCAGATTCTATATTCAAAATTCTGTGGAAGAAGATCCTGAAAATCCAATAAAAATGCTTTGTTATACATCTTAATAAAGATAGAAAAAGCTGCGCTGATGATATGGTATGTTATCATATATAAATATATCATATTATACACATTCTACTTACTCTAAGTAAAGGATAATTTTGCAAATTATTCGCTGAATTCTCACACTTGTAGCATTTAATAAAATCCATTTCAGCTTTGCTATCAAATCAGATGGAATTGCTGATAGAAAGATCCCATCACGAATGTTGTCACCACGAATGAAATAAAGGATAATTTTGCAAATTATTCACCGAGTTGTCACACTTGCAGCATTTAACAAAATCCATTTCAGTTTTGCTATCATTAAATCAGATGGAATTGCTGATAGAAAAATGCCATCACAAATGTTTCCGCCAAAATGTTGCCAGTCAATCGACCAATGTCAGAGAGCTATGTTGGTCAATCGACCAATGACAGATTTCCAGCCTAAAAGTGAACTGGAATCTGCAATTTCACAATGGGGAAAGGCCACAAGAGGGGTTACCTTATTTAATGACCCTATAATTTTTACATTGCAGTTTTATCTTTATACACACCAGCATCATGGTAGCCTATTATTCCACACAAGAAATGCCAGGCATGATCTGGCAAATGGAAACAACCATCAATTCTGCATCCTGTATGCTAAAAAATCTGATGTGTTCCATTCACATGGCTTTCCTACATCTCTGTAACAAATTATTATTAAAAAGCTTATTCTATCTGCTTTATGCTAATCGAGATACACATTAGCAGAAATGCTCAAGTTCCTTATAAGTTGAAGGGAAATAAGAGAATACACTAGGCTAAACCAACAGTCAAATGTTTTAAAATGTTACAATGGGATTGAAATCTATTTCTTTGTGTGGCCTGGAGTTGACGATTTCCTGTATGAGAAATGTTTTAAGTATTTTAAAACTAAAACCAATAACAGTGAATATCTTGAAAATAGTGAACTTCATGAAAAAAATGTATATAAATTGTGTGTTTTGAGGAGATCTACATTTTTGTGTAGTAAGTTTTTTGCCTACCTTGTACAGTTTACCAGTTATGCAAAATTCAGCAAAATTCATCCAGAATAATGAGGTTTTCAAAGGCTATTTCTAGAAAATGCATTTTGTCATGTAAATAGCTTAAATATAAGAGATTTTAATCAAAATTGTTAGTTTTAAGAAAATCAACATTTTTGAAATGTTTTCCTCATGAAGGATATTTGCGAGCGGAGTTTCTTGAAAATCCTCATGTCGCATCCTTGGAAGATATTGAACTTGGTATTTATTGTGATATTTATAATATTGTTTTTGAACACTCACACACATATGCACATTTTTATAAAAATGCTTATTTTAGGATTCAGGGGGTTCCAAAACATGTATTTCTGATGAAATCTTGGTATCAAATTTTTGGGTACAGTACAATACATTCAGCCATTTTTACTTCTCTATACGTACTATGTACATAGTGTATAGAAAAGGTATTGCACCCACCAAAAAATTTGATACCGAGATTTCACCGGAAATATATGTTTTAGGGTCCCCTATATCCAAAAAAAAAGTATTTTCAGAAAAAGGTCCTTGTGTGTGTGTGTGTGTGTGTGTCTGTGTGCCCGTGTGTCCATGTGTCTGTGAACATGATAACTCAAAAACGAAAAGTCGGTAAAATACCAAACTTGGTATTTAAGTTTAGTATCTCCCCGGGATGCGACACGAAGATTTTGAGAAAAATCCTCCCACCCCAAACTACTCTTTACATAGAACTTTTTTAAAAAATTTTGATTTTCTAAAAAGTGGCTCTAATGATTTTGATTAAAATATCGTGTATTAAAGATATTTACCTGACAAATAAAATGTATATTTTGAATTTTTTGGGAATAGCCTCTGAAGACTACTTTATTCTGGGTCAATTCTACGGAATTTTGCATAACTGCTAAACCGTAAGAGATGGACAAAAGCTTAGCACACAAAAAATGTAGAGCACTTTAAAACACACAATTTATGTTACATACATTTTTTCGTGGAGGTGATTATTTTTGAGATATTCCTTGTTTTTGGTTTCAGCTATAAAAACTTATATTTTTCTCATACAGGACTTTGTGAACTCATGTCCATACAAACAAAGGAACTTCAGTCATATAGCAACCAGCCTTTGACCATCACTTTAACTTATGGTACTTCCTTATTTCGCTTCTACTTACAAGGAAGCAAGTAATAAGTCTATTTCTGCTAATTTTTTCTCGATTAGTAGGAAGTAAATAGAAGCATAAGCTTTTTAAACATAATTTTCTGCAGAGATTAGGAGAAAGTCATGTGAATGTAACACATCAGAGTTTTTCCAGTGCTCCATTTGTAATCCTGTATCATGTTCAGCATGTCCAAGCCCTTTGGCCACAAGATTAGCCTCACAAATTGCAGTTTTGACAATGGCTGTTGCAAACATGTGAAGATCCATTTTTCACAGACGAGTTTGACTTCATGTGAGATAGAATTGTCAGTTTCCATAACAACCATGTAACTGATGAAAATTTACATGCAGTTGAAGCAAGGCATCAGTGCCAATTTCCAATTAATGAAAGGGTAGGAAATATTGGCAATAGATTAATAAAATCTTATATATAGGGTCATTAAATTATTAGGTGACCCTGTCGTGGCCTCTCTCCACTGTGCGAGAGATCCAAGAGTCTCCAGGAAAGTAGTGCCGGCAAAGGTGCTTTAAAATATGTGTCTTAAGAGAAATTATGGAAATGTTGACCTTCTGCTCATATATGGACAGCACATTGGGAAAAAATATTTTCGCTTGCTCATCTAAGCTTAGCAGCAGGAATTCTTATGATTCCTTGCATAATGTTATCACTAAGTTTCTATAGTTTACACAGTGATTTGTGCTGCTGAGCTTAGGTGAATAAGCAAGAACATCTTTAACTTTTTATACTGCCTATTTGGAAGTAGATGGTCAATATTTTCAGCAGTTATTTAAGGAAAGGACTCCAGCGCACCTTTGCCAGCACCACTTCTCTGGCGTCTCTTGGATCTCTTGTGCAGTGGAGAGAGGCTAAAACAGAGGCTTTCTTATAATTTAATGACACTGTACTACCAAACAACAGTGGTGGCGGCGGTTACCGGTTTACTGGAATGTTAGCTCCAATCGATGATATTTCTTCAGAAATAGTTCCATTACAGCTTGCATGAAATTCTCATTAGCATCATTCTGAAGTGTACAAATTAACTGTCTTTCTATGGACATCATTGACAGAGAGGATAATCTTTCTTGGCCCATTGTAGACCTACAGTGAGATTTTACTCAATTTAAAGTGGAAATGACCATTCAACAGAAGCTGTAGCTGCCAGTACAGTTTGAATTAGACAAGCTAATTTGTAAATTTCAGGCATAATCCACTCCAGATCTTTTTTTTTTTTTTTTTTTTTTTTTTCATAATTTTCACTATTTCACCAACTGACTTTCCTTCAAAATATTTATCTCCAGAAGAGTACACAACAGTAAGTTCATTTTTCAGACTACCGAATCAAAATTTGAGCCATAGATGTCCAACAATTTTGAGCAATGGTGACCAGGAAAAGAGGTTCTGTAATTCTTGAATTTTGAGGTTTCAAGGATAGCAAAGAAATGAAAACTTTTGTAGTCGGAAAACGTATTTTGTATTTGATAGAGCACATTATCCAAAATTTCACAAAATATCCTCCTGAACATAATTTCAATAATTTCACTTGGGTCATTAGTCTTCCTTTTTTTTTTGTGCATGTTCATTTATCGCTTCAGTAGAAATGCTTTGCCAAATATTTTGGAACCCTTCTCTTCTTAGCTCTTCAAGTGTTTTTAGTCTGGATTACTTTTGAATGGCAATATGCAATATCCATAGACTTGTCTTATAAAATGTAGAAGAGAAGATCAGTATGAGCAAATATTGCTAAAAATGTTTTGAGGAATAAGATAGTATCCAACCGAGTCAAAAAATAAAGAATATCTTGTGCTTTAACCAATGTATCAGGTTCCCAATCAACATTGTTTTCTGGTTCTGTTATGAATTCAAGGAATAAAATCAGGTTATCTCATTGCTCTTGTACAGTATTGATAAGGCATGAATTGAAGTTCCCACATGTTGGAGCTGCTTTTGGTAACGTTTTATTCATAAAAGCATGCAAAGTTTCCGTTATTTTAGTGGAATGAGTAAAGAAATTAGACAGCCCTGATAGAGTTTGAAAAACATTTTTGCACTTATCAATAACATAGCTGCCTGTTGCAGAACCAAATTCAGAATATGACAGTAGCAGAGAACAAATAATGCCTATGGAAATGCCTCGTTTAATTTAGATTGCAGTCCAGATATTAGCCACACCATCATATGTCTGAGGGACAAGTTTCTTACAAATATTAAATTCTTTAACTGTTGTAAGAACATGCTTGTTAAGTATCTCAGCAGATCTGTCTGCACTGACGTCTGTAAAGTCCATGAACCTTTCCTGAACTTCCCCCGATTTGTCCACATAGCGTAAAATGATAGAGGGTTGGGATTTGTTCACTATGTCTGAGCACTTGTCTAGAAGAATAGCTACAAAATTAACAGATGCAAGTGTATACAGTTAACTAAAACACCCCTAACAGCTTCAATCAAGTCTTCTGAATGGATGACGAAGTGCCCCGGAAAATTATAGTATTTTTTAAATGAGTAAATCCAATGTTTCTATGTAATTACCTGTATTAAAGGAAATTTCTGACTCATTGTGTCCTCTAAAAGCTAATTCCTGCTTTCCTAAGTGACAAACAACATCAGTGAGTCTATCCAATACTTCTGTTCTCTTTTACCATTTCATTATGCTTTGAAATTTGTAATGATTTCTGAGCATTTAGTTGCTGGTCTGCTAATGTATTGCCAAAATTGCAAAGAATGAATGCACAAAATATGTAATTTTTTATTTTTTCATGCTTATTTAATGAACTATTTAGAGAAACTATATTGTCGAATCCTTCTTGATACCATATGGTACTGCTTTTGTCATTACTAAAAAGAAGACATGGCCAACAATAGAGTTTGTTTAATTTGGGGCAACCAGTTAACTATTTTTACCTAGAATAATTGCTAATGCAGAAATGTCTGTTATACTCTCATTTTCTGTCTTGATATTTTGCAATCAGACCTGTAGTTCAGGAGTGGGCCTGCCTTTTTTTATTTTTTTTTTTTTTTTATATAAGTTTTTCAGAAAATTCAAAATTCCAAAATCCAGTCTTTAACACACGTTCTACTACACAGTCACAAGAACCAATTAGCTTCTGTAACACTTACATTGGTCATTTTCACAAAAACTTACAAATAAAATGCCACTAATTGCAAAATTTAGTGGTGCATTTCAACAGCTAATGGCTGGCAATTAAACTTCTTTTCCCCTCACCTCTCTAGTGGAGAATTGGGAGTGCATGGCTATCGCTTCAACTTGCAATGGAGTAGATGCATGCGCATACCAGTGCTGGCCTTGCCTAGAGTGGAGAATGTTGGGAGCATGGTTATCATATTAACTTAAGGTGAGGTAGATGTACGCACACATCATTGCAAAAAAAATAGGAAAATTTAACTGCACAAACTTGCGATCATTTCATATTTAGTTGAAGGGTCATACAAAAAATTATAGTAAATGATAAAGGAATTATTAATATTAATTTTAGTAGGTTTAATTTTAATTATTTTTGTTATATTATTTTGCATGTTTATTGACAGTCGTTTTGAACCCCCTTAAGTTTAGTACACCGGCGGTGTATGCAGTGTATAGGAGAATTCGCTACTGCATCCCACAGAGTCAGTGTCCGATTTTTGGACAGAAGGAGGATCTAGAGCATATAGTATTTGGATGGTAGAAGATTAAATCAGTTTTTAAACAAAGTTAAAAAATAGAATGGGTCTGCGTAAAGGGAATTAGAATTAACATGATTTTCTGTTAACTATTAATATTTTGATAGTTTTAGCAAACTAAACTGTGTGTAGATGTAATTTTGTGAATGAGTATGACAAGCTAAGAGCTTGAGCTCCATCATACTCAAGTATGCATAGCTTAACTCAAATAAATAAGCAAATAATATATTAACCAAGTAAAAGCTGAGAGAAATATTAACCATAAAGAGTTTAACAGATTAAAATTATAGAATATTTTAAAAAACAAAAATTTCACAAACATATTAGGAAATACTAAATATTTTGTTTAAAAACAAAAACTAAGTATATTAGAAAATAAGGAGAACATAAACATTTTGCTAATCAAGTTTGAAATATGAATAATTTTCCTCTTTTAATTGCATACTGCACATTGTGTTTCAAAAAAATGCTTTGAAAACAGAATCACATTTAAAACTTTTTGGTTAGTGATTGGATGAAAATTTTCATCTTTGACGCCCCATGCTGAGGGCTTTACAAGCTGAGTTACAACGTTCATCAATATAGAATCAAACCTGGCCTAGAGCAATGGTTTTTAAGTGTGTTTAAAAGTGACAGCCCCATGTCAGTAGATTTACTGGCATGTTAAATAACTCCGGCAGAACAAAATTCTGGCACACCAGAAGTGCTTATTGATCCTGGCAATTACCAGCATTATTGACAAACAAAATTTATTTTTTATTTGTATAGAATCAGTTGGAATATAATAAAATTGACTGCCTCCATGGTCGAGTGGTCAGCGAGCTGACTTTTCACCTGGAGGTCCCGGGTTCGATTCCTGGCTGGGGTGGGGAATTTTTCTTTAACCGGAATTATTCCCTATCCCCCATAGAGTCTGGAAGTATGAATGTGAGAGTGAATGTGCGTGTGTTTAGTAATATAAAGTTTAACCTAATGTTCTGCACCTATAGTTTCACAAGTGACAGCCCCCAATATGACCATTGATGTTAAAGGGGGCTATACAAATGAAGCAATAAAAAAAGAAAAATATAATAAAATTGTGATCAGTTTAGCTATAAGGTCAGAAGGCTCAAATGGACGAGAGCATTCACATGGAAACCCAAAGTCTATGACTCAAATTTTAGCCATAATATAAATTTTTAAAACCACTATCTCATTTTCATTTTAATCTAAGCATGGTTCGTGCAAGAGAAAAGTTCATGTTTAAATTACCATGTAGTATTATAGTTTTTAACATGAAATTTTATTATATTGGTAATACTTCTCTTTTATACATATACACATACACTTTTTTTTTTTAAGATTACACAGGACAATGATTTTTATTTAATAGAACCAGGTGAAAAACTCAAGTCACAGCCAGGATTTGATCACAATTCTCCTACTCTCCATGTGGTCGATCTAAACATTGAGCTACCGTGACAGCATGTCAGTATGCCATTCAATCTTCCACTGATTATGTGTTTTTTATCCAGTTCAACCAACCAGTATGTCTCTCTTCAGAGAACTAACTTATTGGCAGCTTACCTTTGTAAGTACTTAGTATCTGGATAATATTAATATGTAACATGTAATCTAAATATATATAAGAGAGGAGTATTACCAAAAGCCTGGATAGTTGTCGATATCCTGTTAATATTACCTGGATACTAAGTACTTACGAAGATAAGTCACCATTAAGGTTGTTCTATGAAGAGAGGCATACTGGTTGGTTGAACTGGGTCAGTTGGAAGATTGAAGGCATACCAGCATGTTTTCACAGTACTTGATGGTGATATTGGAAGAACTGTGTTCAAGTCTCAGGCATTGAGTTTTTCAACTGGTTCAAAAAAATGAAATTTCATGTTTTGCCAATAACTTTTCACTAATAAAACAAGTATACAAATTTTGTTGTAATTCTTTTAGACCATAATTTTGTTCAAAAATCATATAAGTACTAGTTGACATGAATGTAATTTAATTTTGTATAATTTCAGGTCATATGGGATCAACAGAACAATTACAGATTTGTCTGGATAACAATGAGAATGGAAATGAAGCAATTGATTGTGGTCATTGTGCACATTTTGTTGCTTAGATTCCCCACAGGCCACACAATGGAGCCACAGAAGAGAGGGGAAATTCTTACAAAACGGCCACACTCTAAGTTGGGTTCACTGCTTGCTCTCACAAGGGATTATTTAAGAAATGCCAATATATATAACACAACTGTAGAATTTACTGTGCCACTGTTTTCTTTCAAATTACCTGCCATAGATGATCCAGATAATCATACTGCTCTCATAAGACAGAATTTACTTGGTCAACTAGTATACTTTGCAGTGGTAGTCATTTCATTTTTGGTTTCTATTGCATTCCCAGTTTACATTAATAATTTGCAGCCTCAAGAGAGATCCCTCTTTTCATTGTTTAAAAATGCTGATATTAAAATGAAAAGGTTGAACTTTCTTAAGCACTTTGATTCAAATACTTGTTTTCAACAAGCCCTCTGTGAAGCACAAAGCAGTTACGAAGAATATGGCATGATTGCTGTGCCATTTCTCTACTTGTCAATGTAAGTAATAGTTCTGCACAATATTGAACATTAAATGAAATAAGAAAATGTGAGTATTGTGAAACACATAATACAAGGGCCATTTTTTTCAACCTTCAATAGGCTATAAATAAAAGACAAGTTCATAGAAAACAATTATTATATTACTAAAACTTTTATACACTTATGGTTACTTTTCAACATAATCACCGAAAAGATTGAGACATTTATCATACTTGTGCACAAGCTTTGCAATACCGCTTCAAAAAATGTTGCTGCCAGTGATTTCAAATGAGCATGGACGTTGTTTTGAAGATCTTCGTACTTTACAACGCTTGCAGAGAGCTATTCAAAACAAACGAAGAGGAAAGCTGACTTCAGGAAGTGTGTTGATCCATGACACTTGTTCACACACTGCTGGCACAACCCACCGGCTCCTTGAACAATTTCAATGGGACATTTTCGATCATCCGCCGTACAGTCCTGACCTGGCACCCTGCAACTTTCACTTATTCCCCTAAACTGAAGACTTGGCTAGGAGAGCAGCACTTTCAAACCAACAAGATCTCCAAAACAGCGTCAGTGCTCATTTGAAATAATTAGCAGCAGCATTTTTCGAAGCAGGTGTTGCAAAGCTTATGCACAGGTAAGATAAATGTCACAATCTTTTCGGTGATTATGTTGAAAAGTAACCATAAGTGTACAAAACTTTTGGTTATAAAATAATTGTTTTCTATGAACTTATCTTTTATTTATAGCCTATCGGAAAAAAAAATGGCCCTCTTATATGCAGATTTATAGGTACCCTATTGTCCTCCCTGGTTTAGGAATAACATGCTAGCCTCTGGTTCCCAAGGTCACAGGTTCAAACGTGGTGAAGGTCGATGAATTTTTTCAAGCATAAAATTCCTTTGCATGTCTACTTTTAGAAGAGAAGCAAAACTAATGTGTGGATCTGTCCATCTATATATGTGTGTCTGTGCACAACATAACTCAAAAATGAAAAGTCCATTAAACACCAAACTTGGTATATAAGTTTATTGTCTCCCAAGAATGCAGCACAAGGATTTTCAAACAAATCCCTCACCCAAAACTATCCTTTACATGGAAGATTTTCGAAAATTTTGATTTTGTCAAAAATGATGTTGATTAAAATAATGTATATTAAGAATATTTACATGCCAAAAAAATGTATATCTCAAACCTACTAGGAATAACCTCTGAAGTCCTTGCCATTCAAAATTACTTTTGCATAACAGATAAACAATAAGTGGTAGACAAAAACTTATGTAACTCTCATCAAAATACACAATTTATACCCTTTACATTTTTGTTGTGGAGATAACCATTTCTGGGATATTGATTTCATTTTTAAATATATTTATCAGAGAGGAGAAATGTATGTTTCTTATGTTTTATTTCTAGCCAAGCAAAGAAACAAATTTCAATAATAATTGCATAGTGACAGCTTTTAAAACATTTGACTATCTCTTTAGGATAATGCATTCCTTTAGTTTCCTTCTACTGATAAGAAACCAAGTAATAAAAACATTCTGCCAATGATTATCTCAATTAGCATGGTGCAGAAAGAAGAAGAATCTTTTGTAAAAAGTTTTTTTATAGAACAGTTAGAGTAAGTCATGTGAGTGTAACATGTCAGATTTGTTTTTACCTCAGCATTGCCTGTCTGTTTATGCTGCATATGTTGTCACTACCTTTTACAATCCATTAAATGACATAAATTAAATGCTGTTTATGTTAGTATATTTATGTTGCATGTCTTAAATTTAGCTAATTTATAACTTTCTGTTGTTGCAGGTTCAGCAGCACTTTTAATTTAACCAAATGGCGTTTAAAGGAATTTTCAAGCTGTCGTGCTCAATCTACTTGTCCATTTAGTCTCCTGAGAGCTGTCAGATATGTTTTACGAACTGTTCAGAAATACTTTCATCTAGTTAACACTTAATGATATATTGTAAAAGAGAGTTATGAAATTAAGTGTCATCACTAGGTATAACATAATAAACTTAAGCTTACTGAAAATAATTCTGTGGTTTTAAACTGTGCTAGTCACTTTTTAAAAACTTACTTCACATGATTGTGCATTTAATTAGGTAGAGGTGTGCAGTTTTAATTCTACTACTACCTATGCTTTTTAGACAACACACACTATATTTGCCCAGACATAAGGGAGGCATTCCCCTTCACACTACTTAATGCAGTTGGGACTTAACAGTTGCAATATCCCTACAGTACCTGAAATTAGTGAACATGTAGTAAGTGAGGTTTATCATTCATACTTACATACAATGTTGAATAAAGCAATGCTTACTCTGAAGATACATAAGAATTATTGAAGCAATTCTATTATAGTTTCATCCTAACATAATACAAGGCATGACTTTTTTGTAGAAACTCTTTCAGAATGAGAATGATTTCTTTTTTAAATTTGCTTGAAAGTATTAGAAAAGAAAGCTTTTAAATAATCTTCTGCAATTTTCCAACATTTAATCATTCACTCCTCAACAAATATGTTAGTGATTTCCAAACAGTTGTATATTTTCTGATATTTTTACATTTCTTCAATTTTTTTTTTAACCTTAACATCCTTCAACCTGGTTGGTCATATTGGACAATGAATGAAATTGGTGAAATGATGCTCAAATAATCTCAGGGTCCATGGAGCTTAAAGTTACTTGACATTCGTCTTCTCGGAATAAGGGCAAACCCCCAAAAAAATCTAATCTGGGTGTCTCACCCTAAGCAAGATTCGAACTTGCGACCAGCTGAATGTGAGGCAAACACACTACTCAGGCAGCCCTCATTGTTATTGTTAGATGTTTTGATTTTAGTATAAATACTTCAATATTTAACAATTTTTAAATTCTTATGCAGTTTCGATCAGTATTCTGTGTGACAGAAATAAAAAGGTAGATTGTCTCCAAGAGAGAGCATAATTATTAAACCAGCAGCTTGTCTTCAAAATGACAATTAAAAGAAAAAAAAAATTGACCAGTAAATAAATATGAAGTATTACACAAAACACCTAAACTAGTTTTTGTGCTTTGTTAAAAATGTTTAAAGCACAAGGATATTATATTAATAATAATAACAACAACAACAATAATAATAATAATAAATAGTTATAGTAATAATAATAATAATAATAATAATAATAAAAAAACAAAACAACAACTTTAAAATCATATGTAAATGATGAAAAACATTGTTTAACATAATGGTTGAAGCAATACCAATGGAAATTTTCAAAAAAGTTTCAAAGTGGTGAAATTTTATTTCACTAGCAGTTAAAGCATATAATTATGTAAAAACACCTCAACTCTAATAGTTATAAGTATTAGGATGCTGTATGATAAGGCTATGCATCATAGCGTTTAGCCTGTTTTTCAATAGCAGTCAGGAGTTTCAGTACCCAATACGTTTTGCCGTTTCTAAACCTTTACATTTGCCAGCATAGAACAAACCTGATTTTTCTTTATCTGCCCAGCATTGAGGAAATCTGGTTGCCAGGTGGGTAGGTAGCTGCATGAGGTAAAAATCACAGAATTGTACACCTTTACAATTAGGAACTTCTCCGAAAACTTTCCTAATAAACTAGAAATTATCATAAACTTTTAAAAAATGACAAACACAGTTTTAAAATAAAAGTCTCTACACAGTTAATAAAGCTTCTAATTTTAATAATAATGTTGTAAATCTATTGTATATTAAAATGTATTTTTGAACACAAACCACTCAAAACTGGTCACTAGTATGAAATATTTCAGAAAGAAAATTAAGGATATACGCATTTTAATTTCTTTAGTTAGATATATAAAGAAAGATGATTTCTGTAATACAAATATTGTTTTAATGTTGATTCTTGGTTTCAAAGTGTAACTCTTGGTATTTAACAGGTATTAATAAAGCTTTATTATTGTCATTTTAGTACTTCAGCCTCTCTGTCTCCTTTCCAACATGGCAGTATTATTTATTTTCTAGATATTCAACATCTAGGAATTTTACATTTAGAAAAAACTTACATGAGCTTTACTGAATAGAAAAGGCACAAGCCATACATAAAGGATAATATATTTGATTGTTTCTTTGTTAGTTTCTCTACCTCATACATATTACAGTGCGCGACACACACACACAAAAGATAAGGTGAAATGCATACTCCATTTTCTTTAATTATACTGAATGTTGAATTAATTTATGTATTTATTTATATCACCAATAGTAATACATTACATAGATATGTCATTTAGCAATATATATTAGCAATACCTTCATCTAATTCTATAAGTATGTGTATTCAGTTATAAGATTGCACAAATATAATATTTTCAGTAAGTTTCTATCACACAATTTGAATATATTACAGGAATATCTGCTAAGTAATAAAAGCATCCCTTCCACTTCAACATACTTGCCATGATTTTAGAATGGTGATAGATTAACATACCTGTTTCTATAATTAAATCATTTCCAGATTCATTTGATGCAAGAAGAGTAGCAAGAAAATTACTTCCAGCTTCTCTAATTATCGTAGTTTCATATGTACACATATCTAATGAAAATCAGGTAAACAGATGAGTGATAGGTTGTATGATATTGATAGTTTATGTTGTGAAGCAGACACAAATAATTGTTGATCTAATAGAATTGTCTGATTTCAGTTTCATATCCTTTCCAATGGTAAAATGAATCTATTGACAATTTTCCATTGTTTGCTAAGCCTGCATCCTATTACCCCTGAGATTCACAAAGCCAGCTTTGAAGGCAATTAGATATTATAATATGTGACTACTGTATATATTTTAGGGAGATAAATATTTAAGTCTTTGACAAACCCCTGTAGTATTTAATATTTCAAAGTGAGAACTGCCAGTAATAATATTTTATAATTACCAATTAAAACATTTAAAATATAGTGACATATTCAATTTATTTTTAAAATGTACTATCTACTTGTGTCAAAATCATCTTCACAAGTAAGCAGCTATTATTTTCATTTGAAGGGAAAGCAATAGTTTTACACTGATCTATTATACAGTTCAAAAATTATTTCAAAATTAAGTTGATTTTTAAAATGAAAGCCTCTCAATTAATAATATTCTGGGCCTGTGTTTTCCCTACCAATCCAACAGATGCAACTTTCGTCTAAGTGTTTTTTTATCATCTCTGTTTTATAAACAAAATTAAGACATTGCTTGTTGCCTATAATGCTAATACTAAAACAAATTAAAAGAAATCAAGGAAACTGTAACTTCTTTTAGAGCAAAATAGATGACAGTATAAAGTAGAAGGCAAAATAATAAATTGCATTTTAGTATTCCATATTTTGCTGAAGTAGTCTTCAAAATCCTTATAGTATCTTTTTGTTTGTTCACAGATTAAAAAAGCATTATATATCCCTTTTATCTGTGTTCTTAAAAGATAAAACCTATTTGTTTTCTTTCTATTCATTTAATTTGATGTTATAGCATTCAGTTGCTAGTTAACACCAATGCTGTAGAAATACAAATACTTAAAACAGTGTAATCACTTTACTCTCAGATAGAAGGATCAGAGGTCATGATTATCAGTGCTCTAATACTTGGAGAAAGAATGCCATTATCTGAAGTGGAACACAGCTTAATGAGCTATAGAGTGTTTACAAGCCTTCAAGTGTTTAATAATCATGCTTATCACTCTTGATAAGCTGCCAGATATACCTGTTACCTTAATTTCTGTTCCATATTTCATATGGACATATTCCAGCAATGATAAGTTTGGGGAAGTTATTGTTTTATTATTTCCTGGCAGTTTTATTGCTACACATTATATATTATGACATTACATTTTACTATTTTTTACGTTAAAAACAAAAAAAGTTTAAAATATTAATGAGAATTTTATTTTCAAATAACTTATAAATCAATAGAAAATTCTCCAAATTTAACATTGATATTGTAGTGCCAAATGGTTTAGCTGAATGTAAAATTTGTTTTGATATATGATTTTGTAATAATATTTTAAATCAATAGAATCATTAATGGAAGGAGGAAATCCACAAAAGGAAACAGGAAAAAATGACTATTCAAAATTAAAAGCAAACTGAGGACACCAACTTGATAGATGGCAATGGCTGACTATTTTGTTAGAAGTTTCTCATTCATAGGCAATAAATCAGCAGCTGATCCAAAATCTTTTATCCTTACTTTCTTAAAATGCCTATTACTTTCTCTACAATTACTATGTACATAGTGTATAAAGAAGGTATTGTATTCCACTCAAAAAATTGATGTCGAGATTTCACCAGAAATACCTGAATAAATATGCCTCTGTGTGTGTGTGTGTGTGTGTGTGTGCGTGCGTGCGTGCGTGGGGGAATTATCAAGAAAATTCCTCCACCCCAAACTACCATTTACATGGAACTTTTTCGAAAATTTTGATTTTCTCAAAAATGGCTCTAACGATTTTGATTCAAATACCTTATATATAAGATATTTTTATGACAAACGAAATGTAAATTATGAATTTACTGGATATAGCATCTGAAGATCTCTTCATTCAGGATGGCTTTTATATAACTGGCAAACTGTAAGAGATATACAAAAACTTACTACACAAAAAAATGTAGATTCTCATTAAAACACACAATTTATCTCATATATATTTATAGATATAAATATCTATAGGTATATATACCTATATATATTTTTTTTTGTAAAGTTAACCATTATTTTAAATATTCTGGATTATTTCTTTAAATTTTAAGCCACTTAAACTTTTCTCAAATGGAAAGATATGTTTTTTCTCATTTCTCGTTTGTTTACTCTTGGCAAGCAAAGAGATTGGAATTTCAAATGTTTCACATATCCACCGGTTTTTAAAGGGCTATTGCTTTGGCACTAGTTATACCTGAGATATCTGTTATTAATGGTTTTTTGTTTTTTATTTTATAGCTTATCGTCCTTTAACCTGATTGGTTATATCTGACAATGAATGAAATCGGTGAAATGATGCTCAAATAATCTCAGGTCCATGGAGCTAAAAATTACTCGAATTTGTCTTTTCGGATAAGGGAAAACCCTGACATGTTCCATTCACATGAATTTCTCTATATCTCTATAACAAATTATTGTTAAAAGTGAACAGTTATATCCCTTCATGCTAATCGAGATAAACAGCCTTATTATTTGCTTCCTTATAAGTAGAAGGGAAATAAGTCTAAACCAAATGTTTTAAATGTGGTTGCTATGCGATTGACATCCGTTTCTTTGGATGGTCAAGCGTTGACAAGTTCCCGTATAAGAAATAAGTATTTAAAAACTGAAATCAATAACAAGGAAAATCTCGAAAATGGCCAACTCCACGAAAAAAATGTGTATAATATTCATTGTGTGTTTTATCAAGTTCTACTTTTTTGTGCAGTAAGTTTTTGTCTATCTGTTACAGTTTACCAGTTATGCAAAGTTCCATAAAAATCTCCAGAATAAAGAGGTCCTCAGAGGCTGTTCCCAGAAAATGCAACATATATTTTATTTGTCATTATATCTTAAATATATTTTAATCAAAATCGTTAAAGTCGTTTTTGAGAAAATAAAACTTTTCGATATTTTTTCCATGTAAAGGGTAGTTTGGGAGGGGGAAATTTCTTGAAAATCTTCGTGTCGCATCCTTGGAAGATACTACACATAAATATCAAATTAGGTATTTAATGGTCTTTTCTTTTTGAGCTATGCTGCCGCGCGCGTGCGCGGACATTTTTCTAAAAATACTCTTTTTTATTCAGGGGGTCTCAAAACATGTATTTCCGATGAAATCTCGGTATCGAATTTTTGGGTGCAATACAATCAATACCTTCTCTGCACCTATGTGCATAGTACGTGTAGAGAATTGATCAATTTGTTCAATATTTTGTCATTTTTCTAGCCCTCTTAGGTTTCAATTGTTTCTCGTGATTGCATTATGGGCATATGGAAATCTAATAGTATCATATTGCATCCAGTTCCTAAACACATGGCTGTCACTATTCTCTTTGTATCTGTAACAAAGTGTGCAATGTAAGTTTTTCTGCAAAGGGTTTTCTCAAAATGAAATAGAAAGCTATACTATTGTAAGAACAACTTTTAATTGATAGAGGATAGAGAAAGTCACATGAATGTAACACATCAGATTTTGTTTTAAATGATATACTTACATGACGCGGTAATTTTAAAAGTAAAATATAGCACAGTTGTGTTGTTGATAAGAAATGTATTATATTCTGTCGAAGCCGCGCTGCTATTTCATGGATAGGGTCGCATTCTTCAGCGCTAGCGAAGCACAATTGTTTAGAAAGGGGGAGGCTCTCTCGTCCGATGTAAACTCCAGAAACTCAATCGAGGTGCAAGGAGATATTTCTGGATATTTCCTTTCCTCCTCTCGCGAACTTTCTCAAACTTCCTACAGCTATGTATCAATGAGCATGCCCGCGACGACCTAGTGAGGACGTTGATATGATGTATAGCTCTGTGACAGAAGAATAGTTCTGTGTTCCACACAAAGTTCGCAAGAGAGAACAGGACTCCTCTGTTCAACATTGAAGTGAGTGTACGCAGAACAGAGCGGAGCCTTCTTCATTTACTGCAACGTTACACGCAAGGAAAAACTAAAGAGGATTAGGGAGAAATAGACGAAGTTATATAGATATTATAGTCGGGATTTAAATTCCCTAATGGAGGGTATGTTTAATAAGGTTATTAGGCGGAATGGGGAGTGGCGGCAGATATGAATTGAAATGAAGGCAGTGAAATCAGAAATGTGGAAATGGGAACTGAAATCAAGATATTTGAGTCGTGAAGTTTGAAGCAGAAATGAACGCAATGGAGAAAATAAAACCCGAACTCGGTTTTGATACTGACTCTGTAAAATATTAAATAAATACTAAGGTAAAATACTTGAAAAATTACATCTCTAAGAAGTTAGAAGAAAACACATCCGACAAATAAAGAAGAGAATTAGACCTAATGAAAGAAAACAGGAGGAGAATAAACGACCAGTGAAAGAGATCTGCTGCGACCTTGGAACCAATAAGCATACTGAAATGCTGAGGGTCCCAAGATTATAGGCAGCTAAGGCTCAGCAAAATTATCCATGTCACTTGGAAAGAATTATAAAAATCTAACATGACTTTCTCTATATCTCTGCAACAAATTGTTGTTAAAATGCGTATTCTTCTATTTACTTCATGCTAATCGAGAAAAAATTAGCAGAAATAGTCTTATTACTTGCTTCCACGCAAGTAGAAGTGAAATAAGGGAGTACCATAGGTTAAAGTGATAATCAAAAGCTGGTTGCTATGTGACTGAAGTCCCTTTGTTTGTATGGATAGCAGTTGACAAATTCCTGTATGAGAAAAGTATAAGTTTTCCAAAGTTGAAACAAAAAAACAAAGAATACCTCAAAAACGCTCATCTCCACGAAAAAAATATAACACAAATCGTGTATTTTAACGTGCTCTACATTTTTTGTGTTTTAAGTGTTTTCCATCTCTTACGGTTTAGCAGTTATGCAAAGTTCCGTAAAATTCATCCCGAATAAAATAGTCTTCAGAGGCTATTCCCAGAAAATTCAAGATATACATTTTATTTGTTTGGTAAGTATCTTTAATATAAGATATTTTAATCAAAATCGTTAGAGCCACTTTTTAGGAAATCAAAATTTTCGAAAAATCTTCCATGTAAAGGGTAGTTGGGGGTGGGGGGATTTTTCTCAAAATCTTCGTGTCGCATCCCTGGAAGATAACTAAACTGAAATACCAAGTTGGTATTTTACCGACTTTTCGTTTTTGAGTTATCGTGTTCACAGACACACGGGCACACACACACACATACACACGGACCTTTTTCTGAAAATGCTTTTTCTGGATAAAGGGGACCCTAAAACATACATTTCCGATGAAATCTCGGTTTCAAATTTTTGGGTGGAGTGCAATACCTTCTCTATACTCTATGTACACTGTACGTACAGAGAAAGTAAAACTATTTCCTGCTTTGAAATATTATTTTCTGTTCATTGATAAGCGTCCTGTTATCCTCCAAATCTTTTGGAATCGTCTATTACTCTTTTGCATGTTCGTGTTCGCTAATTCTTTACAACTAAATGTGCTCTGCATTTTTTGTGTAGTAAGTTTTTGTCCAGCTCTTACGGTTTAGCAGTTATTCAAAATTTAGTAAAATTCACCCAGAATAAACTACTCTTCAGAGGCTATTCCCAGAAAATTCAAGATATACAATTCATTTGTCAGGTAAATATGTTTAATATCCGAAATTTTAATCAAAATCGTTAGAGCCATTTTTGAGAAAATCAAAATTTTCGAAAAAAGTTTCATGTAAAAGGAGTTGGGGGTGGGAGGAATTTTCTCAAAATCTTCGCGTCGCATCCCTGGAAGATACTAAACTTAAATACCAAGTTTGGTATTTTACCGAATTTTCATTTTTGAGTTATCGTGTTCACAGACACACGGACACACACACACACACACGGACCTTTTTGTGAAAATGCTTTTTTTTGGATATTGGGGACCCTAAAACATATATTTCCTGTGAAATCTCGATATCGAATTTTTGGTGGAGTGCAATACTTTCTCTATACACTATGTACATAGTGCGTATGGAGAAAGTAAAAAGCATTTTCAGAAAAAGGTTCATGTGTGTATGTGTGCGTCCGTGTGTCTGTGAACACGATAACTCAAAAACGAAAAGTCGGTAAAATACCAAACTTGGTATTTAGGTTTTGTATCTTCCAGGGATGCGACACAAAGATTTTGAGAAAAATCATCGCACCCCAAACTACCCTTTACGTGGAACGTTTTTCGAAAAGTTTGATTTTCTTAAAAACGGCTTTAACGATTTTGATTAAAATACCGTATATTAAGGATATCTATCTGACAAATAAAATTTATATCTTCAATTTTCTGGGAATAGCCTCGTAAGCTTACCTCATTCTGGATGAAATTTACGGAATTTTGCATAGCTCCCAAACCGTAAGAGATAGATAAAAACTCACTACACAAAAAATGTAGAGCACGTTAAAACACACAATTTATGTTACATACATTTTTTTAATGGAGTTGATAATTTTTTAGACATTTCTTGTTTTTGGTTTCAGATATGAAAAACTTATACTTTTCTCATACAGGAATTTACCGATTCTGTCCATAGAAACAAAGAAACTTCAGTCACATAGCAACCAGCTTTTGACTATCACTTTAACCTATGGTACTCCCTTATTTCCCTTCTACTTACAAGGAAGCAAGTAATAAGACTATTTCTGCTATTTTTTGCCAAATTAGCATGAAGTAAATAGAAGCATAAGCTGTTTAACAATAGTTTGTAGCAGAGATGTAGAGAAAGTCAAGTGAATGGAACACATCAGATTTTTTAAAGCCTAAACCAAAAACAAGGAATATCTAAAAAACGATCAACTCCAACTCCACGAAAAAAATTCATATAACATATATTGTATTTTAATGTGCACTAATTTTTTTTTGTGTGGTAAGTTTTTTCCATCTCTTACGGTTTAGCAGTTATGAAAAGTTCCGTAAAATTCATCCCAAATAAAATAGTCTTCAGAGGATATTCCCAGAAAATTTTAGATACACATATTATTTGTCAGGTAAATATCTTTAATATACGATATTTTAATCAAAATCGTTAGAGCCATTTTTGAGAAAATCTAAATTTTCGAAAAAAGTTCCATGTAAAAGGTAGTTTGGGGTGGGGGGATTTTCTTAAAAATCTTCGTGTCGCATCCTTGCAAGATACCAAACCTAAATACTAAGTTTGGTATTTAACGGTCTCTTCGTTTTTTATCTATGCTGTCCACAGACACATACACGCACACACACGGACCTTTATCCAGAACTGCCTTTTTTGGATTCAGGGGGACCCAAAACATGTATTTCCGGTGAAATATTGGTATCGAATCTTTGGGTGCATTACAATACCTTCTCTATACACGATGTACATAATTCGTGTAGAAAAAGTAATAAGCAACTCATTGAACAAATTGTTTTTGTAGAAAGTTTGAAAGGTTTCTCTCTTACATACTACATAATCAGCTAAGAAAGCTGGAGGAGTAAATTTAGAAAAAATTCACAGATTATGGCGACATTTTCTATGAACTTATACTGATTTGAATGGTTATTTCTTATATCGTTTAAAGCATTTCACTGGATGACTTTTGAAAAGGAGCAGCTGAAATGGGAGAATATTCAGGATTTTTTGCTTTTGTTAAACGTATTGTAACAACTTTTTTTGCTGACGAAGGCGAGTTTTCATGCGTACTACAGAACTACTTAAGAATTGAAACTGAAGACACTGATGCAAGAAACTATAAAACTAATAGTATCAATTGTGAAAAACGTTTGCCTATTTCAATAATAAAAACGTTAACATTAAAAATCTGGTTAGTTTGGTAGAGCCAGTTCCCGAGTCAAATGCTGCTTTAGAGCGTGCTTTCTCTCTGGTAAACTCTGTGGTAAGATGAAACAAAAGAGCAATGAAAGTTGCACAGCGAACGTCTCCTTGCTCTTTGTCAAATATTCTTTAATTGAGTATTATGCGTTTACTTTTAAAGACAAAATATCGGAAGTAAATGCACTTTTTCAAAGTGCAAAAAATAGGGATATGTATTAGGAATAAATCAGTCCTCATTATAGAACGACTGTATAGGTTATCTGAGATTACTCACGTTATAACATAAAGGAAACTTTTAAATGTTAACAACATTTTGTCAATTAAATTACTCTTCCCCCTTCCCTTTTAACTGTCCCAGGTTTTACACCTGTGTGTGTGTGTGTGTGTGTGTGTGTGCGTGTGTGTGTGGACAATATCATTCAAAAGTACCAAGCTTAAGTTCAGTATCTTCCAAGGATGCGACACGAAGATTTTCAGAAAAATCCCCTACACCCAACTACCGTTTACACGCATCATTTTTCTAAGGATTTTGATTAAAATACCGCATGTTCAAGGCATTTGCATCACAAATGAAATGTATATCTTGAATTTTGAATTTACTGCGAATAATAACTCAGAAGACCTCTTCATTCTGAGTGGCTTTTGTAGATGACAGGTAAACCATAAGAGATAGGGGGCAGGGACAGCACACATATATAGATCTCCTTAAAACACACAATTTATACATTTTTCTGTAGAATTAAACGTTTCCGAGATATTCTTGTTATAGGTTTTATTTTTAAACTATTCAAACTTTTCTCAAACGGGAATTTATCTTACGTTTCATATCTCTTTTATTTAACTTTTGGGTACGTAAAGAGAAACGACTGCAATTGCTTCACATAGCGACCAACTTTTGAATGGCCTGACTATCGCTCTAGTCTAGCGTATTCCCGTATTTCTTTTTTACTTTCTCTATACGCACTATGTACATAGTGTATAGACTCCCTGAATCCAAAAAAAAAAGCATTTTTAGAAAAATGTCCGTGTGTGTGTGTGTGTGTGTGTGTCTGTGGGCAGCACATCTCAAAAACGAAAAGACCGTTGAATACCAAACTTGACATTTAAGTTTGGTATCTTCCGAGGATGCGACACGAAGATTTTCAAGAAAATCCCCCCACCTTGAACTACCCTTTACAGAGAACTTTTTTTTTTGAAAATTTTTACTTTCTTAAAAATGGCTCTAACGATTTTGATTAAAATATCGTATATTAAAGATATTTACCTGTCAAATAAAATGTATATCTTGAATTTTTGGGAATAGCATCTGAAGACTACTTTATTCTGGGTGAATTTTACGAAATTTTGCATAACTGCTAAACCGTAAGAGTTGGACAAAAACTTACCACACAAAAAATATAGACCACGTTAAAACACACAATTTATATTATATACATTTTTTTCGTGGAGTTGATCATCTTTTAGATATTCCTTATTTTTGGTTTCAGCTTTGAAAAACATACTTTTCTCATACAGGAATTTGTCAACTGCTGCCCATACAAATAAAGGAACTTTAGTCACATAGCAACCAACTTTTGACTACCACTTTAACCTATGGTGCTCCCTTATTGCGTTTCTACTTACAAGGAAGCAAGTAATAAGGCTATTTCTGCTAATTTTCTCTCAATTAGCATGTGTAAATAGATGCACAATGTTTCTAACAATAATTTGTTGCAGAGATGTAGAGAAAGTCATGTGAATGGAACACATCAGATTTTTACTTACAAGGAAGCTACTAATGCTTCTCTTACATGAACAAGGTGTAGATTAAAGAATGATCTTTTATAAGAATAGTTATTTGCAGGATAGGTAGAGAAAGTAATATGAATAGAGGATATCAATTTTTTTTGTGTAATGTCCCGTGATATTATGGACAACCTACTTTGCTCCGGCGACGTTGCCTTTGAGGTTACACCGGCTATGCGAAGTACAAGTATATATAATAGTGCGAGGACTGATCAACAGGTGCTCTTGTTAGGAATGAAGACGTCGTTTTCCAAACACAAATTATTTAATTCTCAACATAGTCTCCGTTTCTCCCAACGTGCTTGCCATTTGTTTAAGCCCTCCAAAAATAGACATTGTTAAACTCTGCAAAATACACCTCTGTCTCAACAATGACCTCATTTTGTCTACATTTTATTCCCGTGAGCCACTTCTTCAAGTTTGAAAACAAGAAGAAACCTCAGCGAATATAGTGGGCGGCAGCAATTCATAACGCAATCCATGCGTTTGGCCGGACAACTCCGGATGAAGTGCTGGTGCCTGTCGCGGTGAAACAGTCTTTTCTTCTTTAAAAATGGGGCCGTATCGTTTAACTTCTTGTCGAATTGGGCCAATAGTAGTGTAGTGTGCCGTAAGGGATTCCATACTTCAGCCAATGATAGGCTTTTTGTCAGATCCCAGGAGAATAGGATGAGATGACAGTAATTATTCTTCTATTTACTTCATATTAATCGAGAAAAATTAGCATAAATGGTCTTATATTTGTTTTTAAGTAGAAGATAAATAAAGGAGTACCATAGGCTAAAGCGATAGCTGGTTGCTATGTACTTGAAGTTCCTTTGTTTGTATCTACAGGAGTTGACAAATACCGTATGAGAAAAGTTTAAAGCTGAAACCAATAAAAGGGAATATCTAAAAAATGATCAACTCTACGTAAAAGATGTATATAACATAAATTGTGTGTTTTAACGAGATCTTTGTATGTACGGGAGTTGACTAATTCCCGTATGAGAAAAGTTTAAAGCTGAAACCAATAAAAGAGAATATCTAAAAAATGATCAACTCTAAGAAAAAAATGTATACAACATAAATTGTGTGTTTTAACGAGATCTACATTTTCTATTAGGTAAGTTTTTGTCGACCTCTTGAGGTTTACCAATTATGCAAAATTTCGCAAAATTTATCAAGAATAAAGATGTCTTCAGAGAAAATTCAAAACATGCATTTTATTCGTTATGTAAATATCTTTAATATACCATATTTTAATGGAAATCGTTACAGACATTTTTGAGAGAATCAAAATTTTCGAAAAATGTTACATGTAAAGGTTAGTTGGGGGTGGGGGGATTTTCTTGAAAATCTTCATGTCGCATCCTTGGAAGATACTGAACTTAAATAGCAAGTTTGGTATTTAACGGACTTTTCGTTTTTGAGCTATTCTGCCCCTCCACACACACGGACATTTTTCTAAAAATGCTTTTATTTTGGATTCAGAGGTCTCAAAACATATATTTCAGGTGAAATCTTGGTATCGAACTTTTTAATACAATACCTTCTCTATATGCTATTTACATACTACGCGTAGAGAAAGTAAAATTTTAATACTAAATATATGAAGCAATAAAAGAGAACTTTAAGCAAAGTTTTACTTTTGTAATCACATAAGATGCACAATTAGACCACCGCCAACTACTGCTTGAATACTAGTACAAAGAAATCTTAATTTAGGAAAGTAGTGTGTGTGTGTGTGTGTGTGTGTGTGTGTGTGTGTGTGTGAGCGCGTGCGCGTGTTTTTGTGCTATTGCGTCAGACCCCAGAGGATATAATGACATGAGTGTGTTCAGTCGAAATCACCGTGAGGAAAGACCCTGGTGTATCCCTAACATATCCCACGAAGAACCCGCGCCCTGAGTGAAAGAATCCTAACAAACGACTCCAACTATACCCTGCAGCCGAAAGCTGAATTTCCAAAGCGCATTCACCGCCACGGCAGAGCGCAAACCACCGCGGTCATGTCGATACTTATAACCCTGAAAAGGACCGGTTGGAATGAAATTAAGATGCAGTGCTAGGGCAGGAATTTCGGGGAAATGAATAAATCTCTCCACATATGCCTGGTGACCCGTGAAAACCCCAGAGAGAGGTCGATCGCGGGAATCGAACCCACGTCCTCCCGAATGCCGGTCCATGACGAAACGCCTGAGCCACCCGGCTCAGTTAGGAATGTAGTAGATACAGTTGATCAGGAGCAGATTGTTGTAAGGAAACAGTTCACCAATTTAAATTATTCAATAAAAAATAAAATGGCACACACATCGTAGTCTGTTAATCCCTTCAAACTTTATATTGGCATTGCCCCCATATATTGAAGTGAAAACCTCGAACAAGTTAGGGCTTTCTAAACAAGTAGTGAGAACATCTCTTTACTGCAGGCATTTAATTTTCTCTATGCTCCGAAGATTGAGGGCAGTTATACGGGCTGAGTATTGATAATCCGATATTAATTATGTTTATGTATTTCTCTACATGTACTATGTACATAATGTATAGAGAAGGTATTGTATTCCACCCAAAAATTCGATACCGAGATTTCACCGGAAATACATGTTTTTGGGTCCCCCTGAATCCAAAAAAAGCATTTTTGGAAAAAGGTGTGTGTGTGTGTGTGTGTGTGGACAGCATAGCTCAAAAACGAAAAGGCCGTTAATTACCAAACTTGGTATTTAATTTTGGTATCTTCCAAGGATGCGACAGGAGGGGGTGAATTGGATCAGTAAGGAGGGGGTGAATTGAGTAAAAATAAACAAAGGCCCTTCCTCCCTAAAAAGAATTTTTTGCCCAAAGATTTTCAAGAAAATCCCCCCACCGCAAACTACCGTTTATATGGAAAAAATTTCGAAAGTTTTGATTTTCGCAAAAATGGCTCTAACGATTTTTATCAAAATCTCTTATATTTCAGATATTTACATGCCAAATAATATGTATATTTTGAATTTTCTCGGACTAGCCTCTAAAGTCCTCTTTATTCTGGATGATTTGTATTGAATTTTGCATAACTGGCAAACTGTAAGAGATAGACAAGAATTTACTACACAAAAAATGTAGATCTCGTCAAAGCACACAATTTATGTCCTTTACGTTTTTGTTGTGGAGGTAACCGTTTCCAGGATATTCCTTGTTATTAGTTTCAACTGAGAAGTACTTATACTTTTCTCAGACAGGAAGTGTCCGTTTTTCTTTTGTTCTACTCCTGGTCAAGCAAAGAAGCAATTTATGACGATCACATAACGATAGCTTTTAAAACATTTGACTATCACTTTAGCTTAGTGCATTCCTTTATTCCTTATTATAAGAAACTAAGTAATAAGAACATTCTGCTAGTGTTTATCTCGATTAGCATTGCGTAGAAAGAAGAATAATCTTTTGTAAGAGGTTTGTAGAGCAGCTAGAGAAAGTCATGTGAGAGTAACACATCAGATTTTGTGTGTGTGTGTGTGTGTGTGTGTGTGTGTGTGTGTGTGTGTGTGTTTTAGAAGATAATAGCGAAACATATATTTCCAGTGAAATTTCGGTTTCCAATTTTTGGATGGGGTGCAATACATTCTCTTTGTAACTATGTAGAGAAAGTAAAATCCTTATTTTGGATTCAAGGCTCCTCAAATCATGTATTTCCGGTGAAACCTCACTATCGAATTTTGGGTAGAAATTGGAATACAGTATCTATGTACGTACATAGTAATTGATAGAGAAAGTAATATTAAAGAGGGTTATGTATAGGGACCCATTTTTTAAACAATTTTTTTAAAATCAAATGATCAATGTGAACTATTCCTGAGTTAAAAATATTTTTAACAATATTTTGAGATACTCCAATTGGAATTAAAATTAGGATTAACTATTACTTTTTATGTTTTTAACTAGGGGTTTCCAACCTCCAAAACCCCTCCCCTCTTTCTTAATTCAGTTTATGGTTGTTAGGGTTTTACCGGTTTTGGCTGATCTTTTGTGCGCTTTCGCGGTTCCATGCTTCCGCGATTTTCGAAACTCAGTGTTGGCCACACTGGTTACAGGCATTGATTACTACTAGCAAAACACGCCGACCACGCCACTCTTCGGTCAGTGCCAGCTCTAGTCAGGGCTGCGTTGCTTGTCATCGAAGGAAACAAGAATGCTGGCTGTACTGTTTTGTTTGTTTCTGGGTACCCAGGCATTTCCCCTGCAACAGGAAAGTCTCTCAGAGTTTCCTCGAACTGCGTGTGGATACGAGGTAAATTGCTATATTTGTTCTTTAAATACTTCAGTGATAGTTGTGATTACAGGCTCAGAGCAACTGGTGCTTGTTGGAGAGACGAACGGAAAGACAACACTTTTAAGACGTGGAAAACTCGTAATAGGTTGAAACAGCTGAGCGAAATATGAATTAAAATCGATGTTAGAAAATAAAATAAAAACTCTATTAAACTGGTGGAGCGTAGACTTTTAAATGCCCCAACCTGGATTTGATCAATGTATTAAGTTCTTTCGGGGAAAGGGGGCTTTAGAATTTTTAACCTTACTTCCCATTGTCTTAAATACCACTTTTTACAGCAGTTTATCTGCATAGCGTATAGAAAATTGTATTTGATATTTCATTTATAGGAGAGCATCTTTATTTCGTACTGTAATTTTAAAAATATCTTGTGTGACCCATTCACATGATTTTCTCTGCCTGTTCTGCAAACAAACTATTCTACTAAAAATATTCTTTCACATTCAACAAGTAGCGAGTTCGAATAGTGAGTTACCTGGATAAAGCTTTTTTTCTCGGTTTTCCCTTATCCTAGAAGTCGAATGTCTAGTAACTTTAAGCCGAGATCATTCGAGCATTATTTCACCAATTGCATTCATCGTCCGATATGACCAACCAGGATAAAGGACGATAAGCTACAAAAATAATTAAATAAATAAATAAACTATTCCTTTATCAACATCATGCTCATCATGATAAACAGCAGAAATTGTCATTAATTGCATACTTCTAAACAGAAACGAAATAAGGAATACACTAGGCCAAAGAGTCATATCTGTTAAAAGTGGCCGCTATGTGTTATACTCTTTAGTATAACAAAAGACAGATGAAACGAAATATGGACTTTCCTATGAGAAAAGTTTTGAAACCAATAACAAAGAATATTTCTGAAACGATTAATTTAAAAAAAAAGTAATGATATAGATTGAGTGTTTTGACGTGATTTAAATTTTTTTTGTGTAGTATGTTTTTATCTATCCCTTATTGTTCATCCAGAATGAAAAGCTCTTCAGAGACTGTTCCCAGAAAATTCAAGATTTGTATTGTAAATATCTTTAATATAGGGTGTTTTAATCAAAATTATTAGAGCCCTTTTTGAGAAAAACAAAATTTTCAAACAAATTTACATGTAAAGGGTAATTTGAGGTGGGGGAATTTTTTTTGAAAATCTTAGTGTTGCATCCTTGGAAGGTACTTGGTATTTAAGGGCCTTTTCGATTTTTAGCAGACAAACAAACACATAAAACAGACACTGAATTGTTGGACGGAATACAATTCCTTTTCGTTCTACTATATACTACTGTGGACAAAAAAAGTGAGTCATATCTGAGACGCTAAACTCGTCTATGTTCCACATCGCCTTGTGTACACCATCCGCAATACAGTTGTGCAGCGCCAGCAATAAGTTGTCACGAGTTCATAAATCTTAATATTACTAACCCATATGCTCATTGATTATTATCAAATACATAACTTCAGCTTTTTCATCAACAAATTATCAATATTAATGAAAAACATTGACGCAAAACATGATAACAGTTTGTATTGCATGAAATTACTAAATTAGCCACCTTCTATAAGTGTTCACTATATCACTGTGGTAAAACATAGTTTCGCTTCTCGCGTTTAGCAAACTTTTTTTTTTCTCCTTTCTTTAATGATATTGAATAAATACATAGCGGCCATTTATTTTAGACATTCCTATTACAAAAACTATATTCGGTATAGTCAATAATATGACAGTTGATGTGATGCTTCTTTAAGGGTTTATTCTACCAAACAGCAATATGCTGCACCCGAAAGTATGTGGTGCGCAAATGCACCAGGCACAAAAAGTTCTCTCTCAATTTAAAAAAAAAATGGAATCTGTACAGTATGAAAAAATATGAAAAATATTGTTAAGAAAACCTAGGCTTTGAAACATTTTTAGAAATCCAATTTTGGGCCAATTTGATTTTTGGGAGGTAGTACCTTTGTTTTGTTTGCTCCTTTTTTTTTCTCTCCTCAATACACCTTTCACAACCGATCCATCTAACAGGAAATAGCCGACCCCAACTGGAATAACGTGGTATTCACAGCAGGGTGATATTTTCTTTCACACATAAGAGAAAGGTGATCGTCTATGGTCCAAAGGGGTCCCGATATGATACAAAATACGTGGCTTCACAATTCCATCATGATCACGCATTTGTATCGTGTTGGGGCTAGATATTTAAGGGCAGCCTAGGTGTGCTATTTCAGCTTGACCATACCTGAACGGTCTACAGTACTCGATATTTTGATTCCCTCTATGAGGATGGGATATCCTGATGGAATTGTGAATTTGTACAGGATAATCATCCTGCTCACATATCTCGAAAGGGTTCACATTGTTTTTCAGAGAGGCAGGATATCATGAGTGATAGATTCCCTGTTCATCAGATTTGAACCCCATTAAGAATGTGTGGGCTGAGATAAAAAGGGAGCAGCGCTCCAATTTACCTGCAGATGGGCGAAGGAACAACAGATGGTTTCTGGGTACAGATTCAAGAAGCCTGGAATTTACAGCTTCTCGTCCATATTACTGCAGGCATTTAATTTTGTCTATGCTCCGAAGATTGAGGGCAGTTTTACGGACTGAGAATTCGTACAACCAATATTAATTATGTTTATTTTCTCTGTGGTTTAATTTTAGAAGTTAATGGTTTACTTGTACATATTTTTTGAATTATTTGACACGAATGTTAGTAGAATTATGCTTTTGTGAGCATAGATAGGTCAATAACTTCAAATACCAAAGTTATATTAATGTAATATTATGTCTCACATATCCAGTTATAATTTCACAAACATAATAAATGAAAGCAGCGCGGGATTTATGAGTGGAAACAACCTTCTTAAACTCTCAGCCACCGTAACGTTGTTGTGTGTTTAGTATTCATAAGTTAACCATTACGCTGTCAGTCACAGACCATTGTACCGTTTTTTCATGTCCAGTATGAACACAGCTTTTACGAAGATACACAAAGCTCTTCGATCGACACAAATCTGGGGATGACTCATATTTTGTGTCCACGGCTGTACATACGTTATAGTGAAAGTAAAGGTTTAATGTTTGTAGGTACTTTTGAAAGACTCTTGTAGGAACAATATGTTGCAGCATATGTGGATAAAATTGTGTGAATGTAGCCCCCAGATTTTTACTTTCTCTATACGTACTATGTACATAGTGTATAGAGAATGTATTGCACTCCACCAAAAACTTCGATACCGAGATTTCACCGGAAATATGTTTTAGGGTCCCCTGTATCCAAAAAAAGTATTTTCAGAAAAAGGTCCGTGTGTGTGCGTGTGTCCGCGTATCCGTGTGTCAGTGTGTCCGAGTGTCTGTGAACACGATAACTCAAAAACGAAAAGTCGGTAAAATACCAAACTTGGTATTTAAATTCAGTATCTTCCAGAGATGCGACACGAAGATTTTGAAAAAAATCCCCCACCCCAAAGTACCCTTTACATGGAACTTTTTTTTGAAAATCTTGATTTTCGCAAAAATGGCTCTACCGATTTTGATTAAAATACCAAATATTAAATATATTTACCTGACAAACAAAATGATATCTTAAATTTTCTGGGAATAGCCTCTAAAGACAACTTTATTCTGGACAAATTTTACGAAATTTTGCATAACTGCTAAACCGTAAGACTTAGATAAAAACTTACTGCACAAGAAATGTAGAGCACGTTAAAACACACAATTTATGTTATATACATTTTTTTCGTGGAGTTGATCGTTTTTAAGATATTCCTTTTTCTTGGTTTCAGCTTTGAAAAACTTATACTTTTCTCATACAGGAATTTGTCAACTCCTGTCCATACAAACAAAGGAACATCAGTCACATAGCAACCAGCTTTTGGCTTTCACTTTAACCTATGATAATCCCTTATTTCGCTTCTACTTACAATAAAGCAAGAAATAAGACTATTTCTGCTAACTTTTCTCGATTAGCATGAAATAAATAAAAGACAAGCTTATTAACAATAATTTGTTACAGAAATATAGAGAAAGTCATGTGAATGGAACACATAAGATTTCTTTAAAAGTAATTTCCAAAGCCATACAACCAATTTTGATAATTCTTTTATCATTGAAAAGATTTTTCTTCCCGACGGATATAGAATAATCTGATGTGCTCCATTCACATAACTTTCTCTAGCTGTTCCATATAAAACTATCCTTACAAAAGATTATTCTTTTGTATACGTCATGCTAATCGAGATAAACATTATTACTTGCTTCTTTGTTAGAAGAAGTGAAATAAGGGAATATATTATGCTAAAGCGGTTGTCAATTTTTTTTTAAAAACTGATCGCTATGTAATTGAAGTTCGGTTCACTATGCATGGTCTCGTTTGAAAACAGGTAGTTTAAAATTGAAACAAATAACAAGGAATATCCTGAAAACGGTCAAATCTACGAGAAAAGCGTATATGCCATAAATTATATTTTAACGAGAATTACCTTATCTTAGTGTTGTATGTTTTTGTCTTATCTCTTGCGGTTTACCGTTATGCAAAATTCTGCAAAACTCATCCAGCTCTTCGGAGGCTATTCCCACAAAATTAAAAATATACATTTTACTTGAGATGTAAATATCTTTAATACAGGTATTTTAATCAAAATCGATACAACCATTTTGAGAAAAACAAAATTTTCAACACATTTTCCATGTAAAGGTAGTCTTGTGTTGGGGAGATTTTCTTGAAAATGTTCGTGTCACATCCTTGGAAGATACTAAACATAAATGCCGAGTTTGATGTTTAACGGTGTAACCCCAATGGCGACTTACAATGTTGTAAGTATTTTAAGTCGCAGGAAACTGAGGTTGTCATCTCAAAATAATTTGAGATCACCTTGTGGCTTACCGGGAAACATGCGAGTCAGTCGAGAAATTCAGTGCTATGCCGGCATTTTGCAATGTTAGCTCAATCGTAGAGCAACCAGGTAGAGACCGGGAGATCCGTGGCTCAAATTGAATTTTTCAGTCTGACTACCTAACCAGTTTCCAAGTAGTTCTTCATCTTGCCGCGGGGAGCCCGCGCCTCGTGTCTGATCAAACACACCTTAGTCCGACTTCCAACACCATCCCGCCGCAAAGAGCTGAATTTCCAAAGCGCAGTCACCACCACGTGAGGGAGGCACCATCGCAGTCATCGCCGACACTTACTGCCCTGAAAGGGACCGGGGGATGAAATGAAGACGAAATGAAGTTTGGGGAAATGAACAAGCCTCGCAGCGACCTGAAAAAAACAAAAAAAAAAAAAAAAAAACGAATAAAATCCATGAGTCAGAGTGGACGGCCACGGGGAACCGATCCCATGACCTACCGAATGCCAGTCTCAGACGAAACGTCTGAGCCACATGGCTCGGTTAGGAAAACTCACACAACTTTCTCTTCCTGCTCTTCTATAAGCTCCTCTTACAAAAGTTCATTTTTCTACTCATTTCTTGTACATCGAGATATGCGCTAATTACCCACTTATATGGTTAAAGTAAGCTAAAGTGGTAATCAGATTTTTAAAATGCGTGTCACTAATGTGGTGACAAACTATTTTGACATAAAGTGTGTTTAATTTTGTGTTTTAACGAAGTCTACATTTTTGCGTAATAAGATATGTCTCTACTCTCTCCTACGGTTTATCAGTTATACAAAAATAGCTCAGAATGAACAGATATTAGAAACTATTCTCAGAAAATTCGAGATATACATTCTATTTGGCATGCGATATCCGGAACAAACGATATTTTAATTAAATCGTTAAAGCTATTTTTGAGAAAATCCAATGGATAGTTTAAGCTCGGATGAATTTTCGTGTAGCACTTAGGGAAAAGTATATTTGATCAAATCACTAAATGAAGCAGTAAATAAGTTCTTAGACACATTAGATTTTTACTTTGAAGCAGAGTACCAGTAGTCAAAATCCAGATAAATAAACAAAAAATGCATGGATACAAATGGGATACGGAAATCAGCAGAAAGGTTAAGATTCTTAAGTAAATACGAATATCTCGGAAACGGTTACCTCCACAACAAAAATTTAAAGGCCATATTGTGTGTTTTGATCAGATCAACATTTTCTATGCAGTAAGTTTTTGTCTATCTCTTACCGTTTAGCAGCTAAGCAAAATTTAGCAAAATCCATCCAGAATAAAGAGCTCTTCAGAGGCTATTCCCAGAAAATTTAAGATATACATTTTATTTGGTATGTAAATATCTTTAATGTACGGGATTTTAATCAAAATCGTTAGGGCCATTTTTTAGAACATCAAAAATTTCGAAAATTTTTCCAAGTAAAAGGTAGTTGGCGGTGGGGGATTTTCTTGAAAATCTTCGTGTCGCAACCTTGGAAGATACCAAACCTAAATACCAAATTTAGTATTTAACGGTCTTTTCGTTTTTGAACTATTCTGTCCACAGACACACACACACACATATACAGGAACTTTTTTCTGAATATACTTTTTTTTTTGGATTCAGGGGGTCCTAAAACATGTATTTCCGATGAAATCTCGGTATCTAATTTTTGGGTGGAATACAATACTTTCTCTATACACTATGTACATAGTACGTATAGAGAATGTAAAAAGTGTGCACCTAAAACTCCTAACCCTGGCGATGATATTGAAAGTTCTCTTTGCATGGCCAGGAGTAAAGCAAAAGGGATATGAGGGAAAGTATATGTGTTGAATCAATGGAGGTTTTGAATCAAAATTCTGGTGTGTTCCATTCGCGTATATTTCTTTACCCTTCTGCAATAAATTATTCTTACAACTTAATTCGTCTCTCTATTTGATGCTATCGAGATAAATATTAGCAGAAATAGCTGTATTAGTTCCTCCTAGGTAGAAGGGAAATAGTGGGAATACACTAGTTTAAAGCGATAGTCAAATCTTTTAAAAATCGGCCGCTTTTTGGTTCATTCTCTTTGCATGGCAAAAAAAAAAAAGAAAAAAAGAAGGAGTTATGAAAGAATTACATCCCGTTAAAATAAAAAAAAAAATTAAGTATTTTAAATTTGAAGCAATAACAAGGAATATCTCGGAAATGGTGAGCTCCACAAAAAAAAATCTGTGTAGCATTCACATTACTCTCTCTCTCTCTCTCTCTCTCTCTCTCTCTCTCTCTCTCTCTGTCTCTCTCTTCTGCAAGCAAACTGTTCTTACAAAATATTATTCTTCTATCTACATCATGCTAAACAAGATAAACACTAACGGAATGGATCATACTACATAGTTCCTTATAAGCAGAAGGGAAATAAGGGGATAAATTAAGCTAAAGCGATAGTCAAATCGTTTATATGTGAACAATTCAAGTTCGGTTTGCCTTGCATTTCCAGAAAAAACAGGAGAGAAACGAAACGAAAGGTGAGCCCGTTTGAGAAGATGCGTAATTTAAATTGAAAACGGTCAACTCTGCAACAAAAATGTAAATTACATAAATTGTGTGTTTTAAGGAGATCTAAATTTTTTGGTTAGTAAGTTTTTGTCTGTTTGTTACGGTTTACCAGTTATGCAAAATTAATTCAGAGTGAACAGGTGTTAAGAAGCTATTCCCAGAAAATTCAAGATTTGTGATTTTATTTGTGAAGTAAATAGCTTTGATATGTGGTATCTTAATCAAAATCATTTCAGCCGTTTTTGAGAAAAACAACATTTTCAAAAATGTTACCATGTAAAGGATAGTTTGGGGTGGGGGAGTTTCTTGAAAATATTGTGTCACATCCTCGGAAGATAAACTTAAATATCAAGTTTGGTCTTTGACAGTCTCAGGGGACCTCAAAACAAATTTCCAGTGAAATTTCGTATCGAATTTTTGGGTGCAGTACCTTCACTAAACACTGTGTATAGTATCTGTAGAAAAAGAAATATATATATGTTTTCTCCAGTAAATTCAAAATATACATTTTATTTGTAGTGAAAATATCTCAAGCATATGGCATTTTAATCAAACTCGCAAGAACCATTTTTGAGAAAATGAAAATGTTCGAAATATTTATCCTTGTATAGGGTAGTTTGGGATGGGGGGGGTTCTTAAAAATCTTGTTGCATCCATGAAAGTTTGGTATTTACCGGATTTTTTTTTTTTTTTTTTGTTTTTTGTTTTTTTATGTCATTTGGATTCAATGAACCTCAGAGTATATATTTGCGGTGAAATCTCGACATGGAATTTTTGGATGAAATGCAACATCTTCTCTACCTATTGTGTACATAGTACGTAGTAGAGAAAATAAAAAGCCAGTGAATAACCTCGGTAAGATTTTTAGATTCATGTAGGTAAGTGTCAAATAATAAAAGATGGAAAAACGTTGTGCTTAGAAAATGTTTAATTTCTTAGTATAGAAATACAATACCTTCATATAACGTTTTCTAACATTAATCGATTACGAAACATTCATCATTGTATATAAACATTTCCCCTAAATAAAATGACACCCTGAATGTAAAGTATCCTTGACTGGAATCAATATCGACTAGTTGTTTTTAAGAACAGTTGAATGTGGCCTTAGCTTCCTGTTTATAACAAAGTCTACATTACGTAACTGATGTGGTTTATACTGTTACATATTTACCACGAATAATCTATGCCCCAGACAAAACAAATAAAAGCTTTCTCTGCATAATTGGAAACCAGCTTTTTAGACTTGAGGTCAGCATTCCTGGTTGCAACATCTTCAACTTCTGAACATAAAACTTTGGGTAAGTTCGAGGTTTTAAAACGTAAAATTTACTTGCTCTAAGGAGATTTCTGGTAGTTTGCTGTTACGTGCTCTGGAATTCATTGCATTCGCACTTTTGAAGGTGTCAGGTGTCGGTGAAATAAGAGGATACACTGGGCTAAACCGATAGTCAAATCTTTTAAAAGTGAAACAATTAAAATTCCGTTCTCTTTGCTTGCAAGAAGTAAACAAAAGAGAGACGAAAAGAAATATGACCTCATTGAGTTTAATAATCCTTAGTCATATGAATGGAACCCTAAAGTGAAGTTGACTGAAATCTCTTATTCAGCTAATATACAGGATCCTTCAAAAGTCACTTCAAATTTAAACTTTGTAATATCTGAGATAGGAAAAAAAATCTGACGTTCCATTCACATTACTTTCTCTACATCTGCAACAATTATTGTTAAAAGGCTTAATCTTCTATTTACTTCATAACAATCGAGAAAAAATTATCAGAAATTGTCTTATTGCTTGCTTCCTTGTAAGTAGAAGGGAAATAAGGGTGAACTCCACGAAAAAAATGTATATAACATAAATTGTATGCTTTAACGAGCTCTACGGTTTTTGTTAAGTAAGATTTTGTCTAACTTTTACGGTTTACCAGTTAAGCAAAATTCCGCAAAATTGATACAGAATAAAGATGTCTTCAGAGGCTATTCCCATAAAATTCAAAATTTAAATTTTATTTATCATGTAAACAACTTTAATATACCATATAATAAACAAAATCGTTAATGCCATTTTGGAGAAAATCAGAATTTTCGAAAATTTGTCCACGTAATTGGTAGTTAGAAGTGGGGGATTATCTTCAAAATCTTCATGTCGCAACCTTGGAAGATATGAACACCAATTTGGTATTTAACGGACTTTTCGCTTTTGAGCTATGCTACCCCTCCCCCACCACACACAGACAGACACACACACACGAACATTTTTCTAAACATGTTTTTTAATTAAGGGGATCTCAAAACGTATACTTTCGGTGAAATTTCGTTATTGAATTTTTAGTGTATTACAATACCTTCTTCTATGGTACGTGTAGAGAAAGTAAAAACAAAAGAAGTCACATACTGGGAAACAATGGAGTTGTATAAACACTGGAAGATATCTTCTGTTCTCTTGTTCAACGTATCTATACCAATCTTTCTTCGACTCCATGCACAACATAGATGGATCTTAGAATATTAGCAATTTCTTGCGAGATAATAGCTTTCAGTCGCTGTCGGGTTCTGGAAGTGCCAGGAAAGCTCGTACTTTAAAGTAACTTTACAACCAAAAATCGGTCGGATTGAGATCTGGAGATCGCGGCGGCCACTTTGACACGATTGTCAAAGTACTGGAAAATTAACTGTTTTCCAGGGGTGTGGATAAGGGGCAGAGCGTCATCTAGCATGAAGACGCATTGAATCAGCTGTATTCTATCATTTAGTGATAGAGCCATGATTTGTACCTTATAAATTCTTGTAACAATATGAACAAAATTACTAATGTTACTGTTTACATGGTAACAGTGAACTGAACCCCCCCCCCCCACAAAAGAAAACCAAATCCCATTGCTTGCTCATTTTGCGACTTCTTTTGTTAATATCCTAGCTAAGATAATGTAATATTTATAGTGGTTTAAAATTTTAAATTACTTTTGAAAACGCTATATTTTAAAGGTGACCTACCTGCCAAACCACCCACTTACCTTGTTATTCAGGGGACCTCAAAGCATATACAGGGTGATTCAAAATTTCTTTTACAACGTTTGGGGGTGAATTCCTGACATCGAAATAAGAAAATAGGTTCATATAAATATATACTGTACGAGTTGTCAACTTAATGAAAGTCACCTTCAACACTTTAAGGGGTCCAACCTAATAACTCATTCATAAAACGTTTTGGTACAATTTACCCTGCAGAGTTGTCCTTGTGTAGCCATGGCTACTTGTTAACATTTGCCATTCATAAGCTGCCCCACTACGCCTTACAAGTCTACAGGGACTTCATTCAGAACACCCTCCCAGACTTATAATAAATGTGCCTTTACAAATAAGAAGAAACATGTGGTTTATGCACGAGACTCTAGCACATTTGAGTCACATTCGAGGCTCAGTGCATCTCGAGATTCACTGGTGGTACCTAGCATGAAAAATGGATAGATAGAGGGGGGCCAGTTCCATGGCCTCCGACCTCAATCCTTTGGATTTTTAATCTTTTGGGGTTACCTTAAATCATTGGGTTATGCAGCAGACATCCTAGATGAAGAAACTCTTAATCTACGTGCCATGTAAGCCTGCGAAATTATACGACAGCGACTGGGAGTATTTGACATTTCGTGCTTCGACGAGTACATGCGTGTCTAGACACAAGAGAGTGTGGTGTTTGTGTGGAACACCTAAGAAGCTGACATCAAAAATATAATGAAGTGTCACTTTAAAATGTTTTGATTAATAACATTATAATAACTTTAGGAAATCGAGACGAAGGGTTTAGGGACATGCGTTTATAAGAATATTTTTTCTTGTTTTAATGTGAAGAACCTGTCCCCAAACTTTGTAAAAGTATTTTTGAATCGTCCTGTATATCAGGTGAAATCTTCACATGAAATTTTGGGTGGAACGCAATTCCTCCTCTGCTTATTATACATGGTATAGAAGGCAAACTTTTCATATACTGTAATTAGCTAAACGTTCCTGGACCGTTTTGATAGATCTTTCACCTTCAATATATGTATGTATATTATTTAATATTTTAAAAATTTAGAAGACTCAGAGGTTAAAAAAATGAAATATTCTGTGTTACATTCACATGATTTTCTCTAACTATTCGCAACCACCTCTTCGACAAAAACTAAGTCTTTTATCTACTTCATGTTAATCGAGATAAACGTGAGCATAAATTGCCTTACTGCTTATTTCCTTGTATGTACAAGAGAAATAAGAGAAACTAAGCTAAAGCTAACTAATCCTTTAAAAGCTGGTCGCTATGGCATTGAAATTCCTTTACTTTATTTGGCCAGAAGTTACAAAAAAAGAAGAAAAACGATAAACCATTGACGACTTTACATTTTAGAAGCATTTAAGTATTGGAAAATAACATTTAAACCTACAAGGAATATCTCGGAAATGGTTAACTTCACAAAACAAGGAGTGTTGGACATAAATTATGTGTTGCAGATCTAGTTAGATTATATCTTATCTCTTACGGTTTACCAGTTATGCAAAAGTCATCCAGAATGAAGAGGCAATTCCTGGTAAATTCAAGATATAGTTTTATCATGAAAATACCGTTAATACGCTGTATTTAACCAAATTCGTTAGAGCAATTTTGAGAAAACTATACTTTTCAAAATTTTTTTACATGTAAAAGGTAATTTGAGGTAAGGGGTTTTCCTCAAAATTGTGTCGCATTCTTGGAAGATACTAAATTTAAATACAAAGTTTGGTATTTTTGCGACGTTTCGTTTTTGAGTTGTTTTTTTGGTAGTGTTTAACGCCCGCTTTAACCACTTATGGCAACACAGGCGATGACACTAATGATACATGAATGAAGATGGAGCACCGGTGGAATGCGATGGCGGGGGAAACCGGAGAACCCGGAGAAAACCCGCCCCAGCGCCGCTTTTTCCACCACAAATCTCACATGCGGTCGCTTGGGATCGAACCCAGGATCGAATCTAGGTGAGAGGCGAGTGGTCTAAACACTCGGCCACGGCGCGACCTTTTTGAGTTATGTTCACACACCCGAGCGCGGGGACCTTTTTCTAAAAATGCATTTTTATATAGAGAACACTAAAACGTGTATTTTTCGGTGAAATCTGGGTATCGAAATTTTGGGTGGAATGCAATACCTTCAATATCTATGAACTAAGTAGAGAAAGTAAAACAAAATCTGATTTGTTTCATTCACATGACTTTCTCTACATCTCTGTAACAAATTATTCTTAAAAGGCTTATTCTTCTATTTACTGATTCATGGCAACCGAGATAAACATTAGCAGAAATTATCGTGTTACTTACTTCCTCATAAATATAAGGAGAATAAGAGAATACATTAGGCTAAACCATTAGTCAAATATTTGTGAAGCTGGTTGATAAGGGATTGAAATTCGTTTCTTTGCATGGTCAGGAGTTGACTAGCTCTCATATGAGAAAAGTTTAGGTATTTTAAAACTCAGACTAATAACTGGGAATGTATCGAAAACTGTAAAATCTACCAAAAAGCAATTACGTATATGGTATAAATTATGTGTTTTAACGAGAACATTTTTGGGTAGTACATTTTTGTATGTATCTTACGGTTTATCAATTATGCAAAAGTCATCCAGAATGAAGAGCCCTTCACAATTTATTCCCAGAAAAGTCATGATATGTATGTATATATATGTTTTATTTGTGATGTAAATATCTTTAATATACAGCATTTTAATAAAAATTGTTACAGTTATTTTTGAGAAAATCAAAATTTTTGAAATTTTATCCATGTAAAGGATAGTTGGGGTGGGGGAATTTTCTTGAAAATTTTCGTGTCGCAACCTTGAAAGATAATAAACATAAATACCAATTCTGGTATTTAACGGACTTTTCGTATTGGAGCTATGCTGCCCACAGATGCACACACATGGGTATAAAAATGCTTTTTTGGAATCGTGGGGTCTCAAAGCATGTATTTCCGGTGAAATATTATCTAATTTTTGGGTGGAATACAATACTTCAACTAGACACTATATAGGTATATAGTACGTGTAGAGAAAGTAACAAGCCATGCCGATTGGTTCGAATTAACTAAATGACAGTGAAACCAAGAGGAGTGGAACTCTCGTGATTTTCTGTGGTGTGGTTATCTGTGTTGGGACCTAAGTAACATAAAGATAAATATTGGTACTAACAAACTCGTAAGTTATGTCAAAGTTTTATATTAGACTTTTACTTTATGTTGCGTCAAGTTACGCTGCCTCAAGTTCATTGAACGCTTTCGTATTAATAAAAAGCGTTCATCTGATATAGGTTATCAATATGTTATCAGTACGTATAACCATTATAAGAGAAATATTTATAGTTAAAACAGAATAAGCTATATTAGATCATTATATAAATATAGCACACCGAATAACTCTACCAAATTATACAACATAATATTGCCACACACTTTGAAAGGAATTAGTTGTCCAAAAATATAAAAATGATCTAGTATCTCTTCTACCGGAAAATTTATTTTATTTTCTCTAGCACGTATATACCTATATACAATTTTGAAAAAAAGAAGTGTGTCTGTGGAGAGCATAGCTCAACAACGAAAATACCGATAAATACCAAACTTGGTACTCATGTTTAGTGTTTCCAAAGAATACGACATGAAGACTTTCATTAGTCCACACACACACGCGCGCGCGCGCACACACACACACCACAAACTACCCTGCACATGGAAACTTTTTTGAAATCCTTTTGCTAAGGGTTTTTAGTTCCGAAAAAAATCCATCACCATCATGCCACGCTAACAGCATAGTATAGTCCGTGCAAATAGACGAGATCAGTGTAAACATGATGCGCAGTGGCGTGATCTGACTGTTGCATCGGCCGGCAGCCGATATCTTCGTGCGTTTGCCTACTGAATGGCTATCGCTTGAAGACTCAGCCTCTTCTCCCCACACCTTAAACTGCGCAACTTGACTGCTCTCGTCTATTTGCATGCACAATACTTGAACTAAGTACTCGTCCTTCCCCTACGGAATGGTCACCAAAAATCTAAACCAATCCTGAAACAAGACAGCAGCAGAAGGGGTGCTGCTCCTGAAAGAGCAACCGTTGAGGAGCCTTCCCTATAGTGCTACCTCCTTAACGCATTCAACATAAACTCTCACCAAACCAAACTGTAGTTAAGCTGTTACACGTGCAGGTACACAGACAACTCACTCAGGCTCACGAGTCTAGCAGAACTCGCACGAAGCACGCGTTACACAACAGAGGGGCACTTTGTTATTGTGAGGGTGCGGGACACTTGCATTCAATCGTCCTTATCAATCATCCTTTTACCTGCACACATTGTTGTGTTAGATTAGATTAGTCCTAATTAAGCTTCACCTTCAAGTAATAATGGTTTCCCAGAACTGAATTTCTGTCATGTTACTTAGTGTCATTTGCACTCAATCTTCCTTATACCTGAACACATTAAGTTAGGTTAGATTAGACAAGACCTAATTAAGCTCCACTTTCAAGTAATAATGGTTTCCCAGAACTGAATTCCTGAGTGAAAATATCACTAAATGACACTTGCACTCAATCATCCTTATATCTGAACATATTATGTTAGGTTAGGTTAGGTTAGGTTAGATTAGATTAATCCTAATTAAGCTCTCCACCTTCAAGCAATAATGGTTTCCCAGAATGAAATCCCGAGAGCAAATGTCATTCGATGACACTTCCACTCAACCATCCTTATACCTGAACACATTATGTTAGGTTAGCTTAGATTAGATTAGTCCTAATTAAGCTCCACCTTCAAGTAATGATAAAATCGCCCTCCGTGGTGTAATCGTTCCATGCCAACTTCATGTACTTAAGGTCGCGGGTTCAAACCCGTCGGAGGACGATGCATTTTTTCGGGTGCAAAAATCCTTAGCATGGCTTCCTTCGGAAGGAAAGTAAGTTGGTCCCGTGTCCTACGTTTGCGGTACGTAAAAGAACCTCACGCCTGATAAAGAGGCCTCTGAGCAAAATTAAGTGGTCTTTCCCGCCCAATTTAGAATGGGACGCTGAGAACCACAGAACTTAAAGAGCATCCATAAATAACACGCCATTTTTATTTCTAGTAGGTAATAATGGTTTCCCAGAACTGAATTCTTGAGTGCAAATGTCACTAAATGACACTTGCACTCAATCTTCCTCATAACATTAAGTTAGGCTAGGCTAGGTTAGATTAGATTAGTCCTAATTAAGCTCCACCTTCAAGCAATAATGGTTTCCCAGACCTTCAAGCAATAATGGTTTCCCAGAACTGAATTCTTGAGTTCAAATATCCCTAAATGACATTTGCACTCAATCATCCTTATACCTGAACATATTATGTTAGGTTAGATTAGTCCTAATTAAGCTCCGCCTTCCAGCATTAATGGTTGCCAGAACTGAATTCCTGGATGCAAATGTCACTAAATGTCACTTGCACTCAATAATCCTTATACCTGAACACATATGTTTGGGTTAGGTTATAAGATTAGTGCTATTTAAGCACCAAGCAGAAATGGTTTCCCAGAACTGAATTCCCTTACACTCAACCATCCTTACACCTAAACATAAGCTTCACCTTAAAGCAATAATGGTTTCCCCGAACTGAATTCCTGAGTGCAAGTGTCAGACTCCTTGTAACGCCCTGCGGCTGTAATCGCCGAACGTGTGTGTACGGATTGCTTTATAAGTCATAGCTGATTGTTGGCAAACATTGTTACACTGCAATAATGGACACCTGTGCCGCGGTAAGTTCGTGTGTTACACCTGTGCGAGTGGATACGTGTTCTATCGGAAGGTTTTTATGTAAAAGTCGCGCCTGAGTGAAGTTGTGACGGTGGTACCACTCTGAAAAAACGTTTCCAGGCATATAGCCAACAGATATAAAAAGGACATTAAAGTCCTGCCCAGCGAGCAGTTTTTCACAGGGAATGCATCGCGCACAACAGTTGAGTTCAATGGGAATTTCGTATCGAGCCGTATCGTCGCCCCACCGAACGTCGAAAAGAAATTATACGGCAGAATTGTTACGAAAGGCAGTTATTTGTGAGCAGATGCTGCTTGTAATCAGTTTGTGGAAGAAAAATTAACAGCTGTTGGAGAAAAAGAGAATTTTTGTTGTAAGAGTCATTGAACTTTGATAGTGGTATTTTAATTCGTAGAAATCCAAGGCTACTTAAAGCAACTACGCTATGCTCAAGGAATGCGAGTTGAGATAGTTAAGTATAAAGAAACAAACGCTTATTGTCCCAATTTAATGATTTTAGCCCAAAATTCGATTTAAAGAACTCATTTTACTTTCTCTACACGTACTATGTACATAGTGTATAGAGAAAGTATTGCAATCCACCCAAAAATTCGATACTGAGATTTCACCGGAAATACACGTTTTAGGGTCCCTGCATCTAAAAAAAACATTTTTAGAAAAATGTCAGTGTGTCTATGAACACAATAACTCAAAAACGAAATGTCGGTAAAATACCAAATTTGGTATATAAGTTTAATATTCTCCAAGGAGTGACATGAAAATTTTGAGGAAAATTCCTCCACCCCAAACCACCCTTTACAGAGACAAATTTTCTAAAATTTTGATTTTCTCAAAAAATGGCTGAAACCAGTTTGATTAAAATACTGCACATTAAAGATATTTACACGATAAATAAAATGCATATTTTGAATTTTCTCGGAATAGCCTCTAAAGACATCTTTATTCTGGATAAATTTTGCTTAATTTTGCATAACTAGTAAACCGTAAGAGATGACAAAAACGTACTTGATAAAAAATGTAGATATCGTTAAAACACACAATTTATGTTAAATACATTTTTTTCGTAGAGTTAATAATGTTTTAGATATTCCTTGTTATTGTTTCAGCTTTAAAATACTTAATACTTTATTCACACGGGAATTTGTCAACTCATGTACATACAAACAAAGGAACTTCAAATGCACAGCAACCAGTTTTTTACTATCGTGTTAGCCTATGGTACTTCCTTATTCCTCTTCTACTTAAATGGAAAGAAGTAATGAGGCCATTTCTGCTATTTTTTCTCGATTAACATGAAGTAAATAGAAGTAAGAATTAAGTATTTTTATCAGTAATTTATAGCAGAGATGTAGAGAAAGTCATGTGTATGGAACACATTTGATTTTTTTGTTTTTGTTTTTTTTTGTTTTTGTTTCGGTGCTAGTTTACGGAGCCCAATAGCCGTGTAGCCTGTGTGTTTTCCATTCCTAAACTTCGAGGTTTAAGACTCAAACGAAAGTATGTTGCGCACTGTAAGGGAGAAAGTGGGCTAAAATGATATACTTACCTTGATTACAATTCGAATTTATGACGGTACTTTGTAAGTAAAAGGAAAACGAGTTGAATAACCACGAAATAGCGAAGATAACAATATGCATATTTAAATGTCCCCCAAGAATAACAGATTTCTAAATAGACATAAAAGAAAGTGTTCCCTGTGCTGTTTTAATTTACAATTTTTATTTTCTTCTCAGAAACTTTCACATTTGAAGTGACATTCATGTCTGCTGCCCAAAATACAAAATTGTGGGTCACATATAAAGGTCATTAAGAACTTGTGCATTCAACTTCTACGGAATCACCGTTAGCACCTATACTATACAAGTTTTTTTGGTTTGTAACATGTTTTAATTTTGTCTTTTTACTTTCTCTAGCACGTATATACAATTTACTTAGTAGCTAGAGAAGGTATTGTATTCCACCCAAAAATTCCATGTCGAGATTTCACCGGAAGAATCTTTTGAGGAACCCTGTGTCCGAAAAAATAATTTTACTTTCTCTACACGTACTATGCACATAGTGTATAGAGAAGATATGGGTCGACACCGAGATTTCACCGGAAATACATGCTTTTAGATCCCCTGATTATAATGAAAGCAGTTTTAGAGTCATGTCCGTGTGTGTGTGTGTGTGTGTGTGTGTGTGTGTGTGTGTGTGTGTGCGCGCGCGCGCCTGTCTGTGTGTGTGTGCAGCATAGCTCAAAAACGCCAATCGGTTAAACACCAAACTATTTAAATTGAGTATCTTCCAAGCATGCGACACGATGGTTTTCAAGAAAACCCACCCACCCCCATTCTACGCTTTACGTGGAACATTTTTCTAAAATTTAGATTTTCTCAAAAATGTATATCAATTTCGATTAAAATGCCTTATGTTTAAGATATTTTTTATGAAAAACAAATACATATCTTGAATTTTCTGGGCATAACCTCTGAATACCGCTTTAATCTCGATGTCTTTTGTATAACTGGCAAACCATCAGAGACAGACAAAACTTACTACACAACAAATGCGTATGTAGGCCGAGTGGTTAGACCACTCGCCTCTCACCCAAACGGCCTGGGTTCGATCCCAAGCGACAGCATGTGAGATTTGTGGTGGACAAAGCGGTGCTGGGGCGGGTTTTCTCCGGGTACTCCGGTTTCCCCGCCATCTCATTCCACCAGTGCTCCATCATCATTTACGTATCGTTAGTGTCACCGCCTTCGGTGCCATAAGTAGTTAAAGCGGGCGTTAAATACTACCAAAAAAAAAAAAAAAAAACAACAAATGTAGATTTCATTAAAACACAATTGGTGTTATATATATATATATATATATATATATATATATATATATATATATATATATATATATTTGTTTTGCAGAGTTAATCGCTTTCGAAATATTTCGGATTATTGGTTTCAATTTTAAGCCACTTAAAATTTTTCTCAAACGGGAAGACATTTCTTCTCGTTTTGTCTTTGTTTGCTCCGTTATTTCCCATCTACTTACAAGGAGGTAAGTAATAAGAATAATCTGTTTATGTTTATCTTGATTAGCATGATGTTGATAAATGATTAATCCTTTAAATAAAAGGTTTGTTTGCGGAACACAGGGGAAGACCTGTTTATTCTAGATGAATTTTGCATAACTGGTAAACCGTAAGAAATAAACAAAAGCCTACCACACAACAAATGTAGATCTCGTTAAAATACAATTTGTCATACACGTTTTTTTAGTAGAACTGACCGTTTCTGAGATATTCCTTATTATTTGCTTTCAGCTTTAAAATACTTATACTTTTCTCATACGGGAATTTGTTAACTCCTGGCCATACAATCAAAGGAACATAGCAACAGGCTTTTAAAAAATTTGACTATCGCTTTAGCCTAGTAGGTATACTCCCTTATTTCTCTCCTACTTACAAAGAAGCATATATTTAGACCATTTCTGCTCATTTTATCTCGATTAGCATGAAGTAGATAGAAGAATAATCTTTTTAGCAATAATTTGCTATAGAGATGTAGAGAAGCGATGCGAATGGTTAGCCTTATCGGAGCATAAACATATATTTGAAAGCTTTTATAATGGTACAGGGAATAATAAATAACAGAACAGTGCGTTATATTTAATCACTAAAATAATTCCTAAATATCCAGCACATATATAATTAATAGATATATTAATTCTATAGATATCGCATGCTTGTATACATACAAAGAATGGCCGAGATAACATTTGCGATTTGGAGAACGTAGCATAATATTTGCTAAAATAGCATAGTTTTGGAGCTTGGTAACACAAATCCGCTGAATGAAGTTGGCAGCACTGTATGGAACTCGTTCCAGTACACACCTACTGTTCCATTGTAACCCAATACATACAGCACTATTGTTTTCAACAGCTATGCAAATAAAACCATAAATAACCACAATGAAACTATTCCATACATCAACTTGAAACTGGACTTCCTTTATTGCGAAACATGTACCAGCATGAAGAAAATGTCATTGATACCAACGCTACTATGCATGATCTAACTTTCCACTTATCCATGTTTTCTCTATACGTACTACATACAGTGTATAGAGAAGGTATTGTATTCCGCCCAAAAATTAGATACCGAAATTTCGCCGGAAATACGCGTTTTAGGGCCCCTGTATCCAGAAAAAGCAGTTTTAGAAACAGGTCCGTATGTGTGTCAGTGAACACGATAACTCAAAAACGAAAAATTGGTAAAATACCAAACTTGGTATCTAAGTTACGCACCTTCAAAGGATGCGACATGAAGATTTTGGGGAAAATCCCCCCTCCCCAAACTACCCTTTACATGGAAAATATTTCGAAAATTTTTACTTCCTCAAACACGACTCTTAACGATTTTGATTAAAATACCGTTTATTAAGATATTTATATAAAAAACACAAGGCATTCTTGTATTTTCTGAGAATAGCCTCTGAAGACCTGTTTCAAGGATGAATTTTGCATAACTTGTAAATCGGAAGAGAAGGACAAAAAACAAAAATTGTAGATCTCGTTAAAACACACAACTTAATTATTGCGCTTTTTATGTGCAGTTAACCATTTTTGAGATATTCCTTGTTATTGGTTTCATTTGTAAAATATGTACTTATATTTTTCTTATACGGGAATTTGTCAACTCCTGGCCACGTAAAGAAACAGTTTTTATTCCCATAGCAACCAATTTTTAAAATATTTGATTGTTGGTTTAACCTAGTGTATTCTCTTATTTCCCTTCTACTTATAAGGAAATAAGTAATAAGACCGTTTCTGGTAACGTTTATCTAGATTAGCATGAAGTAGATAGAAGAATAAGGTTATTAACAATTTGTTATAGGTATGTAGAGTGAATGGAGCACATCAGATTATTAGAAAAAGGAGTGTGTGTGTGCATAGCTCAAACCTAAAAGACGATTACGTGCCAAACTCGGTATTTAAGTTTGGTGTCTTCTAAGGATGCGACACGAAGATTTTCAAGAAAATCCCCCTACCCCAAACATAGACCATTTTTTGAAATTTTTGTTTTTCTCAAAAATGGCCCTAACGATTTTGATTAAGATGTATATGAAAGCTATATACATCACAAATAAAATGTGTTAACTTGAATTTTTTGGGAATAGCTTCTGAAAACCTTCCCATTCTGGATACATTTTTCTGAATTTTTTTTAACTAGTATACCATAAGAAACAAACAAAAACTTTGCAATAAAAAAAATGTAGATCTCGTTACCAGACAATTTCTGTCACATGTATTTTTGTTGTAGAGTTCACCGTTTCCAAGACATTGTTATTGGCTTCAATTTTAAAATACTTATACTTTTCTCAGACAGGAAGTGCCCTTTTTCTTTTGTTCTACTCCTGGCCAAGCAAAGAAGCGAATTTCAATGACGCATAACGATAGCTTTTAAAACATTTGACTATCGCTTTAGCCTAGCACATTCTTTTAGTTCTCTTCTACATATAAGGAAGCAACTAGTAAGTTGAGGCGATATATCATACCGACTAAAAAGAAATTGTTAAACAACAATAATTAAGCAATAATTAATGAAAAACCATTAGTTAAATTAATATAAATCGTAATTTTTGGAATAGAAACTATACGATTAGAAAGACAGTACAATACTGAATATCTTTTAATCTTGAGTAATATTAATTAATAAATAGCGATATAATTTAATATCTGTTTCTCGATAAAGCTCTATAGACAACATTTAATTTTCTCGGAGTGTGTAACTCCCGGACATCTGACTGACCGACAGAGCGGCGCCTTCTCATTCCTCCACGCTGAAGGTCCGTTGGAGAAGGCTTCCTAACGCTACCCTTGGGCCAATGAGAAAATATTTTAATTTAAAAAAAAAAATGTCCTCCAATCGTAGTCATATATCAGTTTTTCTAACTGGCGAGATTAGCGTGGGTTCTCGTCCAAGTTCGGGTACTAGTTCGTCATAACAGGCGCACTTCAGGCGAATAAGTGTAACTACAGATAGGCCAAAGATGAAGGAATCGTAAGATTCGTATAAAGTAAAACGAAAAATGAAACAGATTTTAAATTAATCATCGCTGTGAACCAGTCAAGTTTGTATTATTTAATTTTCATCTTACAACATCCACAAGTTCCCATGTAGATACATATAGATAGATAGCCGGGGGACGAGATATCAACGACGAGATTCGACCCTGAGATCCCCTAATTCTGAATCTCCAACGACTTTCAACTCGACAAAGTGTCGAGAACCAAAAACAGGTGTTCACCACTAACCATCCACCACATATGTGTCACCTCAAAGTACGTTCTTCTAATGCATAGCTCAGTTTTTTCGTAGTCGACTTACCCTCCCCATATATAAGATGACACTCTTCTAGGACTTCAAAGCGTATGCCTAGGAGTCATCAGCCTGTCAGGGAGCCAACGGCACAAAACCACAGAACATGGAACGAGTGGACTATGCTTGTATAAAGTTAAAATTTTACTTTCTCTAATCCGTATGCACAATGTACATAGTGTATAGAGATGGTATTGTATTCCACACAAATATTCGATAACGAGATTTCACGGAAATGTATATTTTGAGGTCCGCTGATTCTGAAAAAAGCATTTGTAGAAAAAAGGTCCATATGTATTTGTGAACAGCACAGTTCAAAAATGAAAAGTCGGTTAAAAACAAAACTTGCTGATTAAGTTGCGAAGAGTTTCAAAAAAATCCCTCCACCACAAACTACCCTTTACATTTTCGAACATTTCGATTTTCTCAAAAATGGCTCTAACGATTTTAATTAAAATAACGTATATTAAAGATATTTATTACACAAATAAAATATATATTTTGAATTTTCTTAGAAAAGCCTCTGAAGAGCTCTTTATTCTGGTTGAGTTTTGCAGAATTTTGCTTAACTGGTAAACTGTAAGAGATAGACAAGAACTTACTACACAGAAAATGTAAATCTCGTTAAAACACATACTTTTATATCATATGCGGTTTTTCTTGTATAGTTGACCGTTTTCGAGATATTCATCGATATTGGTTTCAATTTTAAACTATTAATTTTTCTCCAACGAGACATACAAAGCGAACCGAACCTCAATTGTTTCACATAGCGACCAGATATTCAAAGAGAAAGTTACGTGATGCAACAAATAAGATGTTTATGGTAATCTCCTCTGCCCTTACAAAGCTTCCCAGGTTTGTATCTAACCAACAGCACCTACTTCGCATTTCGAGAACTTCTACCGTGACTTGGGGAAACAGAATTTATGTGAGCAGTTGTTGCACGAATCGCCTATTATTGGCATCAAGTTTAAGGAATTTATTTGCCAGCAGAATCCGCAACTCCTTTTGCATTATTGCGTTAAATGTGCAGATTTTTGTTTCTGTTTTTATCCTTTTCAATGGATTCTCTTTTCTCTCGATATCCTATCCTCTTTCTCATTTCTCTTCTATTCTACACCTCGTCCCTTCATTTCCCTCCACCCTATCTGCAACTTACGTGTCATATAGTGCTATGGAAACTGAAGAAAATCGGCTTTTGGGTTGTTAATAAAATGTTTTTTTCACTTATAGAAAACAAAACCGGGCTTGTAGGCCGTGGTCCACTGGGCTTCTCCCTTCGTTCCCCAGACGTTTCGCCTGCTTCTGCGGCAGGCATCATCAGTGGCGTGTACATCTCCGTGGTCTCTCAGTAGCGACTACTGGTACGTTCAGGAGCCAGGAGCCAGGAGCAGGAACTAGTCGCCCGAGTGTACTCGGGCGGGGGCAAATCACCACGGTACCTATCCGCTTTTCTTGCGGATTTACCCGTGTGATATAAAAGATGTAGTCTTATGCAAGCGTTTTTGTCAATGTCAAAGTAATTGGGCAGGGTGTTCCCTCTGTGCAGCCGGCGCGGGCTGGTTTACCTATCTGAGTGGCCACCCACCCAGAGAGGGACCAGGCCCGATGCTGCTTACCTTGGCCAGCCGCTTGTGGGCTGTCAAGGAAAGCAGTGCCGGCTAGCGGGGAGACCTGAAGGGATATAGGTACGGGGTGGGGGAAGACAGTGTTGCAGATCTGGTCGGAGTACAACTGGATGGTCACCCGTCCGAGTCGTGACCATGCCCGATGCTGCTTAACTTGGCGGGTAGAACAATAAAGGGAGAGGCGGCCGGAAAACTACCATCCCAAGGCGTCCTTGGGAAGGCGGTAGCTTACGCGTCTCCTTGGTAGCGTGTGGTCGTAAAGACCGAGAGTGTTCACCTGGGGATTTGGGTGGGGAGCAAGTTTAGTGTATATTGTGCGAGCTCTTTCTCGCACAACGTCCACTATGTAAGGGATTCCGGAGTGAGAATGGAGAATGTGGGACGGGAATCTGCGGTCTGTGCCGTATATCATCCTCAATGCCCTGTTCTGCACGGCCTGCAGCCTGCGGATGGTGGAACGAGCCACCGAACCCCAGACCTTACAGCCGTACAGCATCAGGGGCGGGATGACTGCGCGGTACAGCCGTAGTTTTAGGTGTGTAGGCATGGTGGAGCGGAAGATGGGAAACAACTGCCGCAGGGCAGCGTGTCCCAAGCCGACCTTCTCCCTGACATGTGGAGTGAAAGTAAGGCCGCGGTCGAGGAGGACTCCGAGGTATTTGGCGGAGCGGACCCAGGGGATCCGCCGCCGCCGCAGCCTCAGCGACCTCTCCGGTCGCCAGCCACGGACTTTAGCCAGCAGTAGAGCTGAGCTCTTCTGCGGGCTGATGGCCATCCGCCACTGTTCACTCCATCTGCCTATGGCCTGGAGCTGTCTCTGTAGCGGGGGGAAGCAATATCGGGCGTTCTTGTTACGCGCCATTATGAGGACATCGTCGGCATACTGGCACGTAACTGTACTGGGTTCTGTGGGGAAGTCGAACATGTAGGCAGCAAAGAGTAACGGCGACAGCACGCTGCCTTCCGGCACTCCCGCCGCTATGGGTCTGACTGTGGAATGCCTCCCCTCCACCCTCACCCTGAAAGTGCGGTCCCGAAGGAAGCTACTAAGCAGGTGAAGGTAGGGGGGAGGAATTTCTGCGTTCTTGAGCTTGTACAAGAGTCCCTGATGCCACGTGGTGGCGAAGGCCTTTTCCACGTCCAAGAGCACCGCGACTGTTTTGAAGTTGTCCTGGAAGCCCAGGGCAGCCTTCTCAGCCAGTCGCAGCAACTGCAGGGTTGTGGATTTTTTTTTTTTTTTTTTTTTTTTATTTTTTTTAATGGTGTGGCCCCGCCTCCGCCACACCTGGTGACGATCATCCGAAGGGGATCTACATCGTCTCCCCTACCATGCACTAGCTACACTACAGTGATGGGTGGGAAGATTGGGTGAAGGTGGTGTCCGGTACCGCCGAAGCAAACCGAATATTAGTGGGTGTTTACTAAAAAGACGCCTTCATACAAGGGAGTATGCAGACAGAGTGGGGAGTAGGTGCTGGCCTTTGCTGATGCCCAGACCAGGACCTATTGTTAATGGTGGTATTTCATGCTCATGCTAAAGGAGATAGGTTAGGTATCATGCTAAGAGAAATGATTATGGTGTACATTACCTTCTTTTGTGGCTGGAACCGGAGAGGGGGTTTCCATATGATCTGCTCCTCAACTGGTTGCTGATGGTCCTAAAAGAGACATGATTGGGAAACAGATTGGGATGGGTATGTACAAGGGGGAAAAAAGGGGATAAATACAGTTTCATGTCATAAATTTTTTTATTATTATTTACATTTTATTATTTATTTCATAGTTTTTTTTTTTTTTTTTTTTTTTTTTTTCTAAATACAGCACCTGCTGGAGAAATGAGAAATTAGAAAGAGTCTGTACATGCCTGTCGTTTCCTATGAAGCGCTTGGTCGTCCTCAGTTTGGGGCTGCCCTCTCACCCCTAGCCGCCCCGGCAGGGGATGTCATCCACCCGGGGACTTATTGGGCACCTGTGCTTGCTATTGAATCAGGGTGGTATGAGGTGATTCAGGTAGTTACGTATAGTTACATCATCGTCGGCAGTATGTCTATTTATTGGAATTGTGCGGTCGAACAGCGATAGTGGTCTCTTGTGTTTATCTATGGTTGTGTTATATTGACCTAGTTCTTGTATTGCCGGATTATAGCTTTTTCTGGCCTGGTTGTACATGTTATGCGCCAGTTTTTTGACAAATTGCTCTATGGTATGTACCTTGGTGTCGTCGTGTAGCAAATCCAATGGGACTGTTTTGGGGACCTTAGTGATGATTCGGAGTGCTTTGTTTTGTATGATTTGCAGATTCTTTATGTGTGTCTTTGCGCAGTGGCCCCAGCAAGGGGCCGCGTAGGTCAGTAGAGGCCTAATTAGGCTTTTATATAGGGTTAGCCCCATCTGCTGGCTTAGGGTGCTCTTACGGTTTAGGATCGGGTAAATTGCTCCAAGTGCTTGGTTTGCTTTCTGTCTAATTGCTTTTGTATGCGCCTCAAAAGTGAGCTTGGAGTCCAGCGTCACTCCTAGGTACTTGACTTTTTTGGTCCATTTTATTGTGTTGCCATATATCGTTAATCGGCTGGTTTTATCGTAATGTTTGGTTCTTTTGGTGAAGAGTATTGCATGTGACTTATCTGTGTTGACTTTGATTCGCCACCTAGTTAGCCACGGTTCTAGATTTTTTAGCGCCTGTTGTAGGTTTCTACCAATCACTTTCGGTTGCCAGGATTGTGCTGAAATTGCGGTGTCGTCTGCGTAGATGGACAGATGTGTACCCTGTGTTTTGGGGATGTCATTTATGTAAAGCGTGAACAATGTGGGTCCCAGTAAACTACCTTGGGGCACACCTGCTTCAAGTTTGTACTGTGCAGTGCACTCGTCTTCTAATGTAACGGTAAATGTCCTTTCAGTAAGGTAGTGCGCTATAAGTTTTATCATCGAATCATTGAAATTCATAGTTTTTAGTTTTCGTATCAGTCCCGCATGATAGACTGTATCGAAAGCCCTCTGGACATCAAGGAATACTACACCAGTTGATTTGTTGTTATTGAAGCCTTTTGTAATATGTTCCACATTTCTGGTTAGCTGAAGGGTTGTGGAGTGGTTAGCGCGAAAACCAAATTGTTCATTAATAATTATGTTGTGTTTTTTGATGTGGGCATTTAAACGTTTTTGAATTACTTTCTCCGCTACCTTGCTGACGGTTTTTAATAGGCTAATGGGCCTGTAGTTTTTGGGATCGGCTCTGTCTTTTCCCGGTTTTGGGAACATTAAGACGTTCGCCTGCTTCCAGCAGCTCGGATAATATCCTGTTTGGAGGCAATAGTTGCAAATGTCAGCTAGGCGTTGCAGTGCTTTTTGCGTCAGATGCTTTAGTACCAAATTTGGTATTTGGTCTGGGCCTGGCGCCTTGTTTACCTTTAGATGTCTGATGATCCAGCTCAGTTCACTAGGGCATGTTTTTCTGCATTGATTATGTGCTGGGTTACTTAATGTTTCCCTCAGGTCTTGCTCCATTTGTTCGCATAGCTCATGATCTATAGGGCCCTGATGCGGTTTACACGTTAGTTGTAGCGTGTCCGCCAATACATTCGCTTTTTGTGTGTTGGTCTCCGCATAGGAGTTGGGTGCAGCTGTTTTCAGTGGCGGGATGTTTATTGGCTGCTTCTTTAGGGCCTTGACTAGTTGCCACACTTTATTATTGCCTGGTTGTAGCTGTGCCAGGGTGTGGTCCCACTGTTGCTGAGTCTGTGCATTTATTCGCGTTTTAATTGCACTGTTCAAAGTGGCCATGTTGACTTTGTACACAAGGTTCCTTGTGCGCTGCCATCTTCGCCTTTCGTGGTCCCTTTCTCGCATTAGTATTAAAACCTCCGGTGGATATGTAAGTTCGTGTCTGGGGGAATGTTTAAAGGGAACCGCTTTTTCTATCGCCTGTTGCATAGCGCGTTCTAGTCCGTCTGCCGCAAGGTCTACTGCCATATGGCTGGTCAGGGTGGGCGTGTCGCTTAGTGATTTATCTAGCGTGTCAGCAAAGACACCCCAGTTTGCTCTGTTATAGTTTCTTCGCTTAGGTGGCGGTTTTATAACTGGCGGGGCTTGTACGTCTATTTGGACTGCAAAATGATCTGATGCTAGCGCTTCCACTAGCTTCACTTGGTATTCAAAAGCTGTATTTTTGAGAAGAGCAATGTCTAATGTATGTGCCTCGTGGTTTGCTTGTGCCGGTATATATGTTGGTTCTCCCGGGTGATCTATTATGTACTCATTATTGAGCATGTGCTTGTGTAATGCATTTCCCCCCGTGTCTGCTATCTTACAACCCCATGCTGGATGTTTCGCGTTAAGGTCACCCGCTGCTACCACTACGTCATCGAGGTTCATGATGATTTCCACGTCCTGCAAATTGAGCTGTCTGGGTGGTGAGTAAACGCTAGCTATTGTTACCTGAGTGTTGTGTATGTTTATTGAGATGGCCGTGGCTTCCATGGATGTTAGCGGCGGGATGTGTTTAAGTGTATGGGCAAGCGCTTCCTGGACCACTATTGCTGTCCCCCCGTGTGGTTTTCCTTGTGGTCTGTGGTTTCTGTAAATTTTGTAGCCTGGTACCCTGAAACTAGATTTAGGTGTTAGTAGAGTTTCGGTTAATAGTGCTATTGTGATATCATTATTGTAAAGGTGATGTTTGAAATCCTGTAATTTGTTACGTATACCTTGGGCGTTCCAATAGATGATTTTATGGGTTGTGCTTTGCTGGGATGAGCTGTTTGTTTGTTGAGCCATTTTACCTGTGTTACAGCTGAGTGTTTGTTTGTTTGTGTTTTTTTTTTTTATTATTATTATTATTTACCTTCTTTAGCGTCTTTTCCTTGGGGTTTTAGGCGCAGGTCGTCCACCCTCTACCTCTGATAATTCATTTACTGCGTCTTTCAGCATGTTCAAGAAATTCAGGAACTTTGCCTGGGCGTCTCTTGGGCTAGTGGTTTCACCAAAGAGGTTGTGGTATATCTCCTCCATCTTGGAGTAGCCCTTCATAAGGTTGCCTTGACCTATTTTTAGAAGGGGGCTCTGTATGGCATAATCTATGTTCAGGAATTGCTTATTTGCTTTATTTCTTACAAAGTGCAGGGGATACCTTCTTTGGCATTCCTGCACCCTTGCTTCCTCCTTGTCCTTAGCTGCATCTTTGTGTGAATTATCAGACATATTTGGTTGCTCAGCCTTATTTTCTGCGCCTGACTCTTGCTCATCTGTCTGTGTTGGCGCGTCTTTATATACTCTGGTACTTGTTGCAGAGTTTGCAGCCACCAGCATTGGCGTGGTTTCTGGTCCCATCTTTTTTGACAGGGTTCCCACGTGGCGCGTTGCTCGCACCTCATGGGTATCCTGCCTTGGGTTTAGACTGTGGGCCACACTAGCATATGAGCCCCTATGTTCTGATACAGGTGCCTGAAGCCTGCGGGGGATTTGTCGAGCCATCTGTTGAGTGGCGGGGAAGGCCATCCTATAATACATTGGACATCCCCTCCACCGCGCCCCATGCTGGTTAGAATTGCACAGAGCGCACCTACGGGTTGAGCTGTTACATTCTCTGATGTGGTGCTGCCCCGCACAGCGCGAGCAGACTTGCGGCGCCTCACAGTTTCGCGCCAGATGTCGAAACCGGAGGCACCTCCCGCACTGTGGTGGGCCGCTTGGCGGTCTATATGGCTCCACTTTCACTTTGCAATGGAACAAGTCATGTATTCTAGTTAGGGCAATAGATCTGTCAGCATCTTCATGCTCCACTAGATATACAGGGACATGCGTTCTTGTACGCATTGAAAACAGCCGGCTGACTTTGGCTGCTTCCAGTCCAATTCTTTTCAATTCGTCCATTACTTCTGCTGGGTCTATGCTTGGGTGTAGCCCTTTTATTACTACTTTATGTGTACGCTCGTTTGCTGGTGTTGTGACATGGAAAGGAACTTTACAACCCTTGCAGAACCGAACAAAATTATTATAGTCCTCAAGAGTTGTGAAGGTCACACCATAAAAGTTGTCACGGAGCACCGCTTTGTACCCTGCTGGCCTGTAGATTAGATCAAACTCCCTCGTGAGTGAGGCAAAGCTGCGTGTGCAATAGTCAGCTACAAATATTTTAGGGATATTTGATCTTACCTGTGTGAGGAAGTTGGTCGGAGCCCTACTGGTAGCTGGAGCAGAGTTTCCTGTGCCATCATTGGAGTGTGCCTGATCCTGAGTTATGTTACTACTTGCTTGTGGTGCGGCCGCTGCCGACTCATATCTGCCCTCCTTCCCTGTGGTGGTGTCCTTGCTTGCTTTATTTGACATGTTTTCACTTACTTGGATGTGATCCGTTGTAGTGCTGGTAGTTGGGGTGCTGTCATTCTCCAGTGCTATATGCAGCACGTCGCTGTCCTGGCTGCTGCTGTCATCGTCGGTTAGGTTCTGGGCTTCTGCTGTTTCTCTGGGGGCTCCTTTCTTCCTTGTTGGGTATCTTCCTCCCATCATCTAGGTGTTTATCTGCTAACAAAGAATTCACACGCGAGACCCTAGCTAGCTATTGCTTTATTTTCCTTTTCCTTTTCTAGCTAGGTGCCTTAACAAAGACTCTCTAGCTGAGATCGTTTGCTAAGAACCTTTATAAAGGCTCTTAGTACGTTGTCGCTGTGGGCGTACCGCTCTAAAAGTGCTGCTAGGGCTTATTGCTAGATTGATTATTTCTTATTCTATTTTCTTAATATGCTAAGCTAAGAAGGAGTGTGAAGAGAGAAGAGAAATATAGCCTAAATATATATAGGGGTCCTAACAGGGAGCTTAAACCACTAGGATAGTAATAGAGGAAAGATAGTTAAAGATAGAGAGAAAGAGGCAGTTAGCGAGCGCTAAGAAGCGCGGTAAGCAGAGGGCCGGACCCTAAAGGGCGCCTATAAACCAGTCGTAATGACAGTTGGCTGTGGCCTTGCTAACCTACTCGTCTAAGCTGCAGAAGTTCTGGAAGGTCTCGGCGCTCGGCTTATATAGTGTGGGAGGTACCGCCCTCGCATGACCTGATTGGTCCGGATTGCGGTCCCCTGTGTCCGTGCTGTTTCTGATTGGTGTACGTGCTTTCTTGGTTGGTCTGTTCTGTAGGGCTGGGTGCCAAGTTTTATTTAGTCTGAATGTTTCTTCTTTCCTATTGAAATTGTTGGCATGTTTATAGATCTCAATAGCTTCACGGTGCAAACGTGTGTAGTAATGAGTAGTGGAAGAGAGGATGTCAGTTTCGTCGTAACGGATCACATGTTCCCCTTCTGCTTCTAGAGCATGAAGTAGTGCTACCGCCGATTTTTCTGGTTGACCCAAACGGCAATGTCTACGATGTTCTGTAAGTCTGGTGTTGATGCTCCGTTGTGTGGTCCCCACGTAGACTGCGCCACATGAACAGGGGATCCGATACACGCCTGCCGAAGTAAATGGGTCTCTGGGATCTTTGGCTGAGCGAAGGAAACTTCGTATTTGTTTTGTTGGTTTGAAAATGGTGTCTATGTTGTGGGTCTTGAGCACCTTGGAAATACGGTCTGTGATGCGTTTAAAGAAGGGGAGATAAACCACTCCTTTGTTTTTGGGATTTTGTTGCTGTGTTTGTGTTTTAGACTGTATTTTTGGATGTAAGGCTCGTCTTAATTCGTTTTTCGAGTACCCATTACCATGTAGGGCCTGTTCTAAGAGCTGTAGTTCCTGGCGAAGATGTTGTGGTTCACATACTCTGGTTGCTCTGTCCACTAATGTTTTTATCATGGCTCTCTTTTGTCTCGGATGATGATTGGAATTTTTATGGAGATAGCGATTAGTGTGTGTGGATTTGCGGTAGACCTTATGTCCCAAAGTGCCATCACTTTTTTTGGTTACGAGAACGTCTAAGAAAGGAAGACTATCACAATTTTCTTTCTCCATGGTGAATTGTATGTGTGAATTTATGCTGTTAATGTATCAAAGGAAATCATCTAGAGCTGAATCGCCTAAGCTCCATACGATGAAGGTATCGTCCACATATCGGTACCAGCACTTTGGTTTCTGGGGAGCAGAAGCAAGAGCTTTGGCTTCGAAAATTTCCATGTAGAAATTGGCTATTACTGGGCTGAGTGGACTACCCATAGCCACTCCGTCACACTGTTCATAGTTTTCTATAAGTGATTCTAACACCGGCCGTGAAAGCCTTCGAACTTTAATAAAAATGTTTTTTTCTTTCTTGATGTGTTCAATTCACATACTTGCTCTGCAAACAAACTATTCTTACACAAGATGGTTCTTTTATTTGGGTCATGCTAATCGATATAAACATTAGAAATGTTCTTATTACTTGTTTCTTTCCAAGTAGAAGGAAAATCAGGGAGTATGCATACTAGGCTAAAGATATAGTCAAATCTTTTAAAATAAAATGTAAATGGCGTGTTATTTATGGACGCTCTTTAACTGCTGTGGTTCTCAGCGTCCCATTCTATGTTGGGCGTGAAAGACCGCTTAATTTTGCTCAGAGGCCTCTCTATCAGGCTTGAGGTTCTTTTACGTGCCGTAAATCTACGACACGGGACCAACGGCTTTACTTCCCTTCCGAAGGAAGCCATGCTAAGGATTTTTACACCCGAAAAATCCATTGTCCTCCGCCGGGTTTGAACCCGCAGCATGGGTAAGTCAGCATGGTAACCATTACACCACGGAGGGCGACAAATCTTTTAAAAGCTGGTCGCTATGTGAACAATTGAAGTTCGGTCCGCTTTGCATGGCCAGCAGTAAAACGAGAGAGATAGACGAAACGAAACGTGGCCCCGTTTGAGAAAAGTTAAGCAATAGCAGTGAATATCTCAGAAACGTTCAACTCTACGACAAGAGTTATACAACCTAAATTGTGTGTTTTAACGAGATCAACATTTTTTGTGTATCAAGTTTTTGTCTATTTCTTACCAGTTAATGCAAAATTCAGGCAAAATGAAGAGATCTTCAGGTCTTCCCAGAAAGTTTAAGATATACATTTTATTTGTATGTAAATATCTGTAATATACATGTTAGTCATGTTTGAGAAAAACTGAATTTTAAAACATTTTTCCATGTAAAAGGAGTTTGGGGTGAGGGGTTTTATTGAAAACCTTCATGTAGCATTCTTGAAATATACTAAACTTAAATATCATGATATTTAACGGTCGTTTTGTTTTGGGGTTATGCTGCTACACACATACACGTACGCGGACCTTTTTCTAAAAATTATTTTTTTTTGTACTCAGGAGTGAAATCTCGACATCGAATTTTTGGGTGAAATACAGTAAAGAGAAAATAATTATAGGAACATTAAAATGAACAGTACACAAACCGATAACTATTCCATTTAATTTGGAGTTTTGCGCTCTGGCTTTTATTGCTATTCACTGTTTTTCAAGTTACTTATTAAGATTGTGCAATTGTTTATAAAATGCGGGTTTGAGCTCTAGAACAGTTATGGACGAGTCGCAGGTCACATCCAGGAGGAAGGCTGTGAAGGGCTACTGTTAATGTAACGTAGCTATAGTTTTCTGCAAAACACGATGGCCTTCAAACGGGACCGCTTCCATTAGCAAACAAAAGACGAACCTGTACTAGGGGTGAGAGGCGACGTAATAAAAATCTCTTGTTTTCTGGAGACTCGAAGACTGTGCCTGCAAGTCGAGATTCGTGCCCCATTTAAGCGACCAGTAAGTGGAAGACTTGGCAACTGCGAGGGTTGGTTTCCAACCGCAAACTACCTAAACCCAAACTTCAAAGTCACATCGAAGGTTATCATGCTCTAAAAATACTGTACTTCTCTATCGGAACAGTGCTTAATGCGATTTTTAATTTTGAAAAGCCAGAAATATATATTTATAAAAACTCAAGACATGCATTAAATGACAAAACAAAACAAAGTGATTTATTAATGTATTAACGGTTTGAAACTCAAAACATCTCATACTTATCAATTTGAAGAAGTATGAATGAATGAATAAGTGTATTTATTGACAACATTATCATTCATTGAACGTCAACAATCGCACGGGTCCACAGACCGTATGTGCTTTTGTTATACACAAAATAATAAGCAATATTGAAAAAAAAAAAAAAAAAAAAAAAAAAAAAAGACAAAGATATTCAAATACAGCAATTTAAATTTACAACACAGAGTACACCTTATTCAGAAGCATAAATGTGCCCTATTATAATAGATAAATACAATTAAGAGAAATATATACACATATAATATATACACAATATATAAAACCATAACACAAAAATGGCATAACATATATGTATGTAAAACAATGTAGTCACTTTTGTTTAGCTGCTCTTATCCCCCCCCCCCTCTCCTCTTCTCCATTGGCAGCCTTCTCAGATGTCAGCTGTTTTGCCTTAAGTATAAATTTACGTAGTCCGTCCACGTCTTCCGTGCCTGCTAGTAGTGTCCAACATGCTTCAAACTCTACATTCACGGTGGTAAAGAAAGAATCGCGGTAAATATTTTGCCTCCATCCTCCGTACCTCTACATCTCGCCAAGATATGGGTCCATGACTCTTCCTCCTCGCAAATGGGACAGATTCTCATTCCAATCTCGTCAGCAATTTTTGTGCTCCTCCATGCTCCTAGTCCAATCCACACGAGCCCCTTTCTAATGAGTTTGGTACCTGTTTTGATGTATTGCTCCATACCCCACTCAGATTTTAGCCCAGACTGTACTTCTAATAAACCTTCTCCGTGCATTGCGCAATTATTTACTGTCTGCCAATATCAAAGAGGCGGTTATTAATTTTCTCCAAAATACTCCGTCTGTTTGTCTGTCCTGTCCTCCAAATGTTCCCAATGGTTTCCAACCTTTCTTTAATTTTGCTGCCCACGTCGAATTACCTTCCATTCGCAACTGTTCATGGTAGCAGATTGCCCTCGCTTATAAACTTGCAGGAAAATGAACAAAACAATAGTCTACCCTTACAGCTTTTACAGTAGATAAATTCACCTTCTTTCCATTGGTAGTGACCCCTGCAATATTTATCTTTGTAGAAAATATAAATTAAAGAATTTAGTTATTGGCAGTGACCAATATATTTGTAGATTTTATTATTTTCAGGGAGTGTTTTATATAGTTACAGTTTTGATAACAAACCATTTCAATTGTGTATCTAAATACATTGTTTTTGTTTAGTATGCTTTGTTTATGACAAATTGGCGGAAGCTGAATTTGGTAATACATTCTGCACGCACACGCATTACGTCCTAGTACCTTTGTATACAATAAGATATGAAAGAGGCCTTTCTTCCCTAAGTTTTTGTGGAGTGCGTCTACAAGTGACTTTCAAATGAGATGAGGTTTGTCCTTGAGCGCCACCAGGCCGGCAGCCAACCAGAGTGCTACTGTATTGACATGTTGCATTCGCGCTTAACTGGGGAGTAACGCGCTAAGTGATTCCGTCTCACATAAATGCTACTTGCGCTAAGACAAAATATTCCAATTTTGTAAAAAAATAATTCACGAGTAAGATAGGGAGTAATGTTTGTAACAGAACCGTAAAAACAGCAATATTGAGCTCAAATAGCGTTCATAATGCACATGAATAAATATGTCGCCAGGGAGATTTACATGCCTCTGTGTGTGAGTGTAAAAGAAAGAGTGGTGGAAGCGACCTGGCAGCGCAGAGCACGTTAACGCACCTCATTCGCTGCAGCGTAGAACTCTTTCCATTTGAAAAACATCATCCACCCTCTTGATCAAAACTGTTCTAAAATTAGACTTACGCTGGGTTCAAAATGGAGCCACCCTAGACTAGTTCTCTTGGCATTGGCGACGCAACACGCAGGACAAAACGATTGACCAATAAGAATTTAGCGACAAAATCTGCGCAGCGAAAGCTGAGTTGAAGTTGACCTCTACCGCGCGGCATTTGCGACATCCACATAAATCGTGTAGTTTGTTATTCTGCGATTCTTTTTAAAGATGTTGTCAACTTACAGAATCTTTTTCGAAGAAATGTTGATTAAAATAGTGATACTGCATCCCGAGTTATATGAATTAAGTTCGTATGTTTACAATAAGACAATTAAAGGGCGAAAGGCATGGTTAGCAACCACCATGATCTTCTGTGAACTTAAAATAACCGGTAATTGTTTACACTTAACCTAAATACAAAGTGCAAATTTAATATATGTATAGCAGTCAGATTTTGTTCTTGATTTACGTTATTAATTTAAAGCTACAACTACTAGAAATACTAATGATTACAATACGAAATAAAATTATGTTTCACTTATCTCTCCTTCCATTGGCATGTATATCCATATTTATCTAGGTTTGTCACTTCTCTCGTATTTATACATTTTGCAAATATCATTAAATGAACCTAAAGAGTTATTTCTTTTTTCATCCATTTTCAAAGCAAATAAAACTATTTAAAGTCAAGAGTACAAAGCCGCAGTATGTCAAATTGTATCGCACCATTGTAACACTAATTTTCCATGAGCAATGTGTGACCATTTTCACTCATGTCGCCCGCCCCCGTAGCTTAATGTCCTTTAACCCGGTTGGTCATATCGGACGATGAATGAAATTATTGAAATTATGCTATAATCATCTCGGGGGTCATGGAGCTTAAAGTTGCTCGACATTCGTCTTCTCAGGATAAGGGAAACCCCGAAAAAAACCTAATCCGTGTAACTCGCCCTAAGCGAGATTTGAACTCACGACCTGTTGTATGCGAGGCAGAGACGCTACCACCAGTCGCTGAAACGTGAACCGGGCATTACAGTTCCACTAAATATCCAGATCTGATTTGAATTAATAAGCTATGTACTGCTGTAGTAAAAAGGATCCAGCGTTAAACATGAGTGAAAGACCATTTGTGATTTTTCTTTTTAATCTTTATGCCAACAGTGCAAATTATTTGCACCATTGCACTGTCAATTAGCAGGCCACCTTTTAGCATCTAGCCACACAATTCCGTTTCGGGAAGAAAAATAGTTCCGAAAGTCGCTACCGAGTAGAAAATGTGACTTTTGATCCGAAAGTTATTGAAAGCAACACTTAAAAATTGCATAAGGTAATTAGATGGGGATATACTGCATTCTGAAATTGGACAATGGAATTCAATTCTTAGACTATAGTGTGTGGAACATGTTGCAGCATATTCAGGCCTATTTTTACTTAAAATTGTGCTGTATTTTTCATTTGGTGTTGATTTAAAAACTAATTAAATATTCTTTCCAAATTGGAATTCCCACTGTCTGAAATGTGGTACATTCCATATTAATTGATTTCTTATTGATTTCCGATGACTATTCGGAGCATGGGGCACCCAGTGGTGTTTTCTTGGGCGAGTGAAACTTCTAGTTCGCGATTTCGCCACTATGCACCATGGTGACAAGAGATCATTTCATCGTCCATAGAGGTCCTCCTCCATCATGTAGTGGTTACATTCTAGCCTCGTATGCTCAAGGTCGCGGGTTCAAATCCGGCGCAGGGCGATGGATTTTATCGGACGTAAAAATTCTTAGCATGGCTTCTTTTGGAAGGGAAGTAAAGCCTGTGGTCCCGTGTCGTAGATTTACGGCACGTAAAAGAACCTCAAGCCTGATAAAGAGGCATCTGAGCAAAATTAAGCGGTCTTTCACGCCCAACTTAGAATGGGACGCTGAGAACCACAGCAGTTAAAGAGCCACATAAATAAATCCCCATTTCCATCGTTCATAGATGGCACCATAGAAGGTAATCACGACTTGTGGACGTGAAAGTTGCAGGATTTTAGAGAGGGACTTTTCTTTCAAGGTAGCAAATAAAAAGTAAACAGCGTCCCTTCATAAGAATCCATGCTAAGTATCTTTAATGCGAAAAATCCATCTTCTGTCAGGTTTGACCTCGCAACTTTGGGTATTAGGGGCAAAACCACTAGGGCAACAAAATAGAGGCTGAAGCCAATGGAAAGTAATGTTTTTAAGCAGTCACCCATACAAATGTTGACCATATCTGATGCTGCATAATCTCATTATTGATAGCAAATAGCTGTTGATAACCCCTCAAATACCTTCTTTTTAATCATAGCCACTCTATTACTTACTCTACTATATAGAACATTTCATATTGAGATTTCGCTGGAACTGAATGGTTTGAAATTAAAATTAAAATACCTTTTATTTGACTGCTATGATTCTCAGCGTTTCATTCTATATTAGGCATGAAAGATTGCTTAATTTTTCTCAGAAGCCTCATTATCAGACTTGAGGTTCTTTTACATACATAAATCTTCTCGCAGAACCAGCTTCACTTCCCTTCCAAAGGAAGCCATACTAAGGAATTTTACGCCTAAAAAAAATCACTGTCCGCTGGTTTTGAACCCGCGACCTTAGAAACCAAAGGATAGCATGTTACCCCTAGACCATGGTGGACATATGACCACATGTTTTGAGGCCCCCTGATCCCCTGCCAAACACATCTTAAGAACAAGGTTCGTGTACATCTGTAAATAGTATAACTAAAAAAAATGAGAGGTTTGATAAACACAAAGCTTGATATTTACATTACCTTCTTGAGATATAGAACAAAGGTTTTCAGAAAAGGCCCCCTACACCAAACTACCCTTTATGTGGGACTTTTTATTTGAAATTTTTGATTTTCTAAAAAAATGTGTTACCAATTTTAATTAAAATATCATTTATTAAAGATGTTTACAATAGAAAATGTATCTATATCTTGAATTTTCTGGGAATAACCTTTGAAGTCTTCTTCATTTGGAAGGAATTTAATATAATTTTGATAACTGGTAAACATTAAGTGATAAACAAAATCATACTCACAAATCTCTTTAAAACACTCAGTTTATTTAAAATACTTTTTTTTGTGGTATCTCTTATTAATGGTTCAATTTGTTCAATATTTCTGTTGACATTCAATTGTTTCTCCTGATGTCATAGGAAGATTGTGTAGTATTAAGGCCAATATAGTGTCCAGTTCTCTAATATTTAACCATTGCTCTTCCATTTTGTGGCTGAATGAATAGGAGATATGGAGGAGGATGGTAATCAGGGACAGTATGTTCTGGTTCCGGGTCTTCGTGGTTCTGAGGATAGTGAACCAAAGTGTGAAATACTCTCATTGGTTTTCATGGTGTGGGTATGCCAGTGGTTGTTTGATAAGTAAAAACATAATGTGAGGTTTGTTCTGCTTAATTGTTGCTTCTCGTCATCACTGTCCAATTGGATGTGGCTCACCCACCATCCTATCATCTGACACACCACTTACCGTTATCACCATACTCTTTCATAGTAGTCCTTCTGATCACTAATATTCACAGTCAAAGACAAGAGTGATGCTACCGTATGTGCTCTCGAGCCTATCAATACCAGATTGTGCTACGTGCTTCAGGAGGTGTGGCACATATATTTTTGTTTTTTGATTTGAAGGCATCAGACTTCCCCTGGAATGAATGCAGATTCTCTCTCTCTCTCTGGGGCAGTTTTTTTTAATTTTTTTATTTGTGTATGTTAGGGAAAGCTAACCTTATAAGAGATCCACAAGTAGAAGATTGCTGGGTAGACATTTGTATTAAAATGTCAGCAATTCTCTATTTAATTGATATAACTAATTATTTCATCACCCTTAGCATAATTGTAATATGCAATTTCATCAGTATGGGGATGGGAGGACAGCTATCACTTTATACCTATCTATAACAAAATGTAATCTAGGTATTACTCTAATGTTTATTCCAATTAAAATGTAGCAGTTGGAAAAATACACTTTCATAAGAATAATTTATATAGTCATTAATAAAAAATAAAGGACAAAGAAAGTCTTGTGAGTGTAACATCAGATTTTATGTTTATGTAAAGAAGTTGGATGCTGTTTTTGTTTTTGCAATGTATTTTTCACTTGTTTCTGTCCTCAGTCATGTCCCAAACCACAGCCAGGCAAGCTCAATGTACACATTGTGCCTCATACACATGATGATGTAGGCTGGCTCAAAACAGTGGATCAGTATTATTTTGGAAGTGAGTACAATGTACCTAATATACATTAAGTTCATATTGAAACAAACTATTATTTAAGTTTTGGAAATATCAGTTCAGATAACATATTTTGATGCTCTCAAGTTTGAAATGCTATTAACAATACTATCTATCCAGTAGAGTTATTAATTGAATGCTAGAAATAATTCAGGACCAAAGTCTGAGATAATAGTGTAGCTTTTCGTCATTGTTCAGGACAAGACTATATGGATGTAGAATTTGAACCCATCACTTGTATTATAAGTACCATTAGTTTGCTTTATATTTGTTTGTTCTTTTAAACTTCAGACTATTATATATGATTGACATTTAAATCTGAAGATATGTCATAAAAATAATATGGTCACATGATTACTTTCCCAAAGTTTGTGTACTAAAAGTCTCAGAAAAACCATAAGAGAGTTGTCCAAGAATACTACACAATTTTCTTCACTAATGTTTTCTTCTTGTTTTTGAAATCACAGATAATACTATTTTCACAATCTATTCAATCAATAGAAGGTGAAGAGTCAACAGGTTTTGAAATGAAAAGTGAAATTCATCCACTTACCAAACTTTCCATTGCAAACTCCAGAAAATTTGCAATGAAGGTTGATTAACAAGGTCACGTTCAAATATTACATGTTGATTTTTACAATATATTAACTCAATAACTAGAGGAATGAACCCATGTCATTCAGAGTATTCGCATTCATACTGCTGTTTCCATAGCAACAGCTGTCCTTTGCGAGAAAATAACAGAATGCTTTTGTCAAATATGATTCTCAAGAAGGAAATCTCTTTGATCAACATATTTATATAAAACTGTATGTCATAGAAGAAAGAATTGATGAAGGGAATTGCAAAAATTGCAAGATTGTGGAGAGATGGAGAGAAATTTTCAGTCATTTTAGGAATGAGAAAATATCTTATTGTGAAATTAAGAATCTCCTCACATTTCCCAGATCCGTTGTCTCCATTGAACACATATTCTCCTTGATGAATTTGCTTTTAACTGATGAAAGGAACCAGCACCAATTGGACTCAGTGAAGTCTCTTCTGGTAGTAAAATCATATTTCAAGGAGGCCGTTTTTTATGAATCAAAGGACAAAACACTCATCTGAAAATATGACAGGACCTGATCCAGCAATGAATTGAACAACAAAAATGAAGCATGGAGTTTAATAATGTTAGCAAGCTGCTCCTCTAATCTCATTTTCTCAATTTCATTCTTCAGGTTATAGCCAAGTTTGGATTTAATTTTCTCATCTTGTTTTTCATTTTTTTCATCTCCATTCCATGACAGATTACATATTTGTCTCCATTTTCTCCATTCCAGATTTTATTTCCAACTCCAATTTCTCCATTCCTGGCAATAATTTGTTTAAAGCATTTCTTTCATTTTGATTTTTATATCCCTTAATCCCACTTCTGATACCAATAAGATTTGTCCAGTTATTTAACTGTCATTTAATTAAATCGTTACTAATTATCACTACTACTTCATGTTCTTCTGTTGCCATCAAACAAATACATACTATGTAGCATCTTTTCCCAGATAGTTTACCTACTGAGGAGTCGAACACAAGTTTTCTCCAATATCTCATGAAAGCAGCACTCATTATACATTAAAACGGATGATGATGATTGGGATTTTAGGGAGCTCAACTACTAGGTTATTAGTGCTCCATACATTAAAACAATCATAGCAAACTCAGAGAACAACAATTTTTTTTGTACTCAAAATGAACTCATCATCTAATTGATCAACTCACTGACTGACTTGATCATGACATAACACTTGCATATATAGTAGTCAATATCTCCACAGAACATTCTAGAATGTTCTGAAATGGAAGAATTATGGAAGCCAGGGGGAAGAGAAAGTTCCAGAAGATTATAGTTGTCTCTAGTATTGTACTGGATGAGAGTGCCATTTATCTTTCACAACTGCCCTGAAGCTTGGGCCATAGCCACTGTGTCTCTTTATTAAGTCACATAATATTCTTCTAGCTCTAATGTATGAATTTGTTTATCCAGTCTTTTGCATATAAATTTCACACAGAATATTGAAGTTTGTAAATGTTTTCAATATTGTAAAGGGTAACAGAGCTTCTAGATTTCTAACAACTAAGCTGATCTGTCAGCCTGAAGCCAAGCATAAAGAGAGAAGGAATCAGAAAAAAAGTCTCACTTTTAAAACATTTCAATTGAATCACAAAACTTGCAGATATGTATGTTACATAAGAAATTTGCTCATAGACTCGCACATTTAGCCATAAGTATTATTTTTCAGAATATTCTACATAACAGTATGATATTATTGTTCAAATCTCCAATCCACTGGCCTATTTTGTGCTTTTGAGTAACAGTATAGCACGGTTAGGCTGCAGGTTAAAAGTGTAGCACCTTATTCTTCCCTTCAGAACCAGAACAATAGGATTCCCTCAAGGTCTTTGTTTATATTTTTACATTGGAACAATTCCATTAGGTATAGTCTAGCAATACGTAGAAGTATAATATAGCAAATGCTCACTTAACTTTTGTCATTATCTAGATCATCCAGTCTCTAAGGATTATTCATATAATATTTGCTAATAGTTTTATTTATTTATGTTTTCTGCAGGTAAAACACTGATACAGAAAGCTGGAGTACAATATATAATTGATTCTGTAATAAATGAGCTTACACATGATCCACAGAAAAGGTAAGCAGTTCCTGCCCCATGTACCTGGTTTAATGTAATCATTGTGTATGGAATTTGTATATATAATCTAAATTAATGTGTCACATCTCAAACATTCATATATCATAAATTATAAATAATTTGCAGCATCTATAAATAAAGTGACATCTATTTTACTAGACCAATACCAACTCGATGATCTCTGTCCAAAATACTCAAGTTTTCCTTGGCTTAGGTATTTCAAAATTCTTTTAAATCCTTCTCTGAATCATTGAGCTGCTTTGTTGTTGCACTTCTGCTCTTCAAAGTGATACATCTAGAAAAAAGAAAAAAACAAACAAACAAAACTTTAGGAATATTTGTAGACTTGTCAAAGGCATTTGATACAGTGTTTCGTAAACTAGTATTTTTTTAAACTATGAAACTATGGAGTAAGAAGCAAAGTATATGAACTTAGCCCATTGTCCTGATATTAAAATTTAGTTGAGTCGATTTTGTAACACTACATCACTTACTTTTTAATTTCGGAAAACATGTTTCAGAAGCCATGTGCTTCCATTGTCAATTCCTTTGGCTTCTGAAACATGTTTTCCGAAATTAAAAAGTAAGTGATGTAGTGTTACAAAATCGACTCAACTAAATTTTAATTGTTAGCCCATTGTACTTGCTAAACTACCTATGATGTACAGAAATAGCTATATTGGAAACATGATGTGGTAAGAATGGGCGTTCCTCAAGTTTCAGCTCTAGGTCGCTTAATATTTGTACTTTATGTAAATAATATACTAGGTACAGATACAACAAAATTCGTTATTTGTCATTAAGCTGTGATAGTGCAAGGCTTTGTCAGGTAAAAAAATTATAATAAGTAACAATCAACAGATATTAACAATAGCATTAAAATATTAATTCATACTGTAAAAGGGATTAGCTATTAACTATATTGTGGTTTTATTTTCACAATTACTCTTTAAGATTTATAATGTTGTTAGGAAGTTTATTAAAAGCCTCAGTAGCTGTAATGAAATATACTTAATTTTCTGCACTCTTTGGCTAACTTAATTGAATTTATACTATAATAACTGTGTGTGTTTGCAGTAAATTTATAATTTTCTGCATTCATCTTCACATATAATAGCAAACAGTGAATGTGAATTATAGGTATATATTGTCAAAATATCCTCTTGTAGAATGAAGAATGGTTACAAGGAGTTTGAGCTGTTAATAATTTGAGAATGTTATGCTCAGATTATTTTTTAGCAAATAATAGAATATTGTTTAGGTGCAGATTGCAATAAAATATTAAAAGCATTTTCAAATCTGCAGTCACTGGTATTCGAATTCACCACGTTATGCTCTGAATGGATGGCCAGTCTATTACTTCTAGCCTTAACACTCACAGCCATTTGAACCACTTTGATTATGGTATCTTTCGAAACTATCTGTAAGTCTGTTTAGGAATTTGAGATGGTGCAGCATATGTGGCAAAATAATTCTAGTAATAAATAAAGGGTTCATGTCTAATATTGCAAATTTGAACGAACTGCTATATAATAATTTATTTATTGTTTTGTTTGTAAGTAAAAACACCTGAGTTAACATATTAAAATTTAACAAAAGTTCGTGGGCCCTTAACTTGACATGAAATGAAGCAAGTTCAATCCCATTCTTCATACAGATTTATATTTTAAATTATAAGTGAAAATGATAATTCAGGCATTAAGGGGTTAAATTAGGAACAATAGAGTAGCAGACATGATTTGCCTAGCTTACATTAGTTTTCAAATACACTGCTTTATGAAACTAAAATCTACACTTACACATCAATAGCTGTATAGTTAAATACTTAACGAATTATCTGTCTTTCATTCAGAATATCATGATAATGATACAGGCAATATTTTTTATTTATTTATCGTAAGCAATAAACATACATGTATGTTCAGCCCTGGCTGGCTCTTTACCAGTCATACTTATGTTTTAATATAATCCTTTATGACAATTCCTTAAGTCTAGTTTGAAGCCTCATTTGCAATTTGTTCTTTAACTCTGTTTACTATACATATTCATTTGTTTTTCACTTTGCATAGACAAAATATATCAACACCTGTTATAAGAAGTATTTTTATGATAATAGCAGTTTATATTCAATGAGAAGAATGAAAACCTTTCTGTGCTATATTTGCAGACATTTGTGGTTCTAATTTTGTGCTGCCTATTATCAAAGTAGACTCTAAAGCATCGGTCAAGCAAACCTATATTTTGATTTGAAATATTTCATTTTTGAAAATATCTTTGCAGATATATGTTGATGCGAGCACTGATATTAATCTTTGTACAGTTTTTTAGGAAGGAAATGTAAATTAATTAAAACATAAGAAGTGATTTTATATAATCATTCAGAATTCATGAATAAATGAATATAAGACAACCACACCATTTCTTTTTGCTTATACAGGGTGTTAATGAACTACACCAAAATATTTTTAGAGAATAAGGAGGTGTCTTAAACCCATAATTTGAAATAGGAGATTTCTGGTCTGTCTGTTCAAATTTCAAAGTTACAGATATGTTTTTTAAAGCACCAGTCTGCCACTGGCTAATGATGATACCATTCAAGAGTACAACAACAAAAGTGAACGGCTGTTGGAGAATGTACCTTTCTGGTGTAATGGTTAAAGCATTAACTTTGTACAATAGGCAGTATTTCTTTTTGAGTTTGAATCTCTCCACCAAGTAGCATTTTTTTGTGTGGACTTAAAAGAAAAAAAAGTTAGGTTCATTTTCTGTTATGAATTTATGTCCTTTGGATCATCAGCTTTTCATGCTACACATTAAACCACAGGAGCAACTAAATAAATGCCTCTAGAGTAAGCTACATAATGCAAGAATAAAGTTAACCCATGGTCAGTGACGCACTGTTAAGTGATCAGTTCAAGATTTGAAAGAACTTTATGGCAGTAAATCTTGAGAACACAAATAATGAGTTGCTGAAAATCGATATTTCTAAACTTGAGTATTGTTTTAAAGACATTCGAACCCAGGTTTTCATCTGACTTTGATATTCAGTGAAGTACATTAATACTCTGTATTTTAAACAAGAACAGCTCACGGGATGGATTCAGTCCCTGGGCCATAATTCATAAACCATGTACTATAGGAAAAAAGTTATCATATTTAGTTTATCTGTTTCCAGATTTATTTACGTAGAAACAGCATTTTGGTGGAAATGGTGGATGCAGCAACATGATATTGTACGACATAAAGTCAAGCAATTGGTGAACAATGGACAACTTGAATTCATTGGAGGTGGATGGAGCATGAATGATGAAGCAGTAACGAATTATCAGTCTATCATTGACCAGATGACTTGGGGCTTTAGGTAGGTGCCATTTTATAAATCTGCGTTTTATTAAATGCAACATCAGCATTTCATTAAATGAAAAGAATTTTAGTCAGTTTTTGTATCACAAAACATTGCTTAGTAATTACTTACTGAGGCTGGTTTTGGGAACACTTGTTCCCATTTTCAACCCATAATTCCGACTGAAACCCACTTCATTGGTGTCAACGATTAAGGTGGAGGTGCATCACTGTAGAGGCATCTGGTGCTGGTCAATGAACTTCCAAAGGTTGCTGTATGGTGGTAAATCAAAATTCATAATATGGTTCTTTTTCTTCACAATGTGAAGACATTTTTTCTCCCAGACATCTAATTCTGTATGTTTATAAGCTGGTTTTAACAGTTTTCTATTAGGTGTTATTTCATGTCCTAATGTCCAGAAATGATGGTGAAATGCTGATTTTTACTTTCTCTATATGCACTATGTGCATAGTGTATAGAGAAGGTATTGCGCACCACCAAAAAATTTGATACCGAGGTTTCACTGGAAATATATGTTTTAGAGTCCCCTGTATCCAAAAAAAGTATTTTCAGAAAAAGGTCCGTGGGTGTGTGTGCGTGCGTGAACACGATAACTCAAAAAAGAAAAGTCGGTAAAATACCAAACTTGGTATTTAAGTTTAGTATCTTTCAGGGATGCGACACGAAGAATTTGAGAAAAATCCCCCCACTCCAAACTACCCTTTACATGGAACTTTTTTAAAAAATTTTGATTTTCTCAAAAATGGCTCTAACGATTTTCATTAAAATTTTGTATATTAAACATATTTACCTGACAAATAAAATGTATATTTTGAATTCTCTGGGAATAGCCTCTGAAGACAACTCTTTTCTGGGTCAATTTTACAGAATTTTGCATAAGTGCTAAACTGTAAGAAATGGACGAAAACTTACCACACAAATAATGTAGAGCACATTAAAACACACAATTTATGTTGTAATTTTTTTCGAGGAGTTCGTCGTTTTTGAGATATTCCTTGTTTTTGGTTTCAGCTTTGAAAAACTTGTACTTTTCTCATACAAGAATGTGTCAACTCGTGTCCATACTAACAAAGGAACATCAGTCACCTAGTAACCAGCTTTCGACTTTACTTTAACCTATGATACTCCCTTATTTCGCTTCTACTTACAAGGATGCGAGTAATAAGACTATTTCTGCTAATTTTTTCTGGTTAGCATAAAGTAAATAGAAGTATAAGCTTTTTAAGAATTATTTGTTGCAGGGATATGGAGAAAGTCATGTGAATAGTACACAGATTTTTTCAGAAGTAACCGTTGAAAATTCAAACAAAGGAGTTTACATAAGACAGGTATTATTATAAGACATACAGTTTATGGAGTCTTGTACTGATGGGGAAGTTTCTCGGATTTCATTCCCAATATTTATGAAATAGTTGTTTAATAATTCCGCTGTTTTTGCATCCATATTAGCTAGAGTTGTTTAATTCTAATCTCCCTTTATGATTCTCCAAGTTGCTTTGTTTTTGTTATCTGCATTTTAATGAATTTTTCAATTGCCATTTGTTTTGCCTTCTTTATTACACACATATATTTTGCAATAGGTTTTGTAATATAGTATGAGTACTGTATTGGATCACACTGTATAATAATTGCTCATAATACTAGTGGAAATCAAAATAGTACCTCTTGTGTAAATAATAGATTGTCTGGTGACTTTTCCAATCATATATCTTAGTTACTCAAGTAAGAGCATTGACTGCCCTAATATGAGCCATCTTTTTATTTTAGTTGCCCTATACCAGAAATGTTGTATTTTTAACAATGCACAATGTTGTATGTGATTATCATTATTGCCAACTGTGATACTGTAATCAAAACTTTTTTAGTTTCTCTTTCTACGTAATAGTTTCATGTTCTAAATTTTATTAAATGCAAGTTCTACATGTTCAAAACCCAAAAAGTCATTTGTGGGAATTCTGAATATGGATAATCTTGATATGCAATGAACCAAGGCAACATTTGATAAGCAGTGTAAAAATAAAAACTTATGTAATATCATGCACATGTAGGTCTGGGAAATTTTCTGTTAATACGTGTTGCATTGTTGGATAAAAGTATTAGCTTCACAACAATTATAGGAGAAAAATTACAAAAATATTGACATATTTAAATTCCTTTTCCCCATAATCCATTCAAAACAGAAAGTTGCAGCTGCAGCTCAAGACATTTATTTTATGACACTGTATTAAAGAAACTAAAGAATATTCTAGTTTGTGTAAACATGCACACACTAACATTTGCACGTACACATGTGCAAGTTATTTATTTTTCTCTATGATGAAATTTTCTGTATTAATGAGTACACTTTATTAAATAATTACTTTCTCTACCACATATAGTAAGTACTGGGAGTATTGCAATCCACTCAAAAATTTAATGTGGAGATTTCACTGGAAATACAAATTTTGAGACTCCCTGAATTCAAAAAATGCATTTTTAAAAACAGGGCCATGTGATGTGTTATGAGTGCATGCATGTGTATATTATGTATAAGACAAAACAAAAACTCAGTTAAGTACCAAACTTGGTATAAAATTTTAGTATCTTCAGAAGACGCAACATGATTTTCATGGAAGTCTCCCCACCCCAAACTACCTTTGCATGGATGGAACATTTTCATAATTTTTGATTTGCTCAAATATGGCTCTAGTGATTTTGATTAAAATACCATATATTAAAATATTTACATAACAAAATGTATATCTTCAAATTTCTGGAACAATGATTATCATTATTATTTGTTATTATTTGTTATTATTGCTTTTATTGTTGTTATTATTTTCAATTTCCAATAAAGTGATTTCTCTCTATTTTTATATATATACATACATACATACATATTTATTTTCTTTGTTATGGAATCACTCTATGTTGAGGAAGTATTATACTACACAAGATTTTATCGGAAATAAATGTTTCCAACCCCTTAATTCACAAAAAATATACTTTTAGAAAAAGATATGCTTGCTTAGCTCAATAAGAAAGTGCCAGATAAATACCAAACTTGGTATCTTCCAAAGATGCACAAAGATTTAAAAAGAAAAAAATTCTCCCACCCCATTAGCCTTTACATGGAACATTTTTCGAAAGTGTTGATTGTTTCAAGAATGACTTAACAATTTTGATTAAAATGCCATGTATTTAAGACATTTTCATGATAATGCAGTAAATCTTGAAGTCCTCTTCATCCAGGGGGAATTTTAAACAATTTCATATGAGAGAACTACAAGACATAGACAAAAACTTATTACACAAAAGATTTACATCTCTTTAAAGCACATAATTTATTTAAAATAACTTTTTTCTGAGGCATTAAAAATTTCCAAAATATCTGATATTATTGGTTTGAATTTCTCAGTAATTTTTTCAGTGTTTTAAAGTACTACTATTATAGAAATATGATTAATTATTATCCTTTCTGTTTTTCCCCTTGCACGTACAGTGAAAAGTGCAATGAAACTATTTTTGCATAGGTTTATTTCAGTTAACATGAAGAAGGTAGAAAAGTGAGTTTTGTAGGAATAATTCGTAGAAGATGTATAAAAATAAGTGATTGTGGATATAGATATTCAGATGCTGGTTTTTGTACTGGGTCCTATGATTTTGAATGGCAGTCGTAATCTTATTCTACAAACTTGATTGACATTTTATGCTGCCCCATATTCTGTTGGTGTTCATTCAGGTAGTACTACTCCTGTAGCTTTGATTTTATTTATTTAGCTGTTTATTGCATTTATACATATAACATTACAATTTGAAATTACTCTGAATTTGTTTTAGAAAACTCAATGATTCTTTTGGAGAATGTGGTCGACCAAGAATAGGATGGCAGATAGATCCATTTGGACATTCAAGAGAGATGGCTTCTATATTTGCTCAGTTGGGATTTGATGGTCTACTGTTTGGAAGATTGGATTACCAAGACAAAAGGCAGAGACTTATGACCAAAACTGCAGAATTTGTGTGGCAAGGAAGTGCAAATCTTGGTAAGAAGATGCTTGTGCCATTTGTGTCTCAAAAAACATTAGCACACATATATACAATGGTGTTAGTTTACTTAATTTTCTAAATCCATCCAAATAAGCAATTTAAAAAAAAATGTGGATGATAAACTAATTTTAAAGTTATGACAATTGACTAATTAGTTAATGGAAGAGAATACACATACAAGTACATCTAAAAGATTTACACCATTTACAGTGATAGCTAAACAATACAAAGTTCAACTTTAGCACATTGAAGCCTGGGTGTTTCGATAGTTGAAGTGCCAAGAAACCCAGGGCTTTTACACCTACTTTGAGTTATTATTTACAGTACATCAATTAACAATTAAATCTGCCGAAAAGTATTGGGACAATCTAAAAGTATGGCATTCAAGGATTTCTCAACAAGTAAGAAAATAGTCATAACTTCTGTATTAATATTTTATTTTAAATTTACAACAAGTATCAAATATGAGTTTGAAAAAAAATTGCGTAAAGCTGCTTACATTTCATTTATTCAAAGTTCAAAAAACTCTCCCTCAGAATCAGAATTTTCCACAGCTTCATTTGTATCCTGGATTTCAGCTTCAGTTCACAGAAATCGAGGAAAATGCAGCATTTTAACATTTAAGAACACAAATGTAACATACATATCACCACCTTCAAAGAAAATGGTGCGACTATCCAAGAGCAGTCAATATTACTAAATCTAAAATTCCTGATAGTTGATTAAAGCAAGGACAGATGGCAGCACAAATCAGACAACTAAACGATAACTGCCGCATAACCCAAGACCGAGTTAAGGTCATGGAATTGCATTAAAAGTGCCTGCCTGAGCTATACTCGGACTTGGGTCTCATGAAAATTTCGATGGCCCGAGCTATACTTGGGCTTGGGCTCTAATGTGTTAACCAATTCCTATCCCATCCATTGATAAAATCATTTTTTCATGTACAAAAGAATCCTGATTTCATTTGTGGTATGATGCATCGTACACAGTGCAAATACATGTTATGGGCAGTACTGATACAGGAAGCATAATAATGATGCTGTTGAATGTGTTTGGTGAAGCAAGATAACATATTTGCCAATCTGCCATTGCCTAAAGGAAGCAATTCCCAACCATTGATCTGCTTGGTTATTTTAGGTCAAGGGATAGGAAATCATAGTACAGGAGAAACATTGACAAGTGACTTTTATTACATTAAATATTTCTAACACTTTAATGGTGACCATGATGTGATGAAAAAGAGGTAGCTTATTTAGATAAGTTTTATTGCGTTACTTTAGTTGTATACAATTTGTTAGAACTATTGCATTGTTTCTTAACATAATAAAGAGTAAACAAAAAAAGGAAAACAGAACACTGTCAGAGCCAGTTACATTATAATATGTCAGTTTCTTTTGGAGAAGTCTGAAAATTAAGTTATACTAAGCTCTATTTTCCCAAGTTGGAGTCTGACAGAAATGCTGCAGTGAGGGCAGCAGTCCAAATTCCAAAACTAAACTATGCAAAAAACTTAATTGAACTGTCAGAAAAAAGAGCAAAAAAAAAAAAATACTCTGAACAAACAGGCGCTGAGGATTCTAAATAGACTCCTTATCTCTAAGAGATCATCTCTATAAAATGGGCAAAGTAGAGGTGAATATATGTAGATTTTGTTTAGAAGAAAAAGAAACAGCAAGACTACACTTTGTGAATGTGAAGCAATTACCCAACAAAGATTAAGGCACATAGTATCTACTTTTCCAGATTTAGGACAAATTGCTTAACCACCCAGGAAAACTATAGGCTAATTTAGTAGCATTAAATTAAACTGGGATTTATAAAATAAGGTGGCCGAGTGGTTAGACAGCTTGCTTCCCACATAAGCAGCCCAGGTTTGATCCCAAGCACCCGCATATGGGATTTGTAGTGGACAAAGTAGCATCTGGGTGGGTTTTCTCCAGGTCCTCCAGTTTTCCCCACCACTCATTCCACCAATTGCTCCATCATCTTTCCTTTCATCCATTTTACTTGTATTTCATATCATCCACTTCCTCATGCTCATGCCTGGCTATGAACCGACCACTCGTTCCAGATTCTCCATTTGTGCCATTGCTCTCTGACAGGTTTCTGGCCCCTAAGCATCTGCTTGTAAGTCTAGATGGGTCAGTCCTGAATATGGAAAGGGTAAGTCGATCATGAAAATTTATAGAGTAGGTTATTCACAGCAGATGTATTAAAGGTTGCAGTGAAGAGAAGTCGAAGGACTTGAACAACCCCACACTTATTTCTGTCTCTAAGGTGAAAAACCAAAGGTGAGATGCAATTATGATTACCTATGGCCATTTTCTCATACTTTAAAGTAAGTTCTCCTTTTAACTTAGCATATGCCAGACTGGCTCAAAGTAATCCATTGATCTTTTTTCTTTGCTTTTTCTTCATTTCTTTAATTCAGCTTTCTGGAGTAAACCTTAATTCAACTTTTGTTAAATTGTTAACTTTTTTCAAAAATATAATTAAAATACGCTATTTTGCTATCTCTTTGTGGCTGTTTTATTTATTATCCTGTCCTGATGCATAAGCAAGTCAGGTGTACATGTGTTGCTCACACTGGTAACAAACATAATGCTTACTATAATGTATGGCCTCTGACCTGTCAGACCCGAACTTATGAAAATAGATCTGTACATTATCATTAGAATCACCATCACAGGCCTCTGGGCTCACATTTTTAATGTACTACTTAATTTACAGGCACATCTACTAACTTGTTTACAAGCATCCTATTCAACAACTATTCTCCACCACCAGGATTTTGTTTTGATATTTTGTGTGCTGATGAACCTTTCATTGATGATAAACACAGTCCAGATTACAATGTTGATCAAAAGGTAAGAGAACAAAAGTATCCAGTAACAGTTTCGTTGCAGAACAGCTTATAAATTACTTGCTTACAGCGTAGGGACACAGTGACTGAGCCAACTACTGAACTTTTCATATTTCATTGCAGTCCTCATAAAGTGGTTCAAACTTTTAAATAGGTAATATGAATACACTGCATGTTTCTCTAATTGTTTTGTAGCTAACATTTTGTAATCTGCATGTAAACAATCAAGGTAAATTATTTTGAAAATTTGCAAATGTGCAAAGAAGCTTGTGTTAGTGATGTGAATAATGTTAAATTGAAAGAATTTGAGTCTGTATTTGTAACTAAAAAATCACTTGGTAATTACTTACTGGGATAGGAAAATTTTGCTTCTATAATGACTTGCCAATCGGCATAATTTAAACATTTGCAAATATGCAAATATGCAAAGAAGCTGACTCAAATTCTTTCCATTTAATAAAAGCAAATTAATTTCAACACTATTATCAGAAACATTTGAGGAATGAATCCCAATCAGGATACATAGATCAAAGGAGATAATTATAGCATATCTTTAGGTTGCATTGCTCCTTCTTGCTTCCCTTTGCATTTTTAATGGTGCTCTGTCAAGTTTTATTTAAATAACACATAGTGAAAATGCCTGCACTGATGCAAAATCTTGTCATATGAGACATGCATGCTATCATATAGTTTACGTAACTTAGCATGACTATAAGAGATTGCACATTAAGAATGTTTATAACCATGATGCACTCCTACTTGGGTTTGAATACTATGTGCACACTTTTTCTTGGTTGCCAGTTTTCCTTATCAAATCATGTATCTCTCATGTAGTTCTGGGATTAAAGATGTACAAAAGCTGGGGTTTGGTCAAAAAGAATTGCTTGTAAACATCTTTAAAGCTAAATTATATAAACTACTGTTGAATAACCCTGTGTATACTATTAATGAATTCCTTGAAACTGAATATACTGTATTTTAACTTGACGTCTATTGTTGTACAAGTTGAATGACAATAAAATATAATTATTATTGTTGTTGTTGTTCTTGCTGCTGCTGTTGGAAAGTAAGGGTGGGGGTAAAAAGAGAGAGCTTACCACAGTCATTATGATAAATAGGTTACCTATCTAATTTACTGTGTACTACCTGAATTATTAAACAGAACACAATGCACAGCATGTGCAGGAACTTGGAATTCACAGACAGAATGAAACCATAGCATTGAAGATGCTTAGATATCAGGGTGAGGGGCAAATTGAGTAAAACAGACAAAGGCCTATTCTGTCATCTTTTAAAACAATGTTTTGTTTTATATACTTATAGTGTTGTCTTCAATTATATAGATTCCACTTTTTTTTTTTTTTATGTTTTAAATGGAATCATCACTCAATATTGTTGTTCTACTCTGTTTCTGAAATTGCATGTAACCTAGCAAATGAAGATTAAGGAGCCAGGCACCTAAGAAAAGGCATACACATAGTAACAAATATCACACACCACCAGCATAAAAGTTGTTTGAATCTTGTGTTGGCTTATTTACACATGGTACACTTTTGGAATAAACTATATTGCATTAATTTTATGGTGAGGCAGCAGATCTCAGGTATGTTTGCCCCACACCCTGTATATTGCACTGGGGAGTTTCTTGTTTTGTAACTTCTGTGTTAGTTACTCTCAAAAGGCAGTTACTTGCACTGTTGATAAGTACTAATCTAGAAAGGTAGAGTCAGACTGAAAAATTCAATGGTATAGCCAGGATTGGAACCACCGATCTCCTGTCCAGTTGCGCTAACCACTGAGCCACCATGACAACGCCCAACACAATATTAAATTCCCCATCTGACTCAAAATTTTTCCGGTAAACCACAAGAGATCTCAAATTATTTTGAGATTAGATACTCAGTGGCATCTTATAATGTAGTAAATACTTTAAATACTGGGCTTCATAATTTAATCAACTATTAGGTCAGTCATTAAGAATTATTTCTTTCACACTAGCTATGTATATGTCAGGAGTTAGAAAGCACTAAAAGTGCTTGCTAGATTGTAAATCGCCATTGGGGTATGTCATCTCCATAATTTGATATCTTGTTGTGGTTTACTGAAAAAATCTCATGTCAGTTGGTGATTTTAAAGCTGTGTTGACATGTTACCATGGTAGCTCAGTGGTTAGAGAGACTGGACAGAGACTAGGAGATTGTGGTTCAAATACTGCCTATGGCATTGAATTTTTCAGTCTGACTCTACCTTTCCAACATCTGTCCTACACATGGCTACTGTGAAAGAAACAATTGACATTATTAACCTTGTTGTAAGTGCTGTCCATCTGTGAAATTGGTGTCCATCTGTATGAAAACATTCCTGGCATCTTCAGATGAAGTTTCCATTCACATGCATAAGTTCTTGTGTAATATTCATAATTTTTCTTATATATTTTCCTTAAATGTGTCTATGGTGTGGGTATTGTTACTTTAATCTTTATTTTTTAGGGTTTCCCATAAATAGAAGGTGCACAGTAAGATCCAGGGAACAAGGGGGCAATATCCTTCAGAAATTACCCTGTCATCAAAAACTACCTTTAAGTCTTCCAAGGAGCAGTATGGGCAGTGGAGAATCTTGTTGGAAATATTTGTAATTCTCTTCTCATTATTTGGCAATATTTGAAAAGATGGTGCAAAAAATATCTCAGTGGTACTATTGGAATTTATGATATTGCTGAAAAATTTGGGTCACATTAGCTGTTTTGCTGTTACAGCACCTATATGATATGCAATGGAACTTCATAAATTAAATGAGGATACTCTGTGCTCCAATAGTTATTATTCTTTGAGGCAACATTGCCATTTAAATGAAACCATGATCATCTGAAAAAATTATGAAGTACAGATCAACAGTTTTGCCAAAGATACTCTGTAGGATTTTAATTTTATAAGTTTAGTAGCTATGAGAACAAAGTTTTTGGAATACCCACTTGCTATAGAAAACAGCTCGTGACTTTTTAGGAGAGCATTGGTGCACTATTAGAACATGTTTTCTCTTAAATTTAGCATTTCCATTGTTCTAAGCTTATTAACCAGATGGCTTAGTTTTGTCTTTACCCAGAAGTGGATAACCAGGAAATGAAAATGCTGAAAATGTCTATACATCTGTCCTCACGATTTGATTTTTATGAATATATTCATACATAAAAATTCTTTGTTCATTGTGTTTTTGTTGGTAGCACTCTTTTAATTCCTTCAGCAATATGGATGTGATATGACATCATGCTTATGATTGTTAAATAACTCATTTTACCAATGGATAACATTGGATAGCTCTTATAAATAACACAAATCTAGATGTGTGGATTTATAGCCATGTGCTCTAAGGCACAATAGGAGTGGCTAACTTATCAAACCAAGGATTATGGCATCAAATCCTGTGAAAATGTATGTTCTGCATTCAAGAGAAACTGTGGAAAAGATGGGAGGGCCCAAGTAAAATAATTGGTGTGATGTATGGCTGGATTCTGACAGGTTTTGATTGAATGTATATCATTACACAGCATTATAAGATTATAAAACAGATAATTCTGTGACTATCGTGTATCCAAATGGCCACACAGTGTAAGGTATGGTATATGAAAGTTGACTCTACTAATATGATCAGAGGTTTCTACGCCAAAGGACCAGAATATTATTTTTAATTTAACATCTCACTTCTATTATTGGGTATCCTTGAATGGGTTAAGCAAATCACATATCTACAATACATATGTTTTTACTATTTTTTCACCTTTGAGATGCACAATGAACAAACTGTTTTTACAAAACACAAAGCATCGAATGAAACTAAGCTGATAAAATTAACTGTGAATGGTCCTTCACTGTTAATTTCACAATGGAAATATACTGCAGTCAGATATACAGCAAGCATGCTATGCATATATGCAATTTATGACCTCACCATAAAACAATTGCACTATATTTTATGAGGTAAAAGTAGTCAAGATTTGCATCCATTAGTAGATGACAAGAGTTATTTGGTGTGTAGGCTTGATAAGTTTGTGGTAATATTGACAGTTTTTAAATGGTAAACTAGATAGTGGTTGACGTAGTAAATGGTTAAACTATGAAGACTTATGGCATTCTAATATGCTATTGGGATATAGTTTTCTGGAAAAATGTGAGTCAGTTGTGAATTTAGTACCATGCTGGAATGTTGCCATGGTAATTCAGTTAGTTAAAGCAATTAAATAGAAACTGAAAGACCTTTGGTTCAAAACCCAGCTTTGATTCTACCTTTCCAACTAAGTAGTGGTAGTTATTTTCTATTTTTATTTTTTGAATGTGGTTTATCATTGCTTATATCCAGTGTTCATTTATTTTTAGAATTTTATGGGCATAGCTTTGACTGTAATTGCACAATTTTAGGAAGTACATATTTTCACATATTATCTCAACATTATAAAAATGTTTACAATACTACATTGCTAAAATTATGAACAATTTGCAGAACTCATATTTGAAATTTCTCTGATAACTAATTGCATGGTGCCAAATGTAAATGCTATATGATATGCTTGGCATAAGAATGGGAAAGAAGAAAGCTTACCATCAGGGGTGACTGCTACATAAAAGCACAAAAGCATGTGAACACCCTAACTTTTTCACCTTGTGGATTTATTCCATATTTTTTATTGTATGCATTTAAACATAATGTATATAGAGTAATTTAAAGTCTACAGCATTTAAATCTGCAGTGCTAGTGTTCTAAACTGGATGAAATGTGGCATTAGTGTCAGTATCACATCTTGTCCGTTCACACTTTAAGGAGCTTTGGCACATGTGAACTGGTATGAAACAGTTGCCTTATGGGCTAAACACATTTGTATTGTTCACAGTTCAAAGCTGCTCAATGACAAAGCTTCTTTTCCTGTGCTCTGCCAGTACAATTTTACAGATGATAACAGATGATAGGTCATTGCGGTATAAATCAAGGCTGCTAGATGGCAGCAATGTTTTTGGTTGCTATTTAATGTTAAAACGCTTGATAATGAAATCATTCATTTTCTTGCAATCTAATATTTAGCTGGAGTTATTAAACAAATTGTAACCATTAAGTGGTGGGCACCATGTATTTCGCAGTTACGTCCCTCAAGTATTAAGAAGAATTAATAGGAAAGAAGTTGAAATGATCCCCTAGGCCTTGAATTCTCTAATACATACCATTGGGGTCAAAGAAAACAAGAGTTCCAACAAGAGAGATTGGATAGAAAAGTTTAAAGAGAGAATTGGTATAAGAAGAGGAAGAAATATCAATTCGGTCAGTAACTTACCAAGCTGACCAGTGCTTATTGGTGAGCAGCCCTTCCCTTTAGTTCATCACATGGTTTTATTCAGATCAGTTCCTTTAAGTCTTCAAATTTAGAAGGGATTAAAGGATAGGCATTTGTCCAGGTCAGTTCCTTTAAGCCTTCAATCATTCATTAAATATTAATAATAATATTCAATTAATCATTAGAGGAATCAAAGGATCTCCTACCTGTTATTAACAAAGTCTTTCTGCAGCATGGCAGCAATGTTGATGCTTCTTATTCTTACAGTGTACTTTTTAATGCAGTGGGTGCAATAGTGAGTTAATCCTGCCATCTTGCGTCCTTGCATAAGTGGGAAAAGTACATGAGCATATTTCAGACTATCTGTATTCTTAATTGCAATTTAATTTATACATTTTTTGATTCTTGCCTTTTCATTCCTTGTGCATGCGTGCGTGTATGGGCGCACGCACGAGCGCGATACCAAACTTGGTATTTAAAATTAGTATCTTCCTGAGATGCAACACAAAGATTTTGAGAAGAATTCTCCATTCCAAACTACCCTTTACATGGAACTTTTTTAAAAAATTTTGATTTTCTCAAAAATGGTTCTAACGATTTTGATTAAAATATTGTATATATATATAAATAAAAATGAATTGCTGAAATGTATGTATGCATATCACTTCCGAACAACTGCATCAAATTGAACAATTCTTTTTGTCACGACAAGGTTTGTGGAAAAGAAAATGTTTAAAAATAGTATGGGAAAGTATTTAAAATCTCATAATATGAATAAAAACTGTGCCAAGTGAATGCATTTTGCTTATTAGCCACCAGATGGCAGTGGCACCATGGTTATTTGGTGCCAATTTGTTGTAGCAGTGCTATACTTTCCCTCCCCATTCACTGTTAAGGTAACGCACCAGTTTATCGATACAATGACGCAATGCAGCAGTGAAATTCAAATACATTTTTATATATTGGCTGTCGTTCCCTTACTCCTATTGTTTAAAATAAAGCAGCAAGGAAGCTTTCCTGGCAGCTTACAGCCTTAGGAAGTACTTATTTGTTTGCCACTAGATGGCCATAGTGGTATTTTTGCTCCTCATCCAATGTTAAGCTAATGCAACAGTTTATCGAGTGACACAAAACAGCACTGAAAATCAAATACATTTTTATGTATTAACTGTCCTTTCCTTACTCCTATAATTTAAAATAAAGAAGCTTTCCTGGTGACAAATACCTAAAATACATACTTATTATATGCCACCAGATGGCCATAGTACCTACTGCTCTATTTTTCTTCTTCAATGCTAAGGGAATGAACCCAGTTATGGAGACAGTGACGCAAGCTAACTGTGAAAATCAAATATATTTCTTATATATTAACTAATGTTCCCTTGATCACATCGTTTAAATAAAGAAATAAGTATATTTTTGTTGTAATTCTTTAAAATGAACAAGTTATAAATAATGCACATAACCATTAATGCTTCTTGGAATCTGAAAATGGCGGAGAAATGACGGGTTCCGTTTTAGGTTTAACTTCCTATTGCAGATGTTGGCTATTTGACATTATGTGGTACATGGGCTAGCTAAAGAACATGAGGATACCCGCATCACCATCACACTGCAATTGCGGTGCTCTTAATACATTTGATCAAGTAATACTTTGAATTAAATGGAGAAATTTAACACACAAAAGCTATCATCAAATAAAAGCTTATCAATTGCCCAATCAGATCTACTTGCTCTTTAGTTATGTCATTTTTAGCCTTAGAAATAGCTGTTTTGACATAGAAGAAAATAAAGAAAGATGTGGAAAACATTAGGAGTAAAGGAAAGAAAGAGATTCGGAAGATCCATGAATGTTACTTTTTAACTTTCTCCTTAATGTAATTCATTACCAATGGCAGCGTTTACTCACCACACTATGAAAGCACTGCCATTACTGTTATGCCAATAACATCTTGGTTGTCCAAGCTGCTAACTGCATATGTCATCCTTTCCACAATACCTTATGGGTGCTCTGACTTCGTCCTTTTCGCATTACCAATTATTTATGCTACATTGCATAGATCATTGCGCTTTTCAGATGCAAAGGCATTATTAGACATTGGCAAGGGGAAAATTCCTGTTGGCCCTTCTACTGGCCTCATTTCGTTTCCAAATATTGGTACAAATTACAAGAACTATGCTTGGTTGAGCGTATGAGCCATTTTAGCAGCAGCTAATGTAAATGATTTGAATGTAAAAATTCAGGGTAAAATTGATGGACAAATGCATTCATTTAAGTCAATCAATTCTATTACCAATCCAAATGAAGTCGTCCTAAATTCATTGGATTTGCCAGGATTCCGGCCACACAATTTACAGCTCATGGTGATAATTGTACTATGCAATATCAATCAGCCGAAATTATGCAGCAAAACAAAACTCACTGTTAAAAAAAATTATGAAAAATTTGATTTCAGTTACTATAACATAGGAAAGTTCAAAGGCGAGGATATACTTATTCCAAGAATACCACTAATGTCAACCGACTTTCCTTTTGAATTTAAGTGCACCTTGCATTCGCAATGACAATAAGTCCTAAGGTCAATCGTTGGAAGTGGTATCATATACCTTGGATTGTGTTTTTCGTATGTTGTACATTGCGTGCTCGAGAGTTGATAAACTATCAATGCTATTGTACATTACAAGACATTACAATAAAATGTTGACAAATTAATTTTATTTCATTGCATGGTTATACTGTAAATGGAAGATTTTGTGTGAGTTTTTTACGTTAGGTACACCACCCATACGAAGCCGGGGCGGGCAGCTAGTTAAAAATAAAATGTATATCTTGAATTTTGTGGGAATAGCCTCTGAAGACTACTTTATTCTGAATGAATTTTCTGGAAATTTGCATAAAGGCTAAACTGTAAGAGATGGACAAAAACTTACCACAAAAAAATGTAGAGCTCATTAAAACACACAATTTATGTGATATACTTTTTTTCGTGAAGTTGATAATTTTTAGATACTCCTTGTCTTTTGGTTTCAGCTTTAAAAAAGATACTTTTTTCTCATATAGGAATTTGTGAACTCCTGTCTATACATACAAACAAAGGAACTTCAGTCACATAGCAACCAGCATTTAACTATCACTTTAGCCTATGGTACTCCCTTATTTCGCTTCTACTTACAAGGAAGTAATAAGACTATTTCTGCTAATTTTTTCTTGATTAGCATGAAGTAAATAGAAGCACAACAATTGAATAATCTAAAAATAATTTGTTGCATAGATGTAGAGAAAGTAATGTGAATGGAACACATCAGATTTTTCATAATTTGTAAACTGTAAGAGATAGACAAAATATATATAAATTAGATCTCCTTAAATTACACAATTTATGACAAGTAACATTTTTTGCAGCATTAACAATTTCTGAGTTATTCTATTATTTGTTGAAATTGTCAAATAATCTATATTTCACAAAAAAAAAATGCTTTGCTCAAAACAGCTTAGTAACCTTGCATAGGAGTGGATTTATTTGGAATGTTCTCCCTGTATGTCACTGCAGAAATTGCCAAAATATGTTGATCTTGTTAAAGGGATTTGGATGAAACCAAAGCTTTGCAAAGGTCGCTAAAAGCAACTGGAGTTTTGGATCACCCTCCGTGGTTACCATGCTAATTTCATATACCCAGGGTTGCGGGATCAAACCCTGTGGAGGATGATGGATTTTTTCGGGCATAAAAATCCTTAGCATGGCTTCCTTCGGAAGAGAAGTAAAGCTGTGGTCACATGTTATAGATTTATGGCACGTAAAAGAACTTCAAGCCTGAGCAAAATTAAGCAATCTTTCATGCCCAGTATAGAATGGGACACTGAGATCCACAACAGTTAAAAAGTGTCCATAAATAAAACTCCATTTCATTTTCATTTTTCAGCACTTTAACTAAGAAGTAACTATAATTCCATGTGCAATAAGTTTTTAAGTGTTTTTCATGCCTGATATACTGATGCAGAGTAGCCTTTAAGTACTTTTGCCCCAATATGTTGCTGCAGTTTGAAACATTTTTGAGCATTTAATTAAATTCCACACTCTATCTGTAGAAAAACACAGTCACTAACTTTCACAAAAGATTTTGTCTACCTTCATTTACTTTCAGTAATTTTTTGATTAATGAGAAACAGATTATAGACTGTGGCTGCAAGTGCAATATCATAGTTATGTTCTGAAGATGTGTGGGTAGACAGGAAAATGTAATTTTAGTAATTATGCAGCAAGATCTGAAGCTGCTATACAATAAACAGAGTCTTAATCAGCATTTATCATAAACAAAGTATCCCGTGACTGCTCAGAAGTCAAGACTGAACCACTTGGAAATGAAAATAGAAGCAATTGTGTAACATGAAAAAGTTTATTCAAAAACAGAAATAGAAAAAGATGCAACAAAAAGTAAAAAGACATATATGCATTAAAAATGCAAAGTAAAAATAGGGAATATTGATACGTGTTTAAGACAAATGAGTTATACCATTTCCGTGTTTAAATGAGTTTATATTGAAATCTATGATGTCTCAGAAAAACAAGACATTCCATAAGCTCCGAGCCCTAATCATGACACATCTATATGTTTCACTGAGTTAATAGAAGGATAGGTATAGTAGATAAGAGTTTTTAAAGGGTAATACCATGTGATGGTATTAAATTCCATGCATCTGACATAACCAAAAGAAAAAATTAACAGCAATTTTTTACTTGAGAAAAGTATAAGCTTTTTAAAATTCAAACCAATCACAAAGAATACCTCTAAAATGCATTAATTGTGTGTTTTAAACAGATCTATATTTTTTTATACTAAGATTGTCTATTTCTGTGGTTTAGCAATTGTATAAAATCATTGAAAATAAAGAAAACTTCACATTTATTCTGAGAAAATTCAAGTTATCCATTTTATTTGTCATGTAAGTAACTTAGAGCTATTTTAAGACAATAAAAAATAATGAAACATTTTCCACACACAGCTGCACGCATGCATGCACGCACGCTAATGCACATGCACACAATAAATTTTTAACTGAGGAAAAGTTCTTAAGAATCTTTCTGTCTTAAAATGACCTATTCTGAATACTCACCAACTAGAGCAATGATGTAATAAATTAAAAAATAAATGAACATTGGTAATCTATGCTTCTTATGCTTTGACTTCTTAATTAATATCTGTTAATACTAACCTTGGCTCACTAGGTGTCCAGTTTTGTAGAATTCGTCACTGAACAGGCAGATTTCTACGCTACTGAAAATGTGTTGGTGACAATGGGTGGAGATTTCACTTACCAGACTGCAAGTGTCTGGTATAAAAATCTGGATAAGCTAATCAGGTAAACAGGAGGTTTCAGTACGTTTCACCAGTTTTTGCCGTGGTAGTGTAGCAGCACAATTTAGCTTCCAAAATGCATTTATGAATGTTTAAATGCCATAGAACTCATCCATGCAGCACTGTGACTGCTTTGAAGCTTGGTGGATTATTGGACTCACAAGTTCGTTTGTGCATGTAAACAGCATTAATTTTTTAATATTTAATTTAAATGTAGCTGGTTTGGTATTTTGGTATGTTGGTTTGGAATTGAATACCTACAGCTAAAAATTATTTTCTTTTATGCATGTGCATGCATTGGGTTTGGTAAGTGTAAGTTGCTCAGTGCCTGCATTTCCTTTGTAGAATTTTATTAACTACAGCTACAAAGATTATAGCTGTTGACACTACCAGAAACGTTTTCCAAATTATTATGGGGATATCATTATCACTAACAAAGATTTTATGAATGGAAACGTGTACCAGTTTTTATAATTAATACAATCTAAATTCTCAGGTTCATGCATTTATCTGTATATTTTTTCACCTCATAATTTTTAAGCTTTGAAAACCTATTACTGAGATTTTTCTCAGAATTAGATCTTACAAAAAACCTTAGCAAAACCTGTTGTTTCTTTACTTGGAGCAAAATTGTGCATACCATGGCATGACTGGTTTTATTATGAAGATTCACCATCCATTTTATGTAACATCTACAGGTGAAGAATTTCACAGAGTATGCTGCTAAGCAAGCAGCAAACTATTCCTCAAACAACATCTTAGTCACCATGGGCGAGGATTTCACATACCAAGATGCTCATATGTGGTATGTCAACCTGGATAAACTTATTCGGTAAGGCAGCATTTATAATGTATGCTTACAGATTGCCTATCTACAGTGAGACTAAAGTTAGATTAGACTGATTGTGAAGCAATTTTGGATTGGATGGTAGTTGCCACAGCAAGACTTTTTCTCCAGCTCATAAGTATTTTATAAATGTCACTCCAAAAGCTTAATGGACACAATAAAAAATTAAAAATTTAGTTCCGATCATTACATCTTTTCAAAATGATCTACATTGCATTCTATAAACTATCTCATCCTTTCAAACCATTTTTCAAATGCTAAATACTATTCTTCTTTGGAGAGAGTGCAGATTCATTTTTCGTAAACAGCTGCCACAGCTGCCTCAAACCATTGCCACATATTTTTTCTTTCAGTTTAGGGAAAGATCTGGACTATAGGGAGAATGGGACAAATATCTAAATCCTGCAGAAATTAGATTGTTTCTTGTATAGTGAGTAGAGGCATTGTTATGGTGCAACAAAGTTCCATACAGGCCAGTATTAGGATGGTTTTTCTCAGTTCAGTGAACACTTATGGCAAGCATTTTGTGGTATACCATCTAGAAATAACAGTCTTTTATCCCTCAAGTGGAATCGTCACAATGTGGCCACTTGCTGAGAAAAAGAAACGGATCATCTTCTTGCCAACACTTCTAGTTCGCTTCACTTTTGTTGACAGATTTTCTTCTACAAAGACCAATGACTAACAGTCAGTCCAATTTTTGTCACCTGTTACAGTCAAATATTTTTTTGATGTTCCTGCACTGAGGTTTTCAATCATTTCCTGGAACCATTGCACACATATTTGTTTCTGCTCATTTGTGAGGTGGTGGGGGGACCTGGCGATTGCAGAGCTTCCTGACGTCAAGTTTTTATTTTAGGATGCTGACAATGCACATTTTTGGAGCATGCCTAGACTTGCACATGTTACTTTCTGAACTTCAACTGAAGTTGGGAAAAGCTTTTTTGGCTTAACCAATTCATTATTGTCCATTCTCAAAACTTTTGGAGTGACCCTCATATCAGTTGAATTCAAGGAGGAATAGAAGTCTGATAGTTATTAAGAGTCAGCCCTATTCATGATGAAAATTAAGTGTAAGCATAATGTAAATTTAAAACTAGTTGATATGTATTGTAATGGAACCATTCACAATGAATTTGTGGTCTGGGTGGCTCAGTTGGTTAGGTGCTGCCCTTGTCATCCCAAAATGGCAGGTTCAAACCCAGCCCAGACAGATGGATTTTAAGTGTGTTCAAAAGCAGCAACCCCATGTCAGTAGATTTGCATGGAAAAGAATTGTAGGATGAAATTATGACACTTCTATGGCACTGATGGCAATTGATAGCATTGTGAATAAACAATATTTTTTTTAAACAATGAATTATGTAAATATAGAATTAAATGTAAACTTAGAAGTTTGCAAGTTTAAGTTTATGTCAGTCAAATATGAGAAACTAGCCAATCAAAGAACAATTCTCATCACAAGATCATTCTGTCATCTCTCATTAGATTTTCTGTTACCATTGGCTGACTCGTTAAATGACTTCTGAAAAGTCACGGATTAGGAATCACTGCAATATTTATAAAAATTGCAGCAAACAAATTGTAGATCTAGTTGATAATTTTTTGTGAGTTTAACATCCTTAAACCAGGTGGCTGTTGCTTGTTTTGATACATGCAAATAGCCTCTTATTAATGGTCACTTCTCAAGCCACAATATTGATTGAGTGTTCAATGCCCTCTTCCAATTGCTGTAAAGGTAATGCTATTAAAAAAAAAAAAAAAAAAAGTAAGTACCTCTGGCACTATTTGTCATTTCTCTTTTGTTTGAAGGAAAGAGTTAAAAAAAGAAGAAGGAAATATTAAAATGCTGTTTTGTTACTAGGAAGAAGATAAACTACAATTAAAGAACCCAGTATTTATTATTTCTAGAATAATTTTTATGCTTAGCTATGTTGTTATTTTAAGGATTATTTTGAGTGTTGTTATTTTAAGGATTATTTTGAGTGTTCATATTAATAATTATCTGTAATTTTAAGTAGATCAATTTTTAACATTTATTTTAAATGTATTCATTTTTACTAAACATGCAAAATTTGAAGTTTTTTAATTCCTTGGATTGATAAATTTTAGGTTTCTGCTTAGATTTCTTTAACTCATTTAAAAATAAGTCATATACACAGCATTTTCTTTTTTTTTTGTGTATAGAATAACTTAATGTCCTTGAACCTGGTTTGTCATGTCAGACGATGAATGGAATTGGTGAAATGCTGCTCAAACGATCTTGCAGTGCTTGGAGCTTAAAGTTATTTGACATTTGTCTTCTCAGGATAAGGTAACACCCCAAAAAAACCTTATCCGGGCAACTTTCACTCTAAGTGAGATTCGAACTCACGACCTGTTGAATGTGAGGCATCAAACTAACCAGGTAGGCTAATACATAGTCTTGTAACAAAATGATAGTTCAATTGCTTCCAAAATAACTTAATTGATCACATACTAGATACTCAGCTGCACTCAGCTTCATTGCTGCCACCTGCAGTGTTATTTTGAAACTGGAATAGGACAAAAGCCTAATGTTGTTATTGATGATGGCATCATACTAAATTCATACAAATGATTTTTCAATATGAGAAGTGACCGTTTAATCCCAGTGAGAATTACCTTTTGATAAATGTTGCTCTCTGGCTCAAGAGACAAGAGATTGGAAAAAAATTAGCCCTCACATGGATAACTTGGAGAATAGGTATGAAAAAAATGATAGTATTAGAAAATGTCAGATAGTTGATACTAATGACATTTTTTTTTTTTTTTTCTTGGGCCAAAATCCTTATTGCCAACATTCTCTCTGTATCAGATATGTAAATGAGCGCAACAGCAGCATGAATCTATTCTATTCAACACCATCCTGTTATCTGAAGGCTTTGCATGATGCTAACATGACCTGGACAACAAAACAAGATGATTTCTTCCCATATGCCAGTGACCCCCATACATATTGGACTGGCTACTATACTTCTAGGCCTACACTGAAAAGATACGAAAGACTTGGAAATAATTATCTGCAGGTAAACAACTCAAATTGAAAATGACACTTTTATTCATTTAATGGTGGCAGCTTTTAAAATGTATCTTCATAAATTGGAAGAATATAATAATGCATCTTTCTGGCAGGTATGCAAGCAGCTTTACTCATTATTAGACCTTGGGCCTGAGGATTGGGTTGATCTTAACAAGATGAGACAAGCAATGGGAGTTATGCAACATCATGATGCTATAACTGGCACTGAGAAGGAACTAGTTGCCTATGACTATGCCCGTATACTGAGTGAAGGCTTTAAAGAATGTGACATCATAACAGAGACTGCCATAAAGTAAGTATATGCATGAATTTACAAAATTTAGGGGGTTTAACTTAGGGTCAATGCATAATTTTTGGCTTTTGTTGGGAAATAAAAAAAAAATCTGAAAATTACACATGGTCCCAAAGTTACACACCCCTTTTCCCAAAGTTACCATGATTTATGTTATTTATTTATTTATTTATCCTTTTAAACGTATACATGTTATTGGATGCATCAAGTTTAACAGGAAATACATATACATGGATACAATAAATACAGCCACATTAATAACGTTAATGGAACATTTTTGCATATGTCACAAAAGTACCTTGCAGACCTAAATTTATTATATCATATGACAGCAGGCAATGCAAGATTAGTTCAGATTTCATGACACTAAGATGAATGTTTGAAAGAAACTAAATTATATTTCTCTGTATTTCTATTCTTGTATCCCACTAAGAGAGAGATTTTTCTACTCCATCCACTCTAAGAAACACATTTTTGGTATTTTTCAATACAACATGCTAACAGTATATGCAATCTACCAATTGATACTAAAGAGAGGATGCTGCCTTCATTCATAAGTAAACTTACCAGATATAACAACAGCAAAAACAATAATAATAATAATAATAATAATAAGAAGAAGAAGAAGAATATTGTTTCGCTTTATATGTATATAAATCATGACTGTCAATATAATCTATATATGCTCTGCAACTGTTATTTGCATGGCAGAATGAGGTATGTATTGTCTGTCCAAACTTACTTCACTGGCGATGTAAACAAATCAGAACGTATTCTTCCGCAAACGCACGTGCTCATATCACATGGTGCTAATCTGGTTCGTCTGACGTATAATTGTAAAACTGCATATACCTATGTTTGGCAGGGAACGAAATAGCTACCTATTTTCACTGTTCACCGATAATGATTAACTCTATTAAATGTATAGTTAAGCAGGTAGGCAAGTCATATATTCAGTACAAAATGTAAAATCTCCCATAAAATTATAATATGCAAACATGTTGTTTTGAAAGTTTGCTGAAGTATTTCATGCGTATATCACTCCAATATTTTTTGCGAATTTTAGCAGTCACATATGCACAACCACACGCTGCACATTTCTTTAATGTAGTGCCATAATGCAGTGACTTACCAGAAGATGGAACTGGTCCCACTCCTTCAAGATACAAGTCATTTGCTACAATTGCAATCAAACTGATTATCTCTGAATTATCAAAGAGATTGATAATCAGTGGGCTAATGACAATGTCCACCATTCCCTCCAAATCTGTTTATTCTTCCCGAACAATGTGTGCTACACATTCACTGTATTTTCGGCTGCCACATGCAAAGCTGCTGGCACAAGATGTCGCAACTCTGCTAATTTACAAGTTATGCATACTTTATGGTGCTTTTGAAAACACCAGTCAAGCTAAGAATATTGTTTAATGAAAATGTAAGGCACTTTTCACAAAACTTTTACATATACATTAGGAATAATTCTTTCCTTGTTTCTGTTTGACTGCACTGGTATTACATGTTTCCGCCATTACTTACTGACTAGAAGCAAGCATTAGAAACAAACTGCATAATGAATACACATTGTTACCTAATGATTAAATGAAAAGTAAATTTTGTTCCTTAATTATCCATACTATATTATTTAGTCAACATTTCATAGTGTAATACAATATTTTTGTTCTCACTCGGTAATTTAAGAGAAACTATTTTGTGATGAAGAAAAGCAGTAAAACGTTCAGCAACCAATCATAGCCATTGCAATGTGTTGCTTTTGTTTATATTACCGGTGAAGTAAGGCTGGACAGAGAATATGTAGTTCAAAGATCTAGTATTGTGTGGGTGTGTTTGATACACGCTATTTGTTTTATGTTTTTGTAATTGAAGCTTAATGTTTCATGTGTGTGCGTGTGCATGTGCGCATGCACGTGCACATGCATGCATATTTCCCCCCCCCCCCTAAATACTGTTTTGCTAGGCGTTCTTTCCTTAAATACTGTTTTGCTAGGTGTTCTCACAGGAACTTGCTGTATTAATTTTACTATTTTCTTTTGTAGTTTAAAAATAACATATAGATTTGTGGACATGCCCCATATTGAAATATCTTAAATTAAAATGGAATGAACTCAACCAAAATATACGTGCTGGGGCGGGTTTCCCCCAGGTACTCTGGTTTCCCCCAGGTACTCTGGTTTCCCCCGCCATCGCATTCCACCGGTGCTCCATCATCATTCATGTATCATCAGTGTCACCGCCTGCGGTGCCATAAGTAGTTAAAGTGGGCGTTAAACACTACCCAAAAAGCAACAAAAAACAACAAAAAAAAAAAAAATACATAGATCTTAATACACTTATAGTGCACATTCTACTTGCTACTCTGAATAGCAGATTTTGGATATTTTGCTCTCCCCTGATTTTGAAGACTGCAGGCAGTACTGTAAATATTGACTTCAAATATACAGGCTGTTTCAAAATGACACTAAACGAAGATAGCTGTCAATTAGCTTACACTTTGACTTGTCCGAAACTCTTCTATTTAAAGTTTTATGTGTGTTTAAAAATCGCACACATTTGGGATTAGGCAGCAAAGAAAAAACAGTTGTCATATGCCACACCCACATGCTACGTTTTCCATTACCAAGGTGACCTGTGCAGCACTGGCATGTCTATCAAACCACGCCTACACCACGTGACTGGGACCTTGGCTACCAACCGATCTCTCCAGAAGTGGGCCAGGCACATGCCATTTGGTTATGTACGACTCTTATCCATGGTGATTTTATGGCAGTTTTTGTATGTGCTGAATTTAGAGCTGAAAATTATATTCACGTATGGTACGACCAATAAGGTCCACATCTTCGTTTGGTGACATTTTGAAACATCCTGTATAAATTTACATCTATTAAAGATCAACATGTCCTCTGTGTTAAAATTTCAAAGGAACTCTCAAGATGAGTTTGTCTGCGATATTTGAATTAAACAATACTTTTCACTAAGTTTAACTATTCTATGAGAAAGTTGCCTCTAATATACAGTATTTCATCTCTAAATGTTAATGAACTAACATATTTCATACTTACAACTCTTCATTACACTGGTCAAAAAAACTTGTACTATTCATAAAAAGGTCATAAAATCCTTGACAATCCTTCATTGAGATTTTAATTTCACACTCTCTTATGGTCATATGAACCAGAAACACTACAAATATGACATTAATATACTAAATTAAATATCACTGAAAAATATTAGCAATTTCTTTACAACTTTTGGACTATTCTTTGACCTTAAACTATCTGTAAATGCACAAAATTCTTTGTAAAAGAAACTCTCTGATATTCTTTAGTTCCAACACTTCAAATTGAAGTTTCTGTACACAAACAGCTACTACATACTACACCACAATATAACCACGTGACTATGTGGTTACCATGCAATTTACCGAATGAGTCGCCCTCTGTGGTGTAATGGTTACCATGCTAACTTCGTATACCCAAGGTCATGTGTTCAAGCCTGGTGGAGGACGATGAATTTTTTTTGGGTATAAAAATCCTTAGCATGGCTTCCTTCGGAAGGGAAGTAAAGCTTTTGGTCCCATGTCATAGATTTACAGCATGTAAAAGAACCTCAAGCCTGATAGAGAGGCCTCTAAGGCAAAAAAGCAGTCTTTCATGCCCAATATAGAATGGGATGCTGAGAACCACAGTAGTTAAAGAGTGTCCATAAATAGCATGCCATTTTTTTTGTATTTTTTTTTTTTTTTGTACTGAATGAACATGCACTCTTTTCAAAATACAATCTTTAAACAGTATGAGATAAGGTTTTTCTATGTTCCATATGGCGATAATAGGGGACACATTTTTGTGATTTGAATATAGGAAATCTCACAAACGAGATTTGAAATACCAGTTGGAATAATTTCATGCATACAGGTACCTTTAGTTTTGTTTCAATAAATTTTATTCACATATTAAAATGAATGATGAGAAATGACATAAAGAAAGGCATAAAACATGCACTCAAACGAACACACAAGATTAAAACATTTGCCTACTTATTTTAATTAGGTTCACAGTCACTATTGTTACCAGATAAGGTAGAGCTCCGAAGTCCAAATCCAATATGCCAACTTTTGAGGTATGACCCTCTTTCACCAACATTCCCATCTAAATAATATATGTTTCTGTTTTCTGATGTTTCTTACATGTATACATTTCCACAATGTAATTTCATCACTATCTATAATAATGTTGACATCTCTTTTGATAAAATAAAATTGCATTTTTAATAGTAAAGAAAGGAAGTTCATTTGCTTAAAGTATGGTAAATAAGACACTTAATACTTTATTGTTGGGGTTTCATTGTCAAAGCAAGCATTATGCAAAGTAAGAGTTGAAACTTTCCTGACAATGTATTAGCTTTAAGTGTTCTTGGGCTTCTAACCAGGTAAGTTCATGGACTGACTCTAACATTTCGAAGATGTATATCATCTGATAACTTGAAAGTCCAGATACACGTATTTTTAGTGCCCAAGTGAAGCTAGCATCTGATTGGCTCATATGATATTTTTTGGCCATGAAGCAACTAATATTAAATACGACTGAGGCATGGGCATGGACCTCGTAGAAAACTATATATGGCAGTTCTACACCTAATGTTTTGAACTTGAGTATGGACCTGTTTGAAAACATTACATAACACACATGATTTGAAGCACAATGTGTTGTATAAGAATGCAGTGCAATTCAGGCCTACAACTAAGTACAGCATGGGCACTAATGATAAAGAGCCTAAACACCTAATTAGTAACTACCGTCACCCAAGACTTAAGAAAACTTCACTGCATTCTTATTCAACAGACTACATGTGCTTCAAAACATGTGTACTCTGAAATGTTTTCAAATAGGTCCATACTCAAATTCAAAACATTAGGTGTAGAGCTGCCATATATAGTTTTTTACGAGGTCCGTGCTCATGCCTCAGTCATATTTAATATCAGTTGCTTCACGGCCAAAAAATATCATGTGAGCAAATCAGATGCTAGCTTCACCCAGGCACTAAAAATACCTGAATCTGGACTTTCAAGTTATCAGTTTACCCTGAAGATGAAGATGATATACATCTTCGAAATGTTGGAGTCGATCTGTGAACTTAACTGGGTAGAAGACCAAAATTACTTAAACATTATGCAGTTTACAGAAAATTTAACATTTACACTGAACCTTTCCTAAAACTGTTTTAGCTTTTTTTTTTTTTTTTTTGGAATGATGTTTTAATATCACTATTCTGTATGAATTCTTCTTGCATAGAATGACATTGACTTCAGGAACTTCAAGTATGTTCTGCTTTACTAAGTCATTAACTGTACATTGATTACGCTTCATTAACTAATGAAACAAGTGTAAAGTAATTAGTTTTTTTGCCACTTTCAGTAGTTAAGCTTTAAGATGCTTGTTATAACTGTGGATATTCATTTTAGTTATTGCTTCATTCATGTGAGCGATAATTTGCCACCTTATGTCTCACTGACATTCAGTTTGTTTTCATTCACAGTTGCAATAAGTGCTTAGTTCCAGTAAATGTTTAGTTTCTATTTCTAAATAACAGTGAAAATGTAGCAAATTATAAAGAAATCATTAATTGCATCCATTAATGCATTTTACAAGTAATGACATAAAAAAAAAATGAGATCTATTTTCTATTTTCAAGTTGTGTGTTGCGCTCAGGGACCAATGAGAGCATTCACTGCAGCCATGTGCTACAGTTGTCTCAAGTGTGTTTCTTATTTTGGGAGGATTTTTTACAGTAAAAATAATAGGTGTATAATCCTATTTTATATTTTTAATTTCATAACAATTACACTATTTTATATATATCTCAAGATATTACAGATATTTCACCTTAATATATCCTAATTCCTATATAACAATTTATACCTAAATGATAATTATTTAAAAACCAATAATCGTCCAATTTTGCTGTATAAGTAAGAATATTATGTTATAAAAAATATATTAAATTAACAAGATTACCTAAACAAACAAAAAATTATATCCTTGGAGTGATACAACACATATTGAGGGACTGAATACACATTAATGGAGAAGAAGGAATAAACTAAGTGTTTATAACTCTGCAAATGTTAATATAATAGTTTTAGCAGATGCAAGAATGAAATTCTTATAGAAGGTAATTTTTGTTTCCTTGCAGCAAAATCATTGACACCAAGAAGAATGTTGATTCTGCAGCGCCTAAGGTCACATTGGAGTCATGTCTACTGTTGAATATCAGTCAGTGTAATATTTCAGAAAACTCTGATAACTTTGTGGTGACTGCTTATAATCCTTTAAGTCATTCAGTTTCTCACTATGTTCGCCTACCTGTGAATTCTGCAACATACATGGTTCAAGATCCTACAGGAAAATCGATACCAATTCAAATGGTACCAGTATCACAACAAGTTATGGAAGTTCCTGGCCGATTCAGCCCTGCTACCATGGAGCTGGTATTCCGTGCAGAAAACTTACCTCCATTAGGTTTTCGTTCCTACTATATTAGCAAAACACAGCATTTAGACAGTCAAACACAATCTCGAAAGGTGGAACAGAATGGAGAAGATATCAAATTGGAAGGCTCTGTAAGTTTTATTGTATGTGATATATTAACAATCTGAAGTGGATGCTTTAATTATTTATATGGTTTTTTAGCTCAAAAGTTAATGACTACCAAGAACAATATTTTTCAGGAAAGATAAAATATTTTACTGTTAGAACCAGATGAAAATGTATAAATATAAGAGCAGTACCAATGCAATAATAAGATTGTGTGATAGTTGGTAACAACTATGTTAATACTACCTAGATACTAAGGGCTTACAGATGTAAGTCACCATTAAGGTGTTCTCTGGGGGAAACATACTGGTTGGTTTACCGGATAAACAAAATGAATCAGTTGAAGGATTGAATATCATACAGGCATGTTGTCACAATAGCTCAATGATTAGAGCAACTTCACAAAAAGCAGGAGAACTATGAGGGCTGATCAACAAAGACTGAGACTGATTTTTTCCTGTAGCTTCCATGATAGTTTCATATCTGTAACATAAATATTTGAAAGGAGCTGGTTTTTATGTATAATGTCAGTAGGCGGCAGCACTCTCATATCGGTAGGTTGGTAGTAATGCTCTATTTTGTAGACCCTACATGCATTTCGCATACCAAACAATGGAGGTGAAGCAAGAGGAGTAGTACAGCGTAATCAAATTCTGTTTTCGTTTAAACCATACAGCCACCGAAACTTATGAAAAGCTGAAGCAAGCGGGCAGTGAAGATGCACTACCTCGTGCAACAGTCTTTAGGTGGTTCAAGGACTTCAAAGAAGGCCAACTTGTCAGTGTTAAGCAAGGTGGGCCTGGTGTTTTGGCTTCTATTGTGACTGAAGTTAACATCAACACAGCTGCTGTTATTGTCCGAGAGGAACGGCGTATAACATTATGTAACCTCAGTGAAGTGTTGAGAATTTCATATGGCAGTGTGTTTACAATTATGCACGACCATCTCCATATGACCCGAGTTTGTGCTCGTTGGGTGCCACGTCTGTTGACTCCCGAACAAAAGGCTGTGCGAATGGAGACAAGCTGTGAGGTGCTGCGTCTCTTTGCTGATGGAGGGGATGCATTTTTTAAATCAATAATCACCGATGATAAGTCATGACTGTTTCATTATGATCCTGAAGGAAAACAAGCCGTGTAGAAACCGCCAGGTTCTCCAACCCCAAAAAAGGCAAAAGTTGTTCCATCTGCAGGAAAAGTGATGGTGATTACATTTTTTGACTGTAAAGGAATGATTTACAAGCGTGCAGTTCCCCCTCACACTACTGTTACAGCAGCATACTACACGTCAGTATTGGCTACACTGAGGAAGCACATTCCAAAGAAATGGCCAGAGCTTTCTTGGACTGGGTGGCGACTTCATCATGACAATGCACGGCCTCACGTTGCAAATCAAGTCATGCAGTTTCTGTCTCGATTCAACATTACCTGTGAATCACATCCACCTTATAGCCCCGTTCTTGCACCCTGCGACTTTTTTTTTATTCCCATCACTAAAGGCAAAGCCTAGGGGTATTCGATTTGAGAACTCTGAAGCAGTGCTCAAGAAAAGTGAGGCAATTCTCAAGGACCTGACAAAGAATGGTCTACAGCACGTGTTCAAGGACTGGCAGAGATGCTATAAAAAGTGCATTGAAGTAGGAGGGGACTAATTTGAAAAAGATCACGTAAACATTGAATTGGAGTAATAAACATCTGTGAAAAAAAATCAGTCTCAGTCTTTGTTGATCAGCCCTCGTATGTGCAAATACCAACTGTGGCATTGAAGTTTTTATCTGGATGTAACAGTAAAAATGCATGCTTATGGTAACGTAAATGTAGGGGCACTACCAATATAATAATAAAAGATAAAATGTTTATTTTCATAGTTTAACTCAAATATCACAAAATAATGTGTTGTCAGCAAACTATATTTCTGTGCATTAATATATATTTATTTCATTCACCATCCAAATGAAAGTGTGTATCTCGAGCCATGAGAGGCTGAAGGTGTGTCCAAAAAAGGATGTACAACGGGTACTTCATTTTTAAATAATTTTAAGATTAGTAAAGTGGTGTCATAAATTTATTTTGTGTGTAAGATATTTGTTGTGCTTCACTGTTGCTAGCTTCAGTATTTTCATATTATCCAAACTTAACTTTTTATGCTGAAACCTGCAATGGTGCAGTACTCTTTCTTACAATAAAAACAAAAATTGCCAGGGTAAAATATTATTTTGAATTTAAAATATGCACTTTAAATTTGTTTTACAACAATCTATCATACCATTTAATCTCAGTTGGCTTTTGTGGACAATTCCCTGAAACTGTGGTTCTATATTTTTCTTAATTTCCATAGCTCTTATTCATATATTTTTGTTATCTAGATGTTATGTTTTTATTTTCTCAAAACCTGCTATGCTGAATAAATAAATTTATTATAGGAAATGCTGAATTTAATTGTATTTTTTATAGGATGGACATATTATTCTTGATGGTGAAACAGGCTTACTAAAATCTATGGTGCAACAACAAAAAGAAATAAAAGTCAAGCAGGATTTCTTATATTACAAAGGTTATATTGGAAACAATGAAGAATTTAAAAACCGCTCTTCAGGAGCATACATTTTCCGGCCTAATGGTTCAGAACCTATAAGGATCAGTTCAGGTGCCAAGGTTATAGTGTATAAAGGTAATTTCTATTCTATGATTGCTTAAAACATACTATAACATTCTAATAATATTATACATATTATTTATTTTTGCTAAGCTATGTGAATATTACTGGTATTCAGTCCTGACTATATATTTATAGGTGTCTGAGCTATTCAAATAGTGTTTACAGGACTGGTCCATATTATAGTTAACCAAAAGTATGATGGTCATTTGTCAGTGGCAGGAAAACAGTACACATTCACAAAAAGTCTATACAAATCATACTAAGGAACTTTTTGAGAACCTGAATGGATCTGTAAACTTATATATTTATGCATGTTATTAGGACAGAGTACTTGGGTTAAAGAAAACCACATTACAGCGGTTTAGAAATAAACTTCTTGGTATGTTTTACATTTGAAGTTATTATTATTTAGTGTTATACTCAAATTCAAAAGTAGTGGCACAACTTTGAGTTTCACCACTGCAATATTTTTACTTTCTCCACACGTACTATGTACGTAGAGTTTAGAGAAGGTATGCACCCAAAAGTTCGGTACAGAGAGTTCACTGTAAATACACATTTTGAGACCCCCAGAATAAAAAAAAAAAAAATTTAGAAAACAGTCTTGGTATTTAAGTTTGGTATCTTCCAAGGTTGCAACAAAGATTTTCAAGAAAATCCCCCCCATCTCAAACTACCCTTTATATGGAACATTGTTCGAAAATTTTGATTTTCTCAAAAATGACTAATTATTTCGATTAAAATACCTTATGTATAACATATTTTTATGGCAAACTAAATGTATATCTTGAATTTTCTGGGAATAGCCTCTGAAGACTTCATTCTGGATCACAATTATATAACAGGCAAACTGTAAGAGATGTACTAAAACTTATTAATATAAAAATAATAGTTGCAACAAATCTTCACTTATCTTTTGGAATCCTTGCCTGATTTGTTGCAACTATTATTTTTATATTAATATTTGTGTTATTCTTCACTGTTACTAGCTTCTTTTTACATTTATAAGTACTAAAACTTACTACATAAAAAATGTAGATCTCATTAAACACACAATTTATGTCATATACATTTTTTTTGTAGAGTTAACCATTTTAGAGATATTCCGGATATATGAAGCACATTAGATTTTTACCCTTCTACTTACTAGGAACCAAGTAATAAGGACAATTTCTGCTAATGCTTAGCTCCATTATCATGGATAGATAGATTAGCAGAAATAGTCTTATTACTTGCTTCCTTGTAAGTAGACGTGAAATAAGGGAGTAGCATAGGTTAAAGTGAAGTGAAAAGCTGGTTACTAGGTGATTGAAGTTCCTTTGTTTGTATGGACACAAGTTGACAAATTCCTGTATGAGAAAAGTACAAGTTTTTCAAAGCTGAAACCAAAAACAAGGAACATCTCAAAAACGATCAACTCCTGGAAAAAATTTTATATAACATAAATTGTGTGTTTTAATGTGTTATTTTTTGTATGGTAAGTTTATGTACATTTCTTACAGTTTAGCAGTTATGCAAAATTCCTCCAGAATAAAGTAGTCTTCAGAGGCTATTCCCAGAAAATTCAAGATATACATATTATTACTCAGGTAAATACCTTTAATATACGATATTTTAATCAAAATCGTTAGAGCCAGTTTTAAGAAAATCAAAGTTTTCAAAAAAAGTTCCATGTAAAGGGTAGTTGGGGGTGGGGGGATTTTCTTGAAAATCTTCGTGTCGCATCCTTGGAAGATATCAAACTTAAATACCAAGTTTGGTATTTAACGGCCTTTTCGTTTTTGAGCTATGCTGTCCACAGACACACACACGGACCTTTTTCCAAAAATTCAAGGGGACCCAAAACATGTATTTCTGGTGAAATCTCGGTATCAAATTTTTGGGTGCAATACAATACCTTCTCTATACACTATGTACATAGTACGTGTAGAGAAAGTAAAAAAATTATAAAAAGGTCTGTATGTGTGTCTTGTCTCCTGTATGTAGAATTTACAAAATGAAGCAGTGGAGTGGAAAGTATATAATTACTTAAATTTTAGAAACAGATAAAGGTTTAGTAAATCAAACATACCTACTAGAGTAATAAGTACATTTATAACAATTTGATAACACAAAATCCTCATGGTGTTTGTATAAATATTGCATTAAGGTTAATCATGCACCCGCACAAAATAGGTTAAAAAATATAAAAATTACACTTATGTACTCCTTTTTATATGTGTTTATTTTATTCTGTGTATTTTGTTTACTGTCTCACTGTTGGACAGTGCCTACCTAAAGCAATATGCTCATTGGGACATTGTATGTAAATAAATAAATAAACATTAGAAGCTGATTTATCTGGTTCATCCTAATCTATATGACAAGAGGCAATAACTGAGCTTGAGAACCCCAATTGATACACAAATTCTAACAGCACTTCAGTATTATTCAAGAGGAGGATATCAGAAAAACATTACTGACCTCTGCAATATTTGTTATGCATCAGTAAGCTACATTAATGCTAACATATTAGGTGCCATTGTTAAATTTGTGCCTCATTTCTTATGCTTTTTTCGGCAAGGAGAGGAGCACTACAGCTACATGAAAGTTGTGTGTTGTATCAGGATTCCCTCAGCCATTTAATTCTATATATCACACAATATTTAATTAGTTGCTTAAGATTCAGGATGAAATGCATTTAATAAATGAAAGCAAATATTGCTTGCTATTTAAACTCAACTTATTATGATTAAGCAATTTAACAAATTAGTACTGGCATGGGGTGTTGTGGGCACCCCACGCTGTAAAATGCAACTCATCAGGAAAGTTTAACTTTGTTATACTGGTACTTCATCTAAACATTTCACCAGGAAACAATTTTACAGTTATCCTATTTTTTAATTACCTTAGAATGTATAACCTGGGGTGTTCCTAGCACCCCATGTCATCACTTAGGCATTTGCAGTGAACTGGTAATATTTGTTATAAATGCTGTTGTAATATAATCCTTTGAGTAATGCATTAAAAAACTTGACATTTTAACATATTGTCGTTTGTAATCCCCACATTATGATCGTTGCACTCTTCATAAGAATAAAAGTGAACTTCCTCCAGAATTTGTGTATGGGAAGAAACAGGAAGTGAATAGAAGTTTGATTGGATTTCAAAAAATAAAACAGTCGTCTCCTATGTACCAAAAAAGCATAAAAATGTAATTCTCCTTTCATAAATGCATTTCAATGACAAAATTGATACCACATCTGAAGACAAAAAGAAGCCTGAGATAATCACTATGTATAATCTTACTAAAACAGGAGTTGACTCATTGGATGAAATATGTGCAAAATATTCGGTGCCAAGAAAAAGTAGACGATGGCCTGGAGTTATATTTTTTGTATTTGGACAAAAGAGGAAAAAATTCCAAGTTATACCTGTATGTTCAAGAAATCATCCAAGTATACCACTGTGAGGAGAGAGTTTTATTGTGAAATTTTTATTGGACTAATTATGCCGACCATCCATAAAAGGGCAACACTGACTCCTCTATCACAGTGGGAGGTATCCAAGATGACAGAGGGGGAAGGTGAGAATTCAGGATCTTCAGCTAAAGTAACAAAGTGAAATACATTACTTCAAGAAAGGAAAGAAGAAAACAAAAGATGTGTGAAATTCCTAGAAGTAAAGATATTAAAACAAAGCATTTTTGTGTACAGTGCAATAGAAAAATGTTTCTCATATGATTACTTTTGTGATGGCTATTACAATGAATGGGGTTCATTAAAACAAAATATATAAAAATTAATTTGTGTTTCTTGCATAAAATAGTGATGCAGTGTAACAAAAAAATAATAATTCAAGAACTCTGTATATTTCTGGGTAAAATACAATGTTCATGTATTTGTTCGCTGGGTTCATTTAATAAAGTTTTTAGTATCTCTTTTTACATGAAGTATAAAAATGAACACTGTGAAAATTCTTTAAAATGGAAAAAAAAAAAATTGAAGGGTGTTTGTACTAATATTATGAAATTTTGCGCCACTAGTGGAGGGTTAAAATTATATGTTAATATTCTAACAAGTTAATTGTTATTGAAATGATAAATGCCATGATACTTTTGTAGCTGCCGGTAAGAATGCGTTTTAAAGCAATGACTAACAATAGATAGCATTGTGCACGTCATGGTGATATAATGAACTTTAGCTGATAATTATTTGCATATCTGCTGTTTCCTTGTATAACCTTATAAAAATATATGACCTTGTAAAATTACTTTAGCTTATTGTTGTTTTATTAAATATTTTAATTATATCTACGTGGTAATCTCCAATTTTTTACTGAGCAGTAAGCATTGAACCATACTGTACAGATGAGAAAACAGCTAGGGTTTTACCATAGAGAATTGTAAACTTTGGAGTAACAATGGTTAGTTTACTGCTCTATGGATGATGTCATGCATGCACAGAAATTCTTTCTTTCATTCTGTAAAAGTTTATCCTTATGGTCCATGGCCCTTCTTGGTCAGAGTCTTTTTAATTGTTTATGAATGTCCAAAACTTAGACTCCTTTGATCCAATCCATATGAGTGCAGAGATAGTCCAGACCCATGTAAAATCTATGAATAGGACTTGTACATTTTATTTGCATGTATATATTTTTACTTTCTTTATACCTAGTATGTACAGTGTGTAGAGAAGGTATTGTATAGCACACAAAAATTTGATACTGAGATTTCACTGGAAATGCATGTTTTGGATCCCCCTGAATCCAAAAGAAGTATTTTTAGAAAAATGCCCATGTGTGTGGGTGTGGGTGGCCGGGCGGGCGGCCGGGTGGGCAGGCGAACAGACTGTTAAATACCAAACTTGGTATAAGTTTGGTATCTTCCAAGGATACAATATGAAGATTTCCAAGAAAATCCCCCAACCCCAAAAGACCCTTTACATGGAACTTTTTTTGAAAATGTTGATTTTCTCAAAAATGGCTCTAACGATTTTGATTAAAATATTGTATATTAAAGATATTTACTTGACAAATAAAATGTATATCCTGAATTTTCTGGGAATAGCCTCTGGACCTACTTTATTCTGGATGAATTTTAAGGAATTTTTCTTAACTGCTAAACTGTAAGAGACACAAAAACATACCACACAAAAAATAAAGGGCACTTTAAAACACACAATTTACGTTATACACATTTTTTGTGGAATTGATCGTTTTTGAGATATTCCTTGTTAATGGTTTCAGCTTTAAAAAACATACTTTTCTCATACAGGAATTTGTCAACTCCTGGCCATACAAACAAAGGAACTTCAGTCACATTGCAACCAACTTTTGACTACCACTTTAACCTATGGTACTCCCTTATTTCGCTTCTACTTACAAGAAAGCAAGTAATAAGACTATTTCTGCTAATTTTTTCTCGATTAGCATGAAGTAAATAGAAGCAAGGGCTTTTTAACAATAATTTGTTGCAGAGATGTAGAGAAAGTCATGTGAACGGAACACATCAGATTTTTATTAATGGTACTTCATGCTAATCGAGATAAGCATTTCTATTCAGTTGAAGAATTTGTAAACACATTTTAATAATCATGATTATATATTACTTTGGGTGTGTCATTAAACTGCATATTGTAGTATTTCTTATAATTTGTACGATTGACAATAAATCTAATGCAATTTTCTAACTGTTTAATTTAACTTATGATTTATGGTAACAAATATTTAAACTACTGAGTGATTGCTTATTTCTTTGTGTGATTTAACACTAAAAATATGCTTAAAACACACAGGTGATCTAGTGGAGGAAGCACATCAGCAGTTTTCTGACTGGGTGAGTCAGGTTATACGCTATTATAAGCAAGAAAACTACATAGAAATGGAATGGCTTGTTGGACCTATCCTATTCATGTAAGTATCTGAGTCTTTTTATAACATTTAAAAAGTCATTACTTGAAACTGAGGATTTTGTGACAATGATGTATTCTACGAGGATCAGTCAATAACTAATGCCTCCTATTTTTTTCTCCTTAACTTAAGTTAGTGATGTGAACAATTTGAATTTGGTGCAATTCCTCAAACCTTCTTCTCCAATCCACTGCAGTAATAACTTCCTAAGGGAACAGGTGGCAGCACTGCTGGCTTTTGCAAAATGGCTGACAGCCTTGTGTGTATTAGACAGCATTCTGTAATTGAATTCTTGCGTGCAGTAGGTGAAATGCCCATTTGCATTAAATTCATAAATTTTATAAAAGGATGAAAAATGTGTGGTGATGCAACAATGGATGTCAGCACTCTTAGAAGATGGGTCCATTGCTGTAATGAAGGAGAAGGGCAAACACTGTTGACTGATAAAAATCGGAGCAGTAGACCGATGACTGCAGTGACTCCATGCAACATTGAACGAGTGAACGAGATTATTTGTACTGACTGCTGGGTAATAATGGATGAATTGTATTGCATTATGTCCCTCAATAAAGGCAGTGTGATGACAATTATTCAACAACTGGGGTATTCAGAAAGTTTAATCATGGTGGGTACCAAGAATGTTAACCGATGAGAATAAGGAGACAAGAAAAACAATGGCTGCTGAACTCTTGCAAAACTTTAATTTGGAGGGAGAGGAGTTTTTGAAAAACATTGTGACTGGAGATGAAACATGGGTTCATTTTTTGAACCTGAATCAAAGAGACAGTCAATGGAATGGCATCGCACAACCTCACCAAAGAAGAAAAAATTCAAAACTGTGCCATTGGCAGGAAAAGTGATGGTGACAGTGTTCTGGGATGCACAGGATGTGATTCTGGTTGAATTTTTGGAGCAGGGATGCACAGTAAATTCTGTCCAATACGTCAGCACCCTCAAAAAACTTAGAGTATGTCTTCGGCAAGATGTTCTTCTTTTGCATGATAATGCAAAACCACATACCAGTCATTACACTACTGAAGCGATTGTGAAAATTGGATGGGAAGTCTTGTCTCATCCCCCATACACCTTAACCTAACACCATCAGACTTCCATCTGTTTGGGCCACTAAAGAAAGCTCAACATGGGATTCACTTTGAAGATGCAGAGGCCATGAAAACTTCTGTGCATCAAGGGCTTCGGAAGCAAGACATGCATTTTACCACACTGAAATACATGCCCTTGTTAAAAGGTAGACCAAAACTGTGGAAAAAGATAAGAATAACATTGAAAAGTACAATATAATCCTCAATGTTGTGGCTTTCATGCTGTGTAATCAAAGTTTAATTTTCTTACAAATTAAAAGAGAAAAAAAAATAAGAGGCATTAGGACCCTCGTACATTAAATATCATTTGAGTCGATATTAACACTTTTATATCACTTATATTTTATTACTAAGAACATGTTTCAGAAGCACCATGGCTTTCATTATCAACTATTCTTTGACTCCTTAACATGCGTTTGCTTACTAATTAATTTTTTAATTCCTCATGTGTTGTTGGTGTACAACAATTACTTGAAATTGAGGATTTTGTGACAGTGATGTATAATATATTACGTATCTTTTGAGTCAATTGTAACACTTTCACATCACTTGCATTTTATTACTAAGAACATGTTTCAGAAGTAACAGTGTTTCCAAAATATGTAGTGATGTAAAAGTGTAATGAATGTCTTAGTAATAAAATGTAAATGAAGTAAAAGTGTTCCAGTTTACGCAAGTGAAAATGGAGTTTAATTAGCATTCCTGTTCTTAATAACAGAAAAACACTTTCATAAATTTCCAATATGGACGGAAACTTTACAGAGGAACTCTTTTGAGGAAGTTAACTGTAAAGTTAGCCAAGAAATATTTCTCTACCACATACGAGGGTCGGATGATAAGTCCTGGGCCTCACACAGATATGACGCCACTAGGCCAGTTAGACGGTAGCATCTTATAGTTTAACTCGGGACTAGCTTGTATGCATAGTTACAGATCAATAACTTGTTCGGCTTTTGAATGACAGCATTTTAAACAAGACAACTCTAAGAGTTTTCATGAAAATGGAGGATTTGAAAAAACAAGCAGTGATTAAATACTTCCATTTGAAAGGCTTAATGCCTAAAGAAATCAAGGAGGAAATGGATACTGCATTGAAAGACACTGCCCCGTCATATTCAATGATTAAAAGGTGGGTTGCAGAGTTTAAAATGGAATGTACAAGCACTAGTGATGAGCGTCGCTCTGGAGGGCTACCCTGTAGAAGTAACAACTCCAGAGATCATTGAAAAAGTTCATTGTTTAGTACTGGAAGACTGCAGATTAAAGTTGTTTGAGATAGCAGAGGCTGTAACATATAAAATAAAAAACGTGCAGGCAATATTTTAAGTAATGTTTTGGACTTTCTCAAGGTCTGTGCAAGACGGGTGCCACATTTGTTGACACCTGATCAAAAATTGTAAAGAAAAACTGTTTCTGTTAAGAATGTGGAGCTCGACATAAAATTTCGAGTAAATTTTTGAGACAGCTTATTACCATGGATGAAACTAGGATACATCACTACACTCCAGAAAGTAAATCACAGTCAAAACAGTGGATTGCGCCAGGTGAACTAACTCCAAAAAAGGCAAAGTCAATTTTGTCAGCTAACAAGGTTATGGCGAGTGTTTTCTGGAATGCAAGGGAATTATTTTTTTTTATTTTTTGGAAAAGGGGAAAAGTATCACTGGTGACTACTATGCAAGCTTACTGCACATTTGAGTGATGAGGTGAAAAGAAAGACCTCATTTGGCAAAAAAAAATCATGCTTCATCACGACCATACTCCGGCCCACCGTTCAGCCATTGCAATGGGAAAAATATGGGAATTAAAGTTGGAATTGCTTGAACATCCACCGTATTCACCAGATCTAGCACCCAGTGACTACCACCTGTTCCCAAACCTCAGAGGAGTTCTTGGAGGACCAAGATTTCACAGCAACGAGGTCAATGATGCGGTAAACAGATATTTTGAGGACCTTGATAAATCACACTACAGAGATGATTTAATTCAATTAGAACACCAATATGACAAATGTATTAGCCTTTCTGGAGATTATATTGAGAAATAAAGCAATGTTTAATATTAAGCTTGAACTGCTTCTGTTTTAAGAGTTTCCAGGCAGTTAATTGTAGATTCATAGTCTGAGTTGGTTAGATGCTGGTTTACTGATCCCAAGATAGCAAGTTCAAACCTGGCCCACATTGATGGTTTTTAAGTGTATTTAAAAGCTTCAGCCCCTTATCAGTAGATTTACTGGCATGTAAAAGAATTGCAGGATGAAATTTGGCAGACCAGTGTAATGAATATAGTAGATAGAGAAGGTATTGTATTCCACTCAAAAATTTGATTTCAAAATTTCATATGCTTTGAGACCCACTGAATCCTAAACAAGCATTTTTAGAAATATGTCCGTGTGTGAGTGTGCAGCATAGCTCAAAAACAAAAAAATTGGCTAAATACCAAACTTGGTATTTAAGTTTAGTATCTTCCAAGAATATGACACAAAGCTTTTTCAAGGAAATTTTCCCACCCCTAACTACCCTTTACGTGGAACATTTTACGAAAATTTTGATTTTTTCTAAAATGGCTCTAACAATTTTTATTAAAATGTTAAAGATATTTTCATGACAAATCAAATGTATATCTTGAATTTTCTAGGAATAGCCTCTGAAGATCTCTTCATTCTGGGTAACCTTTGTATAACTTTTATATAACCGGTAAACCACAAGAGGACCCATATAGATTTAAATAAGTATTTAATCAATGGTTAAAAATTAAAGTAATTTGTGTTATTAAGAAATTTACAATGTATATGTTTAAGGTAATGGTGATGTCTCTTATTCTGTTAAAATTAAATGACAGATAAATAATTAATAATTATTTTAAAAAGTGCAAACACTGGCTCTTACAACAAATTTAGATGGTGACAAAGAGTTTACCCAAAATCTTTGAAAAGATGGCCTATATTTTGAACAACAATTAATTTTTGTTTATTTCTGATAAATTATGTTAAGCACCTGTTTAGGAAAAACTTTTTGGTCAACAATGCTGAATATTTCTAAGAAATATCTGAGTATACTGTCTCTGCAAAAATTAAGATAGAAAACATGAAATATTTGCACTATTCTAATCATGGAAGTTTAAAGTAGTGTTGTTACATCATTTAATTTGATGAGTTGATTAATACACTAGACAACACATACTTGGGATTTTTTGCAGAACCTTTCGAAGGACTAATTTCCTGTATTTTCAACTGGACATGGTTGAAAATGAAGGAAACTAGCCCTTTGAAACATGTTCCGGCAATCCCAAGTAAGTGTTGTTAAGTGTAATTAGTCGACTCATTAAAATAAATGATTTATTTTTTAAGTAGAGGCAATTTTTTGCAAAGTGTCCAAGGCTTCTTGCAATGTTGCCTTTAACTTGTGTTTTATGTTACTCTATTACAAAATAAAAATATTATCCAAAAGCAATTGCATGCATATTTTGTTTGTTTCTTCTGCCATTTGTAGAATGTGAATGTCTTTAAATTCATAATAGAGTAAGTATTATGATGTGTCTTTTTTTCTTTTTTACAGAAATAATGCTAGTAAGGAAGTCATCAGTCGCTTTTCAACAGATTTATTAAGCAATGGAGTGTTTTACACAGATTCTAATGGACGTGAAATGCTTCAGCGGAAGCGCAATTTCCGTCCCACATGGCACTTGGAGCTTGAAGAACCAGTTTCTGGAAACTACTATCCTGTCACATCTAGAATAAGTATTAGAGATGAAACAAAGAATATAGAGGTGTCTGTGCTTAATGACAGAGCTCAAGGAGGGTCCAGTTTGACAGATGGCCAAGTTGAACTTATGGTTAGCTTATAATACTAACAAATGAAGATAGTAACAGTAAATGAATACAAATATCAATATAACAATTAATAATTTATAATAAAACATTTAGTCACCCTCCATGATGTAGTGGTTACCATGCTAGCCTCTAAAACCCAAGATTGCAGGTTCAAACCTGGTAAAGGGTGATGGATTTTTTCGGGTGCAAAAATCTTAGCATGACTTCCTTCAGAAGGGAAATAAAGCTGGTGGTCTCATGTAATGTTTATTTGCACATAAAAGAACTCTATATCTTGAAAGAAGAAGGTCCCTGGGCAAAATTCTGGCTTTTTGCGTTCGCAAGTCATGATTTCATCTGTGGGTGACAAGCTGATCCCTCGACATCATGGTGCAAAGTGGCGAACTCATGAACTAAAAATTCAAATCTGATTATGGAAACATTGTAACAATGCCCAATATTCCTGGAAATAAAATTAGACTTATAGTAAATTGCACAAATTCGCCTACTTACAATCTAGCTAAATGGTTAAATGAAAAGTTCAGTAATGTTGAAACACTTGAGTGTTTAATTATTAAAAATTCTTTTGAGCTAGTAGAAAAGATCAACAATACTGTGTTGTCTATTAATGATAAACTTGTTTCTTTCGATGTAACTGCTTTGTTTCCAAGAATTCCTAGAGAAAAATTTGGACATTTAACCTTAACCTTATTAACTTTACTAATCTTTGTTTGGATTAAAATGTTTTTAATTTTAATGACCAATTCTATCAACAAACTTCTAGTTTAGCAATGGAAAGAACATTTTCACCTTTTCTTGCTGATCTTTTCATGAGCTGTTTTGAAATACAGGTCACTAAAACATGCCCTCTAATTTTTAAAACTTGGCATAGATATGTAGATGATATTTTTGCTATTGTTTCTGATAAACGTGCACCCATTTTAGTTTAGCATGACCAGTTGTAACATAGGAAGACTAAAAATATGAATCTTGGTTGTGACACTATATCCTAACTTTTCATACCTTGTGGTTTTATTGGATCATTTTTTTTTTTTTTTTTTTAATGTTATGAAATGTAATGTATATACAGCAATTGAAAATATATGACATTCAAATTTGCTGTGCTGCTTCTCTAAATTCAATGAAAAGTGTCACTTTTGTAGCACATCTTGGATTGTGTATCTTTTAAGTAGCTTTTGTGCATGTGCGAATGGAAATGGAGTTCTATTTAAGAGTGCTCTTTAACCACTGTGGTTTTCAGCATCCAATTCTATTTAGGGCATGAAAGACCAATTAATTTTCCTCAGAGGTCTCTTTATCAGGCTTGAGGTTCTTTTATGTGCTGTAAATTACGACACGGGACCAACAGCTTTACTTCCTTTCCAAAGGAAGCCATGCTAAGAATTTTTACATCCAAAAAAAAATCTATTGTCCTCCGCCAGATTTATGAGTGATGTATAACATGGTGTACACAGTTCAAAGTGCTCAGATGAAACATCTTTTGCTGCGCTTTATCAGTATAATTTTACATTAATCACACCAGAGGTAATTGATATGGTAGAAGTGCAGGTCGCTAGAGGGTATTTACATTAATGCTTCTTAGCCTATTAATTCAGTGGCTGTAATAGTGCACTAATTCTGCCATCTTTATAGTTAAGCAGAAGTAGGTAAGAAGATACATGCAAACAGAATTACATATTTCAGACAATGCATATTCTGAACTGCAATTTAATTTACACATTACTTCATTCTTGTCTTAAAATGCTGCACTCAATGATGTATGCAACAAACATCCGCAAAACTATCCTTTCTTTTGTAAGAGAACTTATAATCAGTATTATTATCATCTATTTTGTTGTTGCTGTTGCTGGTATCAGCTGCAGTTGGATCAGCTTCTTCATGATAATATTATGCAGCAGATGCTATTTCAAATTTCAGTGCTTTCCGAGTTTCCCAGAATGCGAGTACTACTTACAAGCCACTATTGCACTTGTTTATAACAAAATGTTATATTTAAGATCCCTAGGATGTTGTTATAGCCAAGTTATTGTGTTTATTCAAGAATCTACAAGACTTTTGGAAAATCACTCATTTATGGGATATACATTTTTATTTGTATTTAAAATTAAATTAATGCACTTTTTCTAAAAATTGAAAAAAATATACATAAAACTAATTTGAAATTACTGAACCAACAAAATCAATTCTCAGTTTGTTTCACTATTTTCCATTATGTGTGAGGTAAAACTTCATCCAGAACCATGATGCTCCTACTTGCTCGTGGCCTCCAAAAGTTCTTGGATTTCCCCTCTAACCTTATAGAATTTTGGTTGCGTGAGAAGGTATGGAGCATACTTTGCACGCTGATGATTAATTTTTTGCTTTTACTATTTTGTCTATCATTTCAATGGTGATTATTATAAGAAACAGTTCTGTTTCACTAGTAACATCTTTAGTAATACATTTAGGCGTGTCAAGAGATTTAATAGGACCAAATTCATACTCAAAAGGTGAACCTTTTAATTGGTCTTTATAACATGCATATATTGATAATGTATTTTAGTTTCAATAATACAAACATATGGAAGTGATTTGGATTATTTTCTGTCATATATATAATAATATATAATTACATTTTAAATCTACTTTTTCTCCTTTGTTTTCATTGTGGATTTAGCATGTGATTTATTCTATTTACAATGTGTAGCTGTCGACCCTTCCCAATAAAGATGCACCTTCAGTAGAAGCAGACATTTATACCTTCTATTCATATTCTTGCTCAGAATCTAACTCACAATTACTATCAGCTATATTCTCTTCTTCCTTGCAATCATCTTTTTCTTTCTTAGCTTAAAATCCTTTAACCAGTTAGTATTGTATTTATTTTCATCCATAGAAACACAATACATGTTATAGGACACATTAATTCAAAATACAAGAAAAAACAAAATTTTATCAAGATGCATATAAGATTAAAATACAGAAATATAAGATTTAAAAAATGTTAAATTTAAAAGGAAAGAATATACAGAATTGAGTCATAAAGATAACTTTTAGAAATTACACAATTTACACCAGTTCCGATGTATTCATCTACACTATAAAAGCTATTGTCCATTAAGAATTTAAACAAACATTTTTTGAATTTCAGCTGGGATTTATTGTTTTTTATATATCGGAGTCAATTGGACGATGAATGAAATTAGCAAAATTATGCTTAAATGATCTCAGGGTCCATGGAGCTTAAAGCTACTTGACATTCGTCTTCTCAGGATAAGGATAAACCCCTCCAAAAACACCTTGTTATCTGGGTAACTCACCCTAAGCAAGATTCGAACTCACGACTTGCAGATGCGCTACCATCACACTACCTAGGCAGACTTCATCTTTCTTTTATTACAAAAAGTATTGAAAGGCTGATTCTTATTGAGTAGCTAATAAAGCTTGTATTCCGCAAAATTAACATGCACTCTAGATACAAAATGATAGGAAATTCCAAATCATAAGAACAAATGCATTAGAATAAAATTATTTGAAAATTAAAAAGTGAAGAAAATATGAGGGTAGTTTGATAAGTCTGGTAAAAAAAAAAAAAAAAAAAAAAAAAAATGTCTCTCATAAAAACTCCCCTTATCTCTTGAAAGAGTCTCGTTTGAGGGATATGTATTTGGTCTACTGATCCTCCAGCTTTATCACTCCACCAGAAGAACAACATGTACTGTCAATTTCTGCAAGACATTCATTGACTGTGGCTATCACTACCCGATTTGATGAAAATTTCTTCCCACCAAGCCAAACTTTCAAGTTAGGGAACAGGAAGAAGTCACTTAGGGCTAAGTCTGGTGAATAGGATGGATGAGGAACCAATTCAAAGTTCAATTCGTACACTTCTGCCATTATTATCACTGATTATATAAGGATTATTCCTTGGGAATCCCAAAAGGCAGTGGCCATCATCTTGCAGCTGGCAAAATGATCTTTGTCTTCTTCAGTGTTCATTCACCAGCCTTTGTCCATTGTTTTGAGTGCCATTTTGACTCCGATGTATAATAATGAATCCAGATTTCATATTTCATGGAAATTTACAAGGCTTATCAAACCACCCTTGTGCTACTTATATGATCAGGGATGTGGCGTATTTTATATGCCAAAATTGCACACGGTCATAATTTATTTGTATCCACTACTAGAAGTTTTTAGGTATAAAAATGCTTGTTGGAACAGCAATGAAGATATAGCTAGAACCCTAACTTCTTCTTCCACATGGCTTAGGATAAATAGCTTGTTACAGCAAAGTAGTTTGTGATATTCATGTTTTACGGGGTTGGCCAATTATTCCTCTTGGATTGTATTGGAATGCTCTCCTTGATATCCTTCCATTACTCATCCTCAATAAGTATTCAGTCTATTTCTTATTGTTTATTTCAACTTTGTCTTCTAATATATATTCAATTTTTCTCTTATTTGCTTGTTCGTATTCTATCTGCTCATATGCATCCTTTCACACTCCGCAAAAATAACATATGTTACTTATATTCTGCTTCTGTCCTTTGATTTTATTGTCAGTTTTCAGTTTCATACAACAAAAAAGCAACAGCCATTGTCTTACTTAGTTTAAGTTTTGTATCTTTTCTTGTTTTCCAGCCTAAAGTTTTTTTAATGGTCCCACATATTGCCTAGAATTTAGATATTTTGTTTTCTATAGTGTTATCTTTTTTATATGTAATATCGCATAAAAACTCACATCCTAAGTACTTAAAATGTGTTACTTTTTCAAACATTTTATTCTTCAATACTGTTTTGGTTCTTATTCCTATTTACCCTTAAATTTGTTTATTGCTATTTTGGCCACCATTTGGAACTTGTGTACTATTTTTTGGAGATCTCTTTTTAATTAAGCTATAAATAGGACATCATCCACAAATAATAAAGAATTTATTCTACTCTATTTGTCAATTAAATTCCTTCTATTTAATAAATCTTTCCATTCGTTTAGAATATTGTCTATTAAATAAAACAGGTGATAAAGTACACACTGGTCTCACTCCTTGATTTATTATAAAAATGTCTTATTCTTCTAGTTAACAAAGGGCCTATACACACACTTGTTTCATAATACAAGCTCTTAGTCATTTCTATTATTTGAATAGGGGCACCTTTTTATTTATACTGCTCTATAAAATTTCTCTATTTATCTTGTCAAAGGGTTTTTCTAGATCTATAAATAATAAGTGAGACTCTAAATTTCTTTTCTCTTCTTGTTTCTATTATTTGGTTTATAACAAGCAATCCATCTGTACAAGGTCTCTGCTTTTGAAACCCATTGTGTTCTTCTGCTAATAGGTCTTCAGCTATTGTTTGTGTTCCTTTTGCTATTATTCTAGCATAGATTTTATACCCATTATTTAGAAGGCTAATTACCTTGACAATTTGATACTTAATTTCTATCCCCTTTTTTTATATAGTTATTCTTGTTTCAAATTAATTGGTATATTGCCTTACAACTTCAAAACAAAATATTCACCAGTGCACTTGCTCAAGTTCTAACCAGAGAGCATGAGGAAAACAGTGAACTGTATTCAGAATATGATAATAATCTTTAGAAAATATGAGTATAAAAATAACGTGAATAAATGAAGTATGATTTTTTATTAACAGGTACACCGTCGTTTGGGACATGATGATGCCTTTGGTGTTGGTGAAGCCCTGAATGAAACAGCTTTCGGACATGGTTTGGTGGCCAGAGGCAAGCACTATCTTGTAGCTGGAAATGTTAAAGGAACAAGCGAGACTGCTGCTTTTAAGCAAAGGGAACTCTCACAGCGTCTTTTACTGGATTCCTGGATATTTCTCTCTGATGCTAACAAGATGAGTTTTCAGGAGTGGACCAGTAACTACAAGATGGAGGTAATATAAATTATTCCACATTTATATAATTTGTGTGCAGAAGATAGTAACTGTGATGTATTTAAATTATAAGTTCTTTTGAGTTGGATCATAGTAATACTATATCACTAACAGACAATCTTTATCTGGATATGCTTCAAAGCGTGTGTGTGCGCTTTATCTTTAGCAGGCTCTAACTGACACTGTATTTTCTCTGGTAGTTTTTCAAGTGTTCAGCTTTGACCTAATTGATGCTCTTATTACATATTTCCACAGAGTGCTGTGTGGCATTAAATCAAAATCCATTAAATTGTTTTGGTTCTTTATGATGTGGGTCTTCTCCCAAACATCCCATTCTGCCGTGTATCCTGCAGGGTTTATAAATGATATGTTTTGGTTTATTTCATGGTTTAATGACCAAAATTGGTGGGAAATGGCAGATTTGTCTCTGTACGTATTTTATTGTTCCAAGATGTTCTTCTTTTATTAATCCTTTTAGAACAATTTACATTGTTATTCGGACATGTCAATGGTATAAATATTCCACTAACTTTATACATGTGTACAGTAGTACTGCAGATAAATGATAAGATAATAAATAATTTTCAATTACACATCATTAAGTTATTAAGAGCTAGTAATTCACATTATATTTCAAAAGCACACTATAACACAGATTTATTAACTCATGGTATTTGTACGTTTCTAAACGTGTTTTAAAATGGTGGATTTTAGTAATTACTTTGATATTCTGAGGCAATATGTTAAATATTCTAATAACCAAATTCTTTACATTATTTTTAGTTATGTTAGTTTTACAGAGCTGAACATGTAGTGCATCCTTTTGTCAAGTGCTATATTGATGAAGGTTTTGATTTATTTCAAGCTGATTGTACATTTTTTTAATATAAGTTAATGTCTCCAATATCAATATGCAAGTAAGAGGCAATATTTTTTGTTCTTTGAAAAGAGCTCTACATGAGCACCGACTATCCTTGCCACTTATTATTCTTATTGCCCTTTTCTGTAGTTTAAATATTTGTTCACTCTCATAACATGTTTCCCAGAAAATTATGCCATGGTGCAATAGGCTGTGAAAATTTGCATAGTAAACTTACCTTTGTATATTTAAGTTTACTTTATTTTTAATAGATCTTAGTAAGTAGCAAGCTGAGTTCAATTTAGACGCTAACTTTTCAATATGGTTCTTCCACTTTAGGTTCCCATTTAAAATGATTCCCAGAAATTGTGTATCTTTCCTATATTTAATGTTGAGATTGTTATGATAAATTTGGGGTTCAAATTGTGCTTTATTTTGGTATGTGTGGAAGGATATCACAGTAGTTTTGCTTTCATTTATTACTAGTTTGTTAACTTGAAACCAGGAGTATAATTCTGCCATTACCTGATTTACTGTTTTTTTGTAAACTATCTTGATTGTTACCTTTATCAGCACATTGGTATCATCAGTGAAAAGAATTAGGTCCGCTTGTTTGACAGATGATGGCATGTCATTTATATAAATTAAAAATAATAACGGACCAAGGGTAGAGTATTGTGGCACACCTATATTAATTTCCCTGTCTTTTGACGTATATATGCTCATTTTATTACCTTTCAAGAATTCCAATTCTACAATTTGCTTTCTATTTGTTAAATATGATTTTAATAAGTAATTTATTTTTCCACAAAAACTGTATTTTTCTAATTTGATAACAATATATTGTGGTCCAAAACATCATAAGCTTTGGATAAATCTAAGAAAACACCAATGCTTGGAAGTTTTCTGTCGACCGACTGTTCTACTGTATCTAATAATTGGTAAATTGCTGATTCAGTTGACCTGTTTCTTTCAGTCTTGTTTCTAAAGTTCTCATCGTTTTTCCTATATAGTATTTATTACAATCTGAACATTCTATTTTGTAAATGCCGAATCCATTGCCCATCACTTTTGGCCATTAAACCTGGAAATAAACCAAAACATATCATTTATAAACCCTGCAGGATACACAGCAGAATGGGATGTTTGGGAGAAGTTCGACATCATAAAGAAACAAAACAACTTAATGAATTTTGATTTACCGCCACACAGCACTCTATGAAAATATGTATCAAGAGCACCAATCAGGTCAAAGCTGAACACCTCAAAAACCACTGGAAGAAACATTGTGTCAGTTAGAGCCTGCTGAAGATAAAGCGCACACAAACTTTGAAACATGTCTAGGTTAAAATTATATGTTAGTGAGGTTATTGTGTTACTATGATCCAGCTCAAAAGAACTTCTATTCCACACTTACTTGCTTTCAGAGTCAGGACTGTGTTCTAAAACCTCAATTAAGCATATAGATATTGTACTATCAATTATATCATTTGGGTAGGCTCAAACTATGTATAATAAGTATGGTAAGTATTGTACTCCACCTAAAAATAGGATATCCAAATTTAATTGTAAATATATGTTATAAGGCCTCCTGAATCTAAAGCAAAGCATTTTTAGAATGAGGTCCATTATGGCTTTGAACAGCATAACTCAAAACTAAAAGGCAGTTAGATACCAAACTTGATATTTAAGTTGGTCTCCAAAGAAAATCTCCCCACTCCATACCACCCACCACATGAGGCACTTTTTGAAAATGTTGATTTTCTCTAAAATGGTCTAATGATTTTGATTAAAATATGTTTAGGATATTTTCATGACAAAAAAATGTATATTTTGAATTTTCTGGGAATAGCCTTTGAAGTTTCCTTCATTCTGACTTTAGTATTTTATTTATTTATTTATTTACATAGAATGTCCCAATGAGCATATTGCTCTAGGTAGAGACTGCCGTTTAGTGAGGCGGTAAGCAAAATACAATGAATAAAACACATTAACACATATAAAAAGGAGTATATAAGTATACATTTTATATATATGTATATATATATATATACACACACAATTTTTTTATTTTAATTTGTGTGGGTGTGTGATTAAACTTAATGCAATATTTCAAGAAACACCATAGGGATTTTCTGTTGTCAAATTTTTAGGAATTACAGTACTGCTCAAGTAGGAATTTGAAGAGTTTGTTTTTAAATTGGGATAAGTTAGATGATTGTTTAATGTTAATTGGGAGACTGTTGTATGTTTTGGTGGTACTATGTAATATACTTTTTATTCCATATTTGGTAGAGTTAACTGATTCTATACATATGTGATTGGCTGATCTAGTTTTGTAGGAGTGAATAACTGATAAATTGTAAGAGATAGACAAATCTTACAACAAAAATGTATATCTCGCTAAAGCAGACAATTTTATCAAATACACTTTTTTGTGCAATTAAACATTTCCAAGATATTCCTTAGTTATTAGTTCAAATTTTCAAATACCTAATGCTTTTCTCAAATAGGAAATCATTACTACTTTTTTTTGGGTCATACAAAGAGAAGAGAAATGACATTCACATAATGACCTGCTCTCTAAATATTTGACTAGACTTTTAACCTGGTATATTCTCTTATTCTCCTGCACCTATGAGGAAATATGTAATAAAATAATATCTGATAATAGTTTATCTTGAATAGAAATAGAAGAATAAGCTTATGTAAGTATAGCCTGTTTAGAATAGGTAGAAAAAGTCAAGTAAATGTAACACATAAGATTTTTTCAGTTGTGTGCTTATTGTAATATTTATATATTTTATTTTTAGGTGCTATAATTACCATTTGGGTATGCAGATGTAATCAACAGACTGATCAGTTATTAAATAAAGCCCAAGCATAATGATATAGTAGATTTAGTAGACATGCACATAGGTTACAACTGAACAATTTAGTATGTAGTTGTTGCAACATTGAAGATGAAATAATTGTACCAGAGTTGTTTGTATCAGTAAATTATAGTAGTAAAGTCATTAAATTATAGGAATTTTTTACAGTGTGAAAATTAACTTCTTTTTATTACTTTTGTATGAATAATTCTAGATGAACAACATTTCTTTAGATTATGTGAATTTAGGTATGACACTCTATTGGTAACTAAAAGTATTTGTGACTTTAACAATGTTTGCATCATCCAATTATACCAAGCTTATACCAAGCCTTCACTCCTCTTAGAAAAAGTATACATAATCATTAAATATTAAACTTCATTTATTCCGCTCACAGAATAAATTTGGAAACATGGCATGAAGTGACCGTATTAGACAGCATATAGCCATATGAAAAGCAACAGTCAGAAAGCCCAATTAAAGCAAAACACTTTTTACTGACTTAACTTACTGGTACTTAGCCCTAACCAACTGAATGAGCTCACTCGCTAGACCAAAACTAGACTAATCTCGGCTGTTCTAGCTAAGCATCTCTGGGAGGGTGTAGGAAGACCGTTAGACACCTAGTGGCAATTACCTTCCCATTTCTGCCCTCTCGCGGAGAAAATAGTATAGCCAGAAACAAAGTTGAACGGAAATGGCACAATACCTTGAGTGTTATACATATAAAAACTATACTCCAATATTTTTACTTTCTCTATATGCACTATGTACATAGTGTATAGAGAAGGTATTGTACTCCACCCAAAAATTCAATACCGAGATTTCACCAGAAAAATATGTTTTAGGGTCCCCAATATCCAAAAAAAGCATTTTCACAAAAAGGTCCAGGGGTGGGGTGGGGTGGGGTGGGGGTGTGGGGTGGGGTGGGGTGGGGTGGGGTGGTGTGTGGTGTGGTGTGGTGTGTGTGTGTGTGTGTGTGTGTGTGTGTGTGTGTGTGTGTGTGTGTGTGTGTGTCCGTGTCCGTGTCCGTGTCCGTGTCCGTGTCCGTGTGTCCGTGTGTGTGCGTGTCCGTGTGTCAGTCTATCTGTGAACACGATAACTCAAAAGCGAAAAGTCGGTAAAATACCAAACTTAGCATTTAAGTTTAGTATGTTCCAGGGATGCGACACAAAGATTTTGAGAAAAATCCCCCCACCCCAAACTACTCTTTACATGGAACTTTTTTCGAAAATTTTGATTTTCTCAAAAATGGCTCTAATGATTTTGATTAGAATTTTGTATATTAAAGACAAGACCTGACAAATAAAATGTATATCTTGAATTTTCTGGGAATAGCCTCTGAAGAGTAGTTTATTCTGGATGAATTTTACTGGATTTTGAATAACTGCTAAACTGTAAGAGATGGGTAAAAACTTAATACACAAAAAATGTAGAGCACGCTAAAACACACAATTTATGTTATATACATTTTTTTCGTGAGTTCATCGTTTTTGAGACATTTCTTATTTTTGGTTTCTGTTAATAAAAACTTATACTTTTCTCATACAGGAACTTGTCAACTCCTATCCATATAAACAAAGGAACTTCATTGACATAGCAACCAGCTTTTGACTATCATTTTAACCTATGATACTCCCTTATTTTGCTTCTACTTACAAGGAAGCAAGTAATAAGACTATTTCTGCTCATTTTTTCTGATTAGCATAAAGTAAATAGAAGTATAAGCTTTTTAAGAATAGTTTGTTGCAGGGATATAGAGAAAGTCATGTGAATGGTACACATCAGACTTTTTTTTATCTTTTTCCAATTTTGTAAATTTGTAAATTATCCTTGTTACCATATATGCTACAATTAAATGTTTACCAACATAGCGAATGCATATTTTATCAAGTCCAGCAAATGACACAACATTTTATATAAAATTTTTGTTCTTCAGGCACAAAGTCATGAACAGGAAGTTAAGAACAATAATAGCTATGAACAGATGGTATTGCTAAGAAAACCTTCAACCCTCATTATTAGACCTCAAATCTTTAGGCCCTTAAAAGCCTAAAAATTCCCTATTTAGGTACCTAAATTAGGCTCTCATATTATAAAAATCTGATGTGATCCATTCACATGACTTTCTCTAGATCTCTGCAACAAATTATTGTTAAAAAGCTTATACTTCTATTTACTTTATGCTAATCAGAAAAAATTAGCAGAAATAGTCTTATTACTTGCTTCCTTGTAAGTAGAAGCAAAATAAGGGAGTACCATAGGTTAAAGTGATAGTCAAAAGCTGGTTGTTATGTGACTGAATTTCCTTTGTATGGACAGGAGTGGACAAATTCCCGTATGAGAAAAGTATGTTTTTTAAAGCTGATACGAAAAACAAGGAGTATCTTTAAAACGATCATCTCCACGAAAAAAATTTACATAACATAAATTGTGTGTTTTAATGTACTCTACATTTTTTGAATGGTTATGCAACATTTTGTAAAATTCATCCAGAGTGAAGTAGTCTTCAGAGGCTATTCCCAGAAAATTCAAGATATACATATTATTTGTGAAGTAAATATCTTTAATATACAATATTTTAATCAAAATTGTTACAGCCATTTTTGAGAAAATCAAAATTTTTGAAAAAATTTCCATGTGAAGGGTAGTTGGGGGTGGGGGGATTTTCTTGAAAATCTTTGTGTCGCATCCTTGGAAGATACCAAACTTAAATACCAAGTTTGGTATTTAATGGTCTTTTCGTTTTTGAGCTATGATGTCTGCAGACACACACACACCCGCACACTCACACACAGACCTTTTTCCAGAAATGCTTTTTTTGGATTCAGGGGGACCCAAAACGTATATTTCTGGTGAAATCTCGGTATCACATTTTTGGGTGTATTACAATAGCTTCTCTATACACTATGTACATAGTATGTGTAGAGAAAGTAAAAATAGGCATTAAGGGCACAGTTTTAGGGTCCTAGTTTCAGATGCCCGGTGTATCCTCTCACCTCATCCCTCCCTTCCTAATCCTATGTGAAATATAAATAAATAAATCGTTATATCTCTGATTAACTATCTACTATATAAATATATATGTGCTTAGAATACCATTCAGTAGCGATTGCTCAATAGGCAAATACAAACCTAATTCAAATCTTTGCCATGTTCCAGTTTTCTGGATTAAAGGAATCTCTTCCTGAAAATGTTCATATACTCACACTGGAACCATGGAAAGGTGCAACTTACCTGCTGCGTCTTGAACATGTATTTGAGAAAAATGAAGATCCTACCTTCTCCAAACCTGCCACAGTGAATCTAAAGGTATGCATATGTTGCACAAAATTGAACTGAGTTATACTCATTAGCAGTTTAGATAAGTGATGATTTTAGTTGTAGAAACATTTACTCTCTGATATCATTATACATCAAAATATGTGTAATGCAGAAATATTGTTTACATTCCAGGAACTATTTTCAACATTCTCAGTAGTATCAGCACGAGAAACAACACTGGGTGGAAACCAATGGCTTTCAGATAATCACAAGTTCCAGTGGAAAATAGAATCAAATGATGTTAATGAAGAACAAAGTGCATCAGCTGAAAACTTGGACCCTTTTGTCGTAACATTAAATCCTATGCAAATTCGTACTTTTGTAATTGAAATTGCCTCAAAGGTTTAATTATCAATAGTTGATATTCAGTTGTTGATGTAGAGTACATATTTTCACACATGTTGTCTTGAAATTCCAATCAAATGTTATCAATATTGCACATGAATATTGATAAAGCTTTGAAATCTTGAAAAAATAAAGAAAAAATAAACGTGTTTGTATCAGAATGCAGTTGCAAAGTGTATGTACAAAATTTTCTTAAATTAAAGAAATAAATGGACTTAATGTTTTCCCTTTCCAATCTTTATTGAGCAAAAGCCGTTTTACATAATGTGGCAAAATGTAACATTCTTTTACAGATGTACTATAAATGTAAATTTTCATATACGAGATGGAAAAAACAAAATAATGAAAAAAACAGTAGAGAGAAAATAGAAAACTTGAAGTGTTCCATTCACATGACTATCTCTACATCTCTACAATAAATTATTGTTAAAGCTTATACTTCTATTTATTTAATTTTAATCACAAAACCTTAGAAGAAAAGGTCTTATTACTTGCTTCCTTGTAAGTAGAAGGGAAATAAGGAAGTACCATAGGCTAAATTGATAGTTAATTGATGGCTGTGACTGAAGTACCTTTGTTTGTATGGAGAGGAGTTGACAAATTCCTGTATGAGAAAAGTATAAGTATTTTAAAGCTGACACTAATAACAATGAATATCTCAAAAATGGTCAGCCTCACGAAAAAAATGTATATAACATAAATTGTGTGTTTTAACAACCTCTATATTCTTTGAGTGGCAAGTTTTTGTCTATCTTATGGTTTACCAGTTATGCTAAATTCAGTAAAATTCATCCAGAATAAACAAATCTTCAGAGACTATTCCCAGAAAATTGAGGATATACATTTTATTTGTCATGTAAATATCTTAAATATAAGAGATTTTAATCAAAATTGTTACAGCCATTTTTGAGAAAATCAAAATTTTCGAAATTATTTCCATGTTAAGCTCAGTTGGGAGTGGGGGATATTTTCTTGAAAATCTTCGTCTCTTCGTTCTCTTCTCCTTAGAAGATACTAAACTTAAATACCAAGTTTGGTATTTAACGGTCTTTTCGTTTTTGGGCTATGCTCCATAGACACACATTTGCACGTGCACGTGCCCACATACATGCAAGCATGCACACACACAGACACACTCTCTTCATCTTTCACTCTCACTCTCTCGTCTCTCACTCAGATTTTTATCCAAAAATGCTTTATTTGGAATCAGGGGACCCAAAACATATATTTCCGCTGAAATCTCGGTATCAAATTTTTGGGTGCAATACAATACCTTCTTTATACATAGTATGTGCAGAGAAAGTAAAATATGTGCATTGTAATTTAAAATGGTAAAATAAATGTGTAATTTGATTTCTTAAGCATTGGCTGATATTTCTAGAGTAGACAACTTTCAGAAACAGGGTTGCTGTATGGAGTCAAAATAAAAATGTTGCAGAGATTCCAGGTTCAATTTCTGACTGGAAGTTGGAATTTTTCTTAAGCAAGGATTGTACTCTATTCTCCCTAGAATTTGGAAGAATGAAAGGGAGTATGGATCTTGGCAATTAAATTTCCAGATAACCAAAATATGAATACAAACAGTAAACAAGTGAACATCACTGCTATGAGCAACCACTCCAAAGCAGAGGTATACACTGCTACCAAGCTCTGGGCTAGCTTTTTACTTTCTCTACACGTACTATGTACATAGTTTATAGAGAAGGTATTGCATTCCACCCAAAAAACTCGATACCAGGATTTCACCAGAAATACACTCTTTAGGGTCTCCTGTATAAAAAAAAAAACATTTTTAGAAAAAGTTCTGTGTGTGTCTGTGAACATGATAATTCAAAAACGAAGAATCCATAAAATAGTTGGTATTTGAGTTTGTATCTTCCAAGGATACAACACGATGATTTTAAGGAAAATCCCTCCACCCCAAACTAACCTTTACGTGGAAACATTTTGAAAATTTTGATTAAAATACTGCATATTAAAGATATTTACACAACAAATAAAATGTATATCTTACATTTTCTGGGAATAGCCTCTGAGGACTTCTTTATTCAGGATGAATTTTGCATAACTGGTAAACCATTAGAGATAGACAAAAACCTATCTTTATTCAGGATGAATTTTGCATAACTGGTAAACCATTAGAGATAGACAAAAACCTATGACACGAAATACATAGATGTTATTGAAACACACAATTTATGTTATGCATATTTTTTTTTTCTTCGTAGAGTTGACCATTCTTGATATATTCCTTGTTATTAGTTTTTCACATATGTGAATTTGTCAACTCCTGGCAATGCAAAGAAATGGATTTCACCCAAATGGCAACCAGTTTTTAAAAGATTTGACAATCGTCTTAGCCTAGTGTATTCCAGTATTTCCCTTCTACTTATAAGAAAGCATTTCTGCTAAGGTTGATCTCAATTATCATGAAATAGATAGAATAATAAGCTTTTTAACAATTACTTGTTACAGAGAGATATAGAGAAAGTCGTGTGAATGGAACCGATCAGATTTCTTTTCTTTTTTACTTGACAAATTGTTAACAGTTATGGTCTGGATTTAATGAAGTTGGTCTGTTGCAATGTAAATATTTCAATGGAATTTAATACATATATGTTAATAATAATAATAATAATAATAATAATAATAATAATAAAATAGTAGTAATAGTAGTAGTAATAATAGTAATAGTAGTAGTAGCAGTAGTAGTAGTAGTAATAATAATAATAATAATAATAATAATAATAATAGTAATAATAATAACAATAATAATAATAATAGTGGTGATGGTGTTCATTAGGAATAACTTAAGAAAAATTTTGACTAAATTCTTGGGTACATAATCATTATGCTTGAAGCAATAGTAAGCTAGGATAATTTCACATAACACTGCTTTGTTTGAGGCAAACTTCACTTGCAGTGATATCATCTTACTTAATCACTTACACACAGCATTAATAATATGACCAATTTTAACATATTTGAAAGTAGACTGACGGAACTCATATACAATCAATGTTTGTGTAGTTAAAGAATTTTAGGACATGTAAAACTATTCTTACTACAATAACACATTAGAACATCCTGTCTGCTTTGATTATAACTACTTGTAATATCTGCTACTTGTTTCCTATTTTTGTACATTTATATGTATAAATCTGACATGTCCCATAAAATGTTCTTGTTTAATTGAGCAAAATAAATCAAATCAACTCAAAATAAAAAAAAAACCCTGAAAATCCTCCATTTACTAAACCAGTCTTTAAACACTTATAATTAAACTTGATAGAATTTTTTTGCCAAAATTGATAAACCTAATGCTCCTTCACTTACTGCAAAAGAAAAAGAATATTGTTACATATGTTCCATATAATAAATGGAAGGTCCATAAGATGACGTAAAACGGCACGTCCAGAGGTAACTCTTGCAAAGCACTGACGTTGCAAAATCGTTTCCCCCAACTTTAGTCGAAGGGAACAGCAGGTGAGTCACATACATTGTCATACATATAGCGGCCTGTGTGAGTGTTTTTTTTTCTTCTCTTGACGACTGATTAAAATACCATAAGTTTAAAATATTTTCATTACAAATATGAATTTTCTGAAAATAGTATCTTAATTCTGATGACTTTTATATAACTGGTAAACCGTAAGAGATATTAAAAAATTTACTAACAAAAATATAGATCTCCTTTAAACATAGTTATGTCCCACACAGCTTTTTATAGAGTTAACCATTTTCCTTGTTATTGGTTTAAATTTTCTAATCGTTATACTCTTCTCAAATAGGAACTCGTCATTTGTTTTCTTTTAAGACAACACATGACACAAATGATGAAGGCCTGGTGTTAACAAACATTCTATTATGTCTCTTAGTGATATGCAGAGTGGGACAAGTTTCTGCGCCTTTCCCTCTGCTTCTTCAATTTCGACATGCCTGCCTGTGTTACAGCTTCAGTTACTCAAAATTTTGAGGACATATTGCACAGAGGTTGTGTGAAACATCAGCTTGTTGATTGTTGGTATAAATTATTTTGGTATTGAAATTCCTGAGTGCTCCAGGTGCAGAGAGAATGACCAAGTTCGTGAGATTATTGATAAAGATATAGGTGTGGAGTTTCAGTTTACTGATTAGTAATAATTTACTAGTTTTAATAATTTAATCTCATGCTGATTGAGTTTCTGTGCCAGAAATGGGCTGATCTGGCTGATTTATCTGTATTGCTATTGAAATAGTGATTAAATGCTCTTTGAGATGAGTTTCTAGATATCTCTTAGGCTTGATTATATAAAGATATTAATTGTAGTTTAGTTTTAGTCGCAGTTTAGCAACTAACTCTTATTCAGGCTGTATAAAATTAACCCAGACTATCAAACCATAAATTAAATTATGGATTACATGTCGTTCTGGGTGGCTCAGTTGGTTAGGTGCTTTCCTTCTTATAGAGTCTAGGTTGAAGCCATTTGAAAGTAGGGGAAAGTCAGGAAAGAGTATGCACCTAATATTTAACTGCTCATATCTAAAAAATGGGAATGTTAAAATAAACTTTTCTTACATCAAATTATTGCTGGTTTATTTAGGAACAATATACTTCAGATACAGCTTCTAGTATAAACCTTCAGTGCCAGTAAATGTAAATTTTGGCATATTTGTACTCTTAGCTGCATGGTCTGGTAAAAATATGCAACATCAAAGACTAGGTACTAACATAAATCACAAAAAGATTTACCGTGGCCTTCATAACCATGCACTCTACATGACACCAATGAGAACATTTATCACACTTGATCCAGTCTTCTGTAATAGCCTCCTTGTAGATTTCACCTCACCCTGGGCAATTCAAAACATCAGACCTCTGGAATAGGTCCTGAAGTCGATGGCATACATAAATCCAAATTAGACCTAGGTACTGAGTTTTTAGGTATTGGTATTTGGACTCTTCTTGGCTTTTTCTGACTTATCTTGTTGTTTTATCAGTGCACTTTTGTAGAGGACTCAGACAAAATCTCTGATTTCTTTGCCTTTATCTCCTTTGTCCTGGGTCGATCATATTATGGCATTAGATTAATAGTGGTTACACCTACTCGTACATTAGCACTCTGATTTTCATTTGTGTCACAGTATTGGGTTTTATCTGGTGACTGTATAGGCTATCATCTGAAATTGATGAAATGGTCTCCTGATGTGTTAAATAAAAGAAACAACACATAACAAGGCATGTATTTTCTATTTAGTTTTGCAATATAGGTAACATACACGCACTAGTATAATTTCTTTGATCCAAAAGATACTACACAAACAGAACATTGGAACCACAGAGAGAGAGAGAGAGAGGGGGAGGGGTAATAGTACATACTTACTCTTACCCTGTGAGTTCAGTGTACTCTTACCTGCCAAGTCACACAGTTGAAAAAAAATTCACAGATACCAGTGAATGCTTGGTAATGCAGTTTGCCAATAAATGGATTGTTCTTCCTAGATCATTGTTTCCTTTGGCAAATTATTTTCTAGCGCATATCTAGAAAGTACTTATTGTTTACGATATGCAAATAAAAAATTACATATTTGAAGGAATCACTAATACGAGGTACGTCCAGAGAGTAAGTTCCGTTTCAATTTATCTCCGCTGCAGCGCTGCGATCGCAGTTCCACACATGCGCGGAAGACGCTCTATATCAAGTAGAAGAAACGTACGTCATTTTGAGATCGCTGTCAGCCACATATACTTTGTTGTGCTTGTTTACAATGTCGATGTTGATTGAAAATCCCGCTGCTTGTAAAATCAGATCTGTTTTCTGAATGCTAGGAAAGTGAAACCAATTGAAATTTATTGGCAAATTTGCGAAGTTTACGGGCAAAATGCGATGAGTGATTCAATGGTGAGAAGATGGGTCCGACAGTTCAATGAAGGACGTAGTGAAGTGCACGATGAAGAACGAAGTGGGCGTACATCTTTGGTTATAGAAGAACTGGTTCACGCAATTGATGACAAGATCCAGGAAAACCGCAAGTTTACAATTAGTGCCCTCGCTATGGAATTTCCCCAAAAGCTCACGATCACTAATTCATGAAATTGTTACCGAAAAACTGAAATTTCGTAAACTTTGCTCACGTTGGGTACCAAAGATCTTACTGAGCAACACAAAACAAAACGGATGGGTAGTGCACTTCAGTTTTTAACCCGTTATGATGAAGACGGTGAAGAATTTCTGACACAGATAGTCACAGGAGATGAGACTTGGGTTTCTTACGACACTCCTGAAAGTGGCAATCAATGGAATGGAGGCACACTTCATCCCCAGCAAAGGTTAAGCCGAAACAAATCTTGACACCTCGAAAAATGATGTGCACAGTGTTCTGGGACTGGAAAGGAATCTTACTCATTGATTTCTTACCGCGTGGTCAAACAATCAAAGTGGATGTTTATTGCGAGACACCTAGAAAATTGCGCTGTGCAATACAGAATAAGCGCCGAGGATTGCTGTCAAAAGGTGTTGTTTTTCTTCATGACCACACACTGCAAATGTGACGAAAAACCTCCTACAGGGATTTGGCTGGGACGTGTTTGACCATCCTCCGTACAGCCCTGATCTCGCTCCTAGCGACTTTCATCTGTTCTTACATCTCAAGTCTTTCCTTGGCAGTCAACACTTCAACAATGACGAAGAGCTGAAAGAAAAGGTTTCCAACTTTTTGAAGACGCAGGCGGCAAACTTCTATGAAGAAGGTATACAAAAACTTGTGCCACACTGTGACAAATGCCTGCAAAATTTCGGCAGTTATGTGGAAAAGTAGTTTAAGAGTTGTAGAATTTTGTGCAATAAATAATTATTCTGTATCTGTACACAATTTAATTTTATTACCAAACGGAACTTACTTTCTGGACGTACCTTATATTTACCTGCCATAACCAATATATCTGTTGGAGCTATTCAATATTACACATGATGGCATCAGTATAGAAACAACTGCATGTAGTTTTTCACTACTGCTCAGTGTTGCCAATACAGAGATAGTAGCACTGTGTACTCTTACCAGATGCATACTCTTATCTAACTGTACCCTATATGTTTAGTATATGCTGGCATTTTTTTGAAAATTGTTCAATGCTCAATGGAATATTATGCAAATGATAAATCAAGCTTTTGAAGGTGGTTAACTGATGTCAGGTTGGGTTGCATTAAATTTTCTTTGTGTAATTATCTATGTGGTTGTCGGTCTCAGTGGATTCAAAATTAGTTGTTATATCTATTTTAAGGTCCAAAAAGGTAAGATGTTGTTTTTTTCTATTCCATTTGCAAATTTGATGCAATTATCTTATAGATTAAATAATTTCAGAGCATCTTCCTGTAGTTTATGTGGTATGATTGCAAAAATATCATCAACATAGCTGAACCAAAATTTTTAGATTTGAGGAAAGGCTTTAACTCTGTGGACAGCCAAGATAGTGACAATGGACTTCCCATTGCTATTATATATTTACACATTTACAGAAAATAACTCACAACAGTATGTTTATATCACTGACCACAAAGCATCAATTGAATAAAACAGTCTCATAATCAGTAAGTACTAGGGCTGGCTGATAAGTCCCGGGCCTCACACAGATATTGCGCCACTAGGCCAGTTAGATGGTAGCATCGTATAGTTTAACTCCAGACTAGCTTGTATCCATAGTTACAAGTTAATAGCCTGTTTAGTTTTCGAATGGCAGCATTTTAAATAAGACAACTTAAGAGTTTTCACAAAAATGGAGGATTTGGAAAAACGAGCAGTGATTAAATACTTCCATTTGAAAGGCTTAACACCTAAAGAGATCAAGGAGGAAATGGACAGTACATTGAAAGACTCTGCCCCTTCACATTCAATGATTAAAAGATGGGTTGCAGAGTTTAAAATGAAACGTACGAGCACTAGTGATGAGCCTCATTCTGGACACTCTGTAGAAGTGACAACTCCAGAGGTCATTGAAAAAATTCATTGTATAGTACTGGAAGGCTGCAGATTAAAGTTGTTTGAGATAGCTGAAGCTGTAATAACTTTGCAGATAATATTTTGGGCTTTCACAAGGTCTGTGCAAGATGAGTGCCACATTTGTTGACACCTGATCAAAAGTTGCATAGAAAAACTGTTTCTGTTAAGAATGTGGAGCTCTACCATAAAAATTCCAGTGAATTTTTTTGATGACTTATTACCATGGATGAAACTTTGATACATCACTACACTCTAGAAAGTAAATCACCTGCCTGCGGTGCCATTAGTAGTTAAAGCGGGTGTTAAACACTACCAAAAAAAAAAAAAAAAGTAAATCACAGTCAAAACAGTGGATTGCACCAAGGGTGAACCAACTCCAAAGACAAAAGTAAATTTTGTCACCTAACAAGGGTATGGTGAGTGTTTTCTGGGATGCACAGGAAATTATTTTTATTGATTGCTTGGAAAAGGGTAAAAGCATCACTGGTGACTACTAGGCAAGCTTACTGCAACATTTGAGTGATGAGGTAAAAAGAAAAAGACCTCATTTGGTAAAAAAAATCTTATTTCATCATGACAATGCTCCAGCCCATTGTTCAGCCATTGCAATGGGAAAAATGTGTGAATTAAAGTTTGAATTACTTGAACATCCACCCTATTTGCCAGATCTAGCACCCAGTGACTACCATCTGTTCCCAAATCTCAAAAGTTTTCTTGGAGGACGAAGATTTCATAGCAATGGGGAGGTCATTGTTGCGGTAAACAGCTATTTTGAGGACCTTGATAAATTGTATTACAGAGATGGTTTAATTAAATTAGAACACCGATTTGACAAATGTATTAGCCTTTCTGGAGATTATTTTGAGAAATAAAGCAAAAAAAAACAATTTTTTTTAAATGCTGTTTTCATTGAGAGACCCGGGACTTATCAGCCAACCCTCATATAAATACACATTTTAATCTATTGAGTAACCTTTTTATTTGCATCAGGTAGTTTACTAAACATGTTATTTTAATTATTTAATTTAAATAATTAAACATAAAAGGACATATTTGAGCTAAAAGCAAATCTGCATCTCAAATACTATTTTTTATGGAGATATTAAAATTAATAGGTGTTTTTGGACTCTGAAAAGAAAATAAAGTAAAAATTAGTGGCAAAGTATGGTTGTTTTTAACTATCAGCTGCAAAAATAAAATGTTCATGTGTTTATGTCCAATGGAACATTCAATATTTAATGAAATAAAAATAAATTACAGTAAAATATATTTTGTTTAACAAATTGTTTAGAAAAATATGATTTATAATAATAATATTAATAATAATAACAATAATACTGATAATAATAATTATAATAATAATAATAATAATAATAATAATAATAATAATAATAATAATAATAATAATAATAATAATAATAATAATAATAATGGCAATAAGAATGCCAATAACAATGACAATAATAATATCAGTAATAATAAAATAATGATAATAAAAACAACAATAATGATAATAACAAAAATATGAACACCAACAATAATAATAACAATAGTAAATAATGATAATGATAATACTAATAATAATGTAGAAAGATAGTCACTGGAAAACTCATTACCATAAGTGGGATTTTAACCACGATACCCTGGTCTCTGTTCAGTTGCTCTAATCACTGAACCACCATGGCAGCATAACAACACAGCACTAAATTTCACAACTGATTAAAATTTCAATTCTTGTCTTAAGAAGTCATATAATTTCAGTACCTAAAGACATTAGTTCCTATCTATTTCTAAATAACTAATCATGAATAACTTCCATCAACAGCTTGTAACAGCCATTTGTAACGTACAGACATGTTTCAGTGTTGTGTTTATGAAGATAGTTATACAGGGTAAAAAAAATTAGGCATTCCTATGGTATTACCACTTTCTAAAGATATTCTTATCATTTAGTCAATAAACCTCATCAGAACAAGTGTCAAAATGTTCATAAGTTGCATTTGCAGACTTGTATCATCTAGGAGACTAAAAGGCTCAGTGCTTTTAATACTCGTTTAAAATTATAACTAGGTTCACTGTGCTTAAGTTATATTTTTTGTTCAAGTTATGCTCTTGGCCAAAATTAATACATTTCTGCTTGGCAGAGCCTTATCTTGGCAAACTCATATCAGTATACAGCTAGCATTAACAGGCAATAATCTAGAGCTGGTAAAAGATCATTAATCCTTCAGAAGGTCTTTTGTGTCAAGCTGTCATTGGGTTTAACACATAGAATTTATTATGTAAATATATGACACCTGTATTTGTTTTAGAAAGAGGTTAAATATCAATTACTAAAAAGATAACCATCTCCTTTTTTAACATTCACACTTTTTTTTCTATATAAACCTGCTTCTCTGAGACAAATAACAACCATTTTCTTGGATTATTGTTTAGCGTTTTGCAATGGAGTTACTGAAGTGGACACCTACAATTTTGAAGCTTCTGAGTATAATATATCCACTTTACAGCCTTTGTAATGCAGAACAGCCACCATCTTCATTACAGCTTGTGAATATTGTAAGTTAAAATCGTAATGTTCAATAATATAAAGAAATAATATCATCATACTTTAGAATTCAGACAGGTTGTTAAGACATGAACATTTGCAAATTTGTAATTTGTACATTTATGAATTCAGCACAAAGTTGATAATAGTCTAAAATTTTGTTATCAGCATATATACAGCTTTAGCACTTTCATAAGTTATTAATTAGGTATAAAATTTTATTTAGAATATGTTTGCCGATGATTACAGTAAAGTTTTAGAAATCATAAGATGAAGATTCATGTATACCTTCAGATGAGCTCATTCAGTTAGGGATTTTAAAAGGTAGGATAATCGTACAAAAGCAAACTTCGCTTTTCTAATTCTAGCTTTAACATCTTCATCTGATCCTTCATTCTTTGATGCAGTACTTCCTATAATTATATGAGAATACACTAATATCCTTTCTCCTCATACTGTACTCTAATTTTAGTATATGTTTTTATATATTTTCTCATAAGTTGTTTAAAATTTCATGTACTGTAATTATCAACAAGTTTTTTGACCATTGCAATTGATAACTGTTCTATACCCAAAGAATATTTACAGGCTATGTAGAAGTTCCATAGTTTGGAAGACTGCTGAGAGAAATTAAAAAGTCACTCAAATGTTGTATCAATAATTTTGTAAAACTGAAAAACATTAACTTGTCATTCAGGTTTAAAAAAGCTACCCATCCAACATTAAGTAGCCATTTAGTTTAAAATAAAATGTTATATTGAATTTAACTACATTGGCACATTATTAACCCATTCAAGGATGGAGGTGAGGTGTTAAATGAGAAAAATAAATAAAAAATAATATTTTGGTTCTTTGGAGTACAAACCTCCTACCATACCATATGGTCAACTCTCACATACCATCCCTTAGACCGCATGGTCATTCAGACACATGATAATTCCAGCATTATCTGATCTTATGTATAATGCTAAATAATGATGACAGAGGCTTTGTTTTACAAAAAAAAAAAAAAAAAAATGTAAAATGCATGTTTCTGCATTCATTCGAAACCTGTCAGCATCCAACCATCATAACGATTGCTTTAGTTGGGCCCTCCCCATCCTTTTCCACAGTTTCTCTTAAATGTGGAACATATATTTTGACTGGATTTGATCCCATGATCCTTGGTTTGATAGATTAGCCACTCCTTAGCCTTAGACCACATGGCCATGGATCCAGTTCTTGAGATTTGTATTTTTAATGGACTTATTTTGCTGTTGGAGTTATTTAACAGTCATGCACAGGATGTCATATCACTGAAGGGGTCAATAGTTTTTGTTTATTGATTTTTTTAGACATATTTTAATGTGTATCTCAACATGCAAAAATGCTGTACTAAACAAACTTTACCATTAAATGGTAGTCTGATACACCTTTTAATTTTTGGTTACTATACTACTTACCTTGGAGGGTGATGGGTGAAATTTAGATTTTTCCACAATTTTAATGCCAGAGGCTTCACTTTTGTATACATACCAGGGGTATACAAATACCTTCTTATACCGAATTTCATTTTTCAAAGTGAAATAGCTTATGAGTTAATAAAATTTTTAATTTGAAAATCATGAATTTTCCAAAATCTATCGCCTTGTACAGTTTTTGAGCAAAATGACCAATTTTTTTTTATTATACCACAGAACCATAAAGAAAAACTTCAAGCATCAGATTATCAAAATCGTCTTAATAAAGGGAGAACCATAAAGCTATATTCACTATAAAAGCAATGTTTCTAAATGTTTACTATTTCTGCAAATATATAATTTTTTTATTTAAAAATTATGCTCTAATAAAATTTCTATCTTTAGATTAATTAAGAATAGTTTTGAGGTGATGCTGTTACATTCTTAGCATTGTAAAATGTAGTTTATGGGTTGCACTAAGTTTTGAATCTGAAGATTATTTTATTTTTTATTTAGTGTTTAATGCCCGCTTTTACTGTATGTGGCACTGCAGACGATGATAAGACATGGAATGAAAATGAAGCACCGGTGGAATGTGATGGTGGGGGAAACCAAAAAACGCACTCCTGCGCCACTTTGTCCACCACAAATCTCACGTGCGGTTACTTGGAATCAAACCTGGGCCATCTAGGTGAGAGGCGAGTGGTCTAACCACTCAGCCATGGCATGGCCTGAATCTGAAGATATGTTATAAAAATTAGTCTGGAAAAATGATCTTTTATTAACCCTATTAAGGCATATTTAAATAGTGCAGACCTTTAAACATGATATAACTAAAGCAACTTCGGACTTCACATGGCTTTGAAACATATGTGAACTTTAATTGAAAAGCATATTTTGACTTAAAACAGCTGAATTTCCACCATCATCCCCGTTAAAGATAAAGTAGACCATTTTGTAAAATTTCTTTTTTTATTAATATTTTTTAAAATTATATTTATTTTATGTTGCTGTAACTACTTGGTTTAGTATGTGGTGGGTAGTAGTAGACTTGAAGTTCTCATCCTTATTACATATGACTTTCACTTTGTGCCAAGCAGGTGATGTTAGGGTGCCATCCAATCTAGCTGCTTTTCACCATCTGTCGGTACTCGACTGAGAGAAACCATGAAAAAACCCTAGCCAGATTGGTTGGCTCACTGATAATTTATGGATTCTTGAATGGTCCTTAATTTTAGTGTACCTGCTGCCCAAGTTGATTTACAAGCAAACACTATTCTATTTTTTCCAATGAGCACAAATTGGTATTAATTAGAATTACTTATCATAAACTAATTTCTATGAACTATTTTAATTCAAATCAAATCAAATCAATTTTTATTCACCATATGATTTCATTACAGAAATATCGGTTTCGTCAATAGGAATTACATAATAATCACAAAATATACTTATACTAGTTACTACTTACAGATATTTACAATATTAGAATTCTAGTACAAACTTGAAATAAAACTAGTAAACTAAGCCATCTCCAGATATTCGATCACTGAATAAAAGCATTTTAGAATTAAGAATCTCTTTAATTTCCTTTTGAATACTGCCATAGAGGATAACTGCTTAAAGGTGGTAGGGAGTTTATTATACAATTGAATACCACTATGATAAAAACTTTTCTCATATAGGGATCTCTTATGCCCTATTTTGTGAAAGTTTAGTTTACTTCTTGTATTATGGTCATGGATGTCCGCATTAGTAATAAAACTATTTACCTGCTTGTGGGTTAATACAAGCATTTCATAAAGATAAATTGATGGAACTGTTAAGATATTTAGCAATTTAAAATAAGGTTTACAGCTAGTAGCACTAGAGAGGTTATGCATTAGCCTAATTGCCTTTTTTTGGATTAGAAAGACTCGGTTACAATGACTTGATTTTCCCCAAAAAATTATTCCATAAGTTAAGTGAGAGTAAAAATAAGCAAAATAGGCTATTTTGAGTACATCAAGATTCACAGATGATCTTAGAGTGTATAAAGCAAAACAAATTTGGCTTAGTTTTTTTGATAACGATTCAACATGAATTCCCCAATTGAGATTACTATCAACCCACATCCCAAGAAATTTAATTTTTTCTCTGATAGTTACTGATTCATTATCTAAGTAAACTTCAGAAAAATTTACATTTTTATTCACTTTATGATGGAATCCTACTACTAAACTTTTATTTTTATTAATAACAAGCCTATTGTCTTTAAACCAATTAACAACATATTCAGTTGCCGTATCAGAGTTTGATTTAAGATCGAATTCGTTTTCCCCAGAAATTAGCAGGCTAGTATCATCTGCAAAGAGCGTAAATTTAGTATTACTAAGGTGACTATTTTCGGCTAAGTTGTTAATGTATAGTAGAAATGATAGGGGACCCAAAATTGAACCCTGGGGTACCCTAAACTTTGTGTCAACTATGTTAGAGCTGACCACTTTAATTTCATTTAAACTATTTTTAACATATTCGATCTCAGTTAAGTACTTTCTGTTACTTAAATATGATTCGAACCAGTTGAAAGGAATTCCTCTTATGCCATAATTATACAATTTATGTAAAAGTATATCATGATCAACTAGGTCAAAAGCCTTAGATTGATCTAGAAATAATCCCAAACATTGAATTCCACGATCTAGATTTTTATGCACTTCTTCAATTAAGTTCTGCAAAGCTAAATTTGTTGATTTCTTTTGTTGAAACCCATACTGATCTTTAGATATAATATTATGTTTATTAAGAAGTGATAATACCCTGTTATACACCACCTTTTCAATTATCTTAGAAAATACAGATAGGATAGATATAGGCCGGTAGTTTTCCAGCTCCACTTTAGAACCCTTTTTAAACAAGGGCTTCATTTTAGAAGTTTTTAAACTCTGAGGGAAATAACCTTCATTAAGAGACAGGTTTATTATGTAGCATAATGGTTTTACCAGATAAATAGAGCATTTTTTGAGAAGTATATTCGAGAACTCGTCCAAACCGAGAGACCTTTTGGGTTTCATAATTTTTATTACTGCGAGAAGCTCATCTTCAGTTGTTGGTAAAAAATATAGAGACTCACAAATTATATTGTGTAAATTAAGTATTGGTGGGTTACTTTCTATATTGGCTTTCCTCCTAATAGTATTGGCAATAGAAGAGAAATATTGGTTAAATTCTTGAGCAATAATTTCAGGATTAGATACTAGCTTGCCATTTACATTTATACTAAAACCTTCAGTTTTACTTTTTTGCCCTGTAGTCTCATTCTTAATGATGTTCCATATGGTTTTCGATTTATTTATTGAATTCTTCACCATGTTACTGTTAGAACCCTTCTTAGCCATCCCAACTACTTTATTGTATATTTTTTTGTAACGTGAATAATATTAAAATAAGAACTGAAGCTTTCCTGGCGACGTGTTAATTCAAAATCTTCTCAGGCTTCTAGCCAGGTAAAAACTTGGCTTGACACCAACGTTTCGAAGAAGTGCATCTTCCTCGTCTTCAGGGTGAACTGATGGTTTGAGCTTGCAGAGACTGGTATTTATAAGAGCTGGGATGAAGCTAACATCTAATTGGTTCGCGTGATATTATGGCCTGGTATTTAAGATGACTGAGACATGGGCACGTTGGTGTCAAGCCAAGTTTTTACCTGGCTAGAAGCCCGAGAAGATTTTGAGTGAATAATATTGTTTAATGTCCTCTGAGACTTGATTTTCTTTGATTACTTTACTTAAATACCGGAGCCTTTCACTAGATATCCTAATACCCTTTGTAATCTATTTGGCTTTGTTAGGTTTCTTTTTTACAACTGTTAAAGGCATGGCAATATTCAAATTAAAATTAAGAATCTTACTAAATTCATTGAAACTTTCATCTACACTCTGACAATAAATATCTGACCAATTTTCTTTGGAGAGTAGATAGTTAAGGTATTGAATGTTATTATCACTATATATTCTACACTTTTTGTAAGGCAGTTGTCTACAATTAACAGATTCATTTTTGAGCCCAATTTTTATTATTTCACCATAGTGGTCTGAGATGCCAGATTCAAAATTTTGAAATTCAAAATTAAAATTAGAGGTATTCAAAATACACTGATCTATAGCACTCATCGTCCCCTGGGTTACTCTAGTAGGTGTATTAACCATTGCTTCTAGGCCGTACATATTAAGAAGATAAGTAGTGAGACTTTTCATTTGATTTTCTCCCAAGAAATTTATGTTAAGATCACCTATAATAATTACATTTCTTTTCACATTGAAACAATAGTTAAAAATCCTGTCTAATTTAGTAATAAATGCACTTAAGTTACTGCTGGGATTTCTATACAAACAAATTATTATAATTTTAAAATCACAAAGTTCGACTATACTGCCTTCAAAATGCTCATCACACATTAAACTATCAAAGATTGATATTCTTTTGACCTTGATGTTTTCCTTTATAAAGATACAAAATCCCCCATTATTTTTGTTTTTTCTGCAGTAGGCGCTTTCCCTAACATAACCCTGAAAATTTAGCATCTCAATCTGATTATCTTTTAGCCAGTGTTCGGCAAGTGCTAAAATATCAATATTAATTATAATCATAATTAATTATAACCAGCTTTGGAGTTTTGTTGTGTAGACACATAACTTTTTGGCTAGGGATAAAAAAGGAAAGAGAATTTATATACTGTATTTCATTTAGATACATAGTGTTTCTGAGGTTTGTAAAATTTTTCAATGAAAATTGTCTGAACCTCACTCATTCTTTGTTTCATCCAGTACTTCCGGCATGGTGATAGAGTTCCACTAAACTCTTATCCAAAAGATCCATATAACAATGTGAGCATCTGGTATCCAGACACATGGGGTGCACTGACGATGGTAAGTTTTTTGAGTATCTAAGCAGGCTTACTTATTAAAAAGAGTAAGCTTTGAGAAGGAATTCACTCAGTTGTATATATTTGTACAATGTTCTTGATAACTATACTCAAAGGAACCATTATTTTTAGAGAGGCAAGCAGCGGACTTTTGCCCTTGGTCAGTTTCTAAGGAAAACTTATGGTGACCTCCTTAACAAATACTACTTGCCAGGAGAAATAATAATGAAAAGCAGTTCCAAGGACAGATGCCTTATGAGCGCAGAAATGGTGCTTGCAGGACTTTACCCTCCAAAAGAAAAACAGCGGTGGAACCCAACATTAGACTGGCAACCAATTCCAGTACATACAGACCCGTTAACTACAGATCCGGTAAGGAAAACTACAAAGCTGTAATTTATCATTTTAAGTTGCTAAAGTTGTTAAGTTGCAATTAGGTCTTGGATCTATTTTAGTTATTATCCTATAGTTTTTATTTTTGGTAAGTTTAAGAAAAAGAAAACAAAACCAATGTGTAACATTCACATGAATTTCTCTCTTCCCATTCAACAAGAAGTGCCTAAAATGGCTATTCTTTTATATACTTCATGCTAATTGTATTAGATGTTATTAAAATACACAATTATATCATACAAAGTTTTTTTCGTTTCTAGAGCTAGCCATTTCAGAGATATTTCCTGTTATTGGTTTCAATTTGAAAATACTTTGTTCAAACAGAAAGTAATCATCCAATTCAAATCTCTTTTGCTTATCTCTTGGCCATTACAGTTGCATAGCGACAACTTTAAAATATTTTCTGTCTCTCTAGCCTAGTGATTTCCCTTATACTTATAAAGAACTAAGTACTAAGACTCATGTGAATGGAATACATCAGATTTTTATTTAAAGCAGCTGCTTGAATTTAGATTTTAAGTAAAAAGACTTAAATATTATTAAGGGATGAGAAGACCCTATGGGGTTTTATAGATGTATAAATTATTTAAGTGAATAAGTAATTTAAATTATTGTAAAGTTTATTTAATTGGGGTGATTAGAACATAAAGGAAACTCTTTTTAAAATTTAATTGTTGTTTTGGTGCCCTAGAATCTAACATGTTAAATGTGCCTTGTTTAGTAAAATTATTATTCTGTCATACCTCCCAAAACAGTTTATTATTTGAATCACATAAGAATCATTTTGTTTTAAAAATTCACAATCTTAACTTATGTAACATATTTATATCTGCTGTAAATCACCTTTTGTTTATTTTTTGCCTTCTCTTCCTGTTTACTGTTTTTATTTTATATCTGATCTTTTGTCACATTTGCTATACTTTCCACAAAATGATACTTCATTCCAGTTTAGTTTTGCTTCAATCAGAAAAAGCATCTAGTAAACCATTACTGTTGTGCTGATATTACATTTCAAAATTATTTTTCTAGAAAAGTATCTTTTCAGAGAATAGGTTGAGCTTGACCATTGTGATTTTATTTTGACAGCTCCAAGGAGCTTGTCCTAAGATTTTTCAGCTATTGGCAGATATTAAAAACCTACCAGCTGTGAAACAATTTGATGAAAAAAATGCAGAGTTATATGCCTTTTTAAGTGAAGAAAGTGGAGTAAATATAACTAATCTGATAGAAGTGGCTGCAGTGTATGATACCCTAAAGACAGAGGTAAGTTTTGAAACTTAAGTTTATTACTGTTTTACAAAATGCACAAGATATATACATAGAAGTAAATATAGTATGTATATAAAAACAAACAAGTGTACTATTGGAGAGTAGAGTCAGACTGAAACATTCAATTCAATAACTGGGATTTGAACCATAGATTTCCTGGTCTTCATCCAGTCATTTTAACTACTCAGCTACCATGGAAGAGTGCCAGCATACCACTAAATTCTCCAACTCACTTAAGTTTTCCTGTAAAGCACAAGAAGATTTCATGTATGTCTTGAGATGACATACCTCAATGGCGACTTACAAACCGTGAATTAATTCATATTATTATACTAATAATTGGTTAAGCTAAAAGACCAGCACTTAAGACTTACGAAGTTTGTAAGCCACTATCAAGATATGTTATTTCATGTATATAATGGCTATGTTATTATTAGATTTTTATAAACCTACTGGTATTTCTGCTAAAATTTAATTTCTGATTCATTCAATTGTGCCCTTCAAAAGTGATCAAAAGTAAGGAAAAGAAAGCAAAGAAAAAGCCTCTCTGTATGCTCATGTGTTCAACCTAAATTGACTACCTACCTGCAATATCTGTATGAAATCCAAAAGACAAAATAAAATAAAAATATAAGGACATGCAGTGGCTGTCCCAGAAGTACATAAAGATAGAGGTTTTTGTTTTTTAAACAACAATGGTAAAAAGTACCAACTTAGAAAGCTTATGTTATTTAGCATTTGTTTTGCAGCCCTCATTAGTGAATGCTCTCAGCAAATTTGTAAACATTCATAAAACTGGTCATCATTTTATGATACAATACTTTCATTAGGTCTTAGTCCAACTATTATTAAATCTGAGCTATACTCTACTTTGGGGAAGTAGGCTCTTCATTTACAACAGTGACATATCGGTCGGCAGAGTTTAAGTATGGCCATACGAGCTGCCAAGATGAACATCACAATGGTTGACCAAATGAGGTTTCCAGTCCATAATTTGTAAAGAAAATCCAAAAAATGGTATTGGATGACCGTCGACTGAAAGTGTACGACCTAACAGACATTACAGGTATTTCAAAAAGTTCTGTATATCACATACTGACTGAAAATTAGGATATGAGAAAGTTTTGTGCAAGGTGGATGCCACATTTGTTCACAATAGAACAAAAACAGCTTCATGAGGATGTTTCAGTTGAGTGTTTGCCAATTTTTCGTTGCAATAAAGCTGAGTTTTTGCATTGATTCATAACAATGGATGAATACTGGGTCCATCACATCTGAGATGAAGAAACAATCAAAACAGTGGATTGGAAGAGGAGAATCGGCTCCAAAGAAGGTGAAGACAGAACCATCTTCAGGCAAGGTCATGGCGTCAGTTTTATGGGACGCACGCAGGGTAATTTTCTTTGATTATCTCAAAAAAGAAAAAGTAATCAATGGTGAATGTTATGCAAACTTATTACAGTGTTTGAGTGATGAAATTGAGCAAAAGTTTTGTTTCATCTAGACTATGCACCAGTTTACACATCCATTATCGCCATGGCCAAAATCAATATGTTAAAGTTTAAATTGCTTCCTCATGCATCCTATTCACCAGAATTAGCCCCCTCTGATTATTTTCTGTTTCCAAACTTGAAGAAATGGCATGGTGGTGGAAGATTTGCCAACAATGAATTGGTAAAGTGTGCAGTTGATGGCTATTTTGTAGACTTCGATAGTTCTCACTATAAACAGGGTATCAAAGCTATTGAACATCGCTAGGAAAAGTGTGTGGAGACTGCATAGAGAAATAAAGATGTTTTTCCCCCAAATTTTTGTGCTTTCTTTGTTAGGTCAGGTACTTCTGGGACATCCCTCATACATTTGATGAAAATGCTCTCAAAATGCTAACTGAGAAGCTCAATCAGCAAACAGGAGAAAACAAGGTTATATGGTTGTGAACAAAAGAACATATTCAAGAATCATTATTTTGAATATTAGAAGCCTAAATTATTTTATTGAATAAATACATTGATATCACATAAATTTGTAATAATGCTTACAAAATATCAGTTGCTTTTAGAATTGTATAAAGACCTCAGGTTTAAGGACAACAATGATTGCCATTTATGATTAAACTTACAGAAAATATCAAGCCATTACTTTTCAGGTACAGAAGCGCATTTAATAGTCATAATTGTTCATTTCTAAATAATTTGGTTTGAAGCTTATTCTCCATATTAAAATGCAGATATACACCTGAGAAAAGAATAATTTGACCAACATATTTTAAATTTACCTTAAATTACAACATGTGTGTTATTGTATCCAGGATGAAAATGGTCTTAAACTGCCTGCTTGGACAAGTAATTATTATCCTGAAAGACTTAAAAGTATTTTACAATTTGAAATTAAGATGTTATTAGAAGATCAGGACTTGAAACGAATAGGGGCTGGTAAGTTTTACTTTAAAATATTTTTTTACTTAGGTAGCCACTGGTGGTCTCAATCAAATTTCCCTTCACAAAATTTTTTAATTTTTATCATATTAGATGAATATTAGTAATCATAACTATAGGATAAAGTTTGTGATTTTATATAATTCATAATCACTTATTATACCATTCAAATAAAATGTAATTTCATCTCATTAATCTTAAAATATAAAAAATATGAGTATCTCTCTGAAATGGCTGATTACTCAAGAAATTTAAATAGGCAAAAAGAAATAGGACCAACACCCTGTAATAATATTATTACCAATATAATGTAACACAATTTAATGTTAATTAACTATTTTTTCCACACAATGTAGGACAGGACTTGGATATCTAATTCTAACAATGAGCGTTTTGGTGAGTGGTTAGGCTTCTCGCCTCTCATCAAAGCAGTGTGGGTTTGATCCCAGAGGACGGCATGTGGGATTGTGATGGAAAACGCGATGCCTGGACTGTTTTCTCCAGGTTCTGTGGCTTCGCCTGCCACTTGGTCTGCAATTACTTTTCCTTTCATCCATTTCACCATCATTTAATGTCATCTTCCTCACTCTCATACCAGACATGAAATACCAAACTTAGTATTAAATTGCAGCATCTTCCAAGGAAACAATATTTTTTGCATCCCAAAAAAGTAAACTAAATGTTATATTTTTATTAACCTTTAACACTAGCTATCCATATGTAGGCAACAGTTTGGAAAATTGAATCACATTCGAAAAGCTTAGCGCTACATCATACACCCAACCACCTTTAACTCTTTTTGGTTATATTTTAACTCTCTGAGTTGCCATGACAAGATGATCATGTGTGCACTGAACATTTTCACTGGGTCAAATACCCTGGTAAACTTTTAAATAGGGGATGTAGGAAAAGAAGGAATGAGGGTCAAGACAACAAAAAAGATGCGCATTCCATAATTTTGTATGACAACTGCATTTTGTAATTTTAAAACAACCAAAAAATGCAATATTTTCAAAAGCACTGTGCTGCCGGTATCAGTTTTGACCAAGTACTGAAATAATAACATACAAAAATAAATTTCATGCATCTTTATTGTATTATAATTTATTTTTCAGTCTGTGGATTTAAGACCTTCAATCTGAATGTAAATGTACAGAAGTCAAGTGATTCTGAAATAATAAAATAAATACAATGTGTAAACTTTTTCTTGGGCGCTGGGTTTGTGGGAAGCAAGAGCTGGGGAAGAAGAGAGATTTGCCTGCCTCTCTTTCTACAGTGTTGTCAACCAAAGTTTCATTCTTTGAGGTCTTCAACCTTCATGGTGAATAGGTTGTCTAATTTACTGCAAACTAGCTGAATTATTAAACAAAACACGGCACTTGTGTATGGATATGAACTTTGGGATCTACAGACAGATATACCTTAATATTGAAGCTACTACAGTGTGATCCATATAAACCTGAACCTTTTAAATAGGTCATAATTTCTCTCTGAAAGCTTGTAGAAATGTGAAATTTGTTTTAATGATCTCAGTGGCTTAGAGAGATCGACAACAACCATGACAGCAAACAAGCAAAGTCATCCGTTGACTATATTGATTATTACTTCTATGGAAATGACAAGCATTTTCATGGCATTGTAAACAGTCTTTAGTTTGCAGTCATAACAGCAACACTTCGAGAGCATGTTTTCATTGTGAAAACATATTGGAAGACAAATTCCTTGGTAACAACACAATGGGAATTTTTAAGAGAATTTAATGTATGGGATGTTGCGACAAAGTCAACAATTTTATTGCTAGCAAGAAAGCTGGAGACAACTGGTATACTCGTTAGTGAGAGTGGAAAACATAGACTGCCAGTGAGTGCAGAGACTGTTACAAATGTTCGAAGAAGGCTAGTGAACTCTCCAAACAAGTCATTGCGTCGATTGAGCCAGGAATCACGCTATTCATGTGGCAATGTCAAAGAGCTGTGACTGTTTACAATGCCATGAAAATGCTCTTAATCAATATAGTCAACAGATGGCATTAATGGATTGTTACCATGATTTTTGTCTGATTTTCCCTGAGCCAGTGAGATCATTAAAACAAATTTCACATTTCTACGAGAGAAAAATGGATTGCACTGTATATGTCACAGTGTATAACATACTTCATATCTCAATGTAGTCATCTTGCTATCCTGAAATTATGCGAAATCTACCAAATGAAGACAAGGAAGCTGAGCACCAAAGAAAACATGCACACATAGTATTTACCTTTTTATAGCCTAAATTTTATAACATGGTAAATAGAAGAAAAAATGTATATTTGTGGCACTTCTTAGTTTTATCAATTGCATGCAATACTTTCTAAAGCATTTAATCTAAATTAAGCATCTACTTATTACTATTAGGTATAGAAATACTGAAAACCTCTTCATAAGTAAAACTATTAATCATTTATCTTGCTTGAAAGTACATTTATTGGCACTTCTTGCTCAAGCCAAAATTTGTTTGTCATTTAGTACCATGTTATACATCTGTGCAACTCATTACTCTTTTTCAAGTTTAAATATTGCTCCCCCCCCTTAAGATGAGATAGAAGTACAATCCAATGTCAAATCCATTTAAAAAATCACAAAAAAAAAAACAAAATAAACCAACTTTAAAAAAACACCAGTTAATAAAATATGTGTATGTTGTACTGTGGATGTGCCTCATTCTAGAAGTTAGGCGTGCCACGCTGTGGACCAAGAGATAACTCGGAAGATGGAAGGTTCATCTGAAATACTTCTTCAGAGATACTATAATCTCTGGAGAAGTCTTAATTAATTTGGAAACCAAGCTTAGTATTAATTTTAATTTTCACGTTTCCTTTAATAGTTCTGTTATGAAATTTGAATCCTGTTTCTAGGACTGTACAATCACTCACACAATATAGTGTAACATTTTAATGTGTGGGCACTAGTAAAAGTAGTGAGGCTGATTTTTTATGCTTTAAAAGTACTTTAGTTAAGATGAGTACAACATTAACCTAAAATGTTCAATTTCAGGTACTATCATTTACCAATTAATTCAGGATATGGTGCAAAAGGCAGAAGATAGTCTCTCTCCTGATTTCAAGGCCATACTTCATTCCACGCATGACAATTACTTAGAATTTATCCTAGGAATTCTGGGAATTGAACCTAAGCTTCCAATTGCTTATGCAGAAACACTCATTTTTGAACTTCACAAAATAGAAGCACAGTATGAAGTTAAGGTAAGTAAAACCATTCTTAATGTAATTAAGCTGACCAGCCATTCTTTGTTTAAATTGTGGTCCCCATGTTCCAACAAAACCATAATAGACTGCCTCGTGGTCGAGTGGTCAGCGAGCTGACTTCTCTCCTGAGGGTCCCAAGCTTGATTCCTGCTGGGGCGGGAAATTTTTCTTTAAACAGAATTATTCCCTATCTCCCACAGAGTGTGGAAGTATGAATGCGTGTATGTTTAATGATATAAAAATGATTAACCTAATGTTCTAAATCTTAGAGAATATGAGTTTTTTTCACAAGTCAAAGCCCCCAATATGACCAATGAAGTTAAAGGAGGCTACACAAATGAAACAATTTAAAAAAAAAAATTAAATAAAAAATAAAAAAAAAAAATAAACATAATGGGATGCTTATCTTTTTTGTTGACTAAGGTCCTATTTAGCCCCTTTTTCTTAAAATCATGTTATGGTTTCATTTTTATATGTTTAATCATTACAATTTATTGTATTTTGAGGTTAAAAACTTGATTACTGCAGCTATTATTCACCTCTCTGAAATGTGACAAATAATGGGAGAACAAAAATGTTGTAATATGTTTAAGGTGCTCCAAAAGAAGATATATTTATTATCATCTTTCATTTCTTTGAGGGGGAATGGTAGGTCATATCAGACAATGAGTGAAATGAGTGATAAATGCTCAGATGAGACTGAGGTCCACAGAACTTTAAAGTTAACTTACATTTGTCTTCTCAAGGGGAAAAAAAATCCTGGGTACTTATTTGGGTAATGCACCCTAACTGAGATTAGAAGTCAGGGCCACTTGAATGTGAGGCAGACATGCTAACCCCACACCACAGCTTTTGAATATTTGTTATGACACTTTCAGGAACAAATTAAGCATAATTTTTTCTCTAGAATTCTTTCTGTACAGAAGGAAAGAAGTGTTTAAATGTTAAAACAGTGAAAGCAGTAATTGTGATCAAGATAAACTTTGATATTTTTTGTATTAACCTTTATGAGAGAATACTAAAAAAATACATTTTCTGAATCACATGATATCTTCAGTTCAATAAAATTATGCTTCTTATGCTATAAAATTGTAAACATAAATATATCAGATCTTCATTTATCTTAAGCTCAAAAGATGTAATTATATGCTGAAAGCAGAATCAGACCAAAAAATAGTTGTTTTTTATTCTAATTGTACATTCCAAGCAAAAAAAAAAAAAATATATATATATATATATATATATATATATATATATATATATATATATATATATAACAATAATAATAATAATTACATGCCACTTAAAGTTTACATTATGTAAGAAGTAATCTGCTTTCGTAGCATGTTCAGACAACAGTTCTGTTTATTAGATTCATCTGCAAGTTTGCCAAATCTTAATTTCACACCACAAATCCTCTTATTTAGATACCTTCAATATTTGTACTGATATTCGGTCTTTAAAGCTAATATCTAGTATGGGAGTTATTAAAATCTTATTACTCAATTGCCAGCTTTGATTTTTATATTTCATTGATAGATCTTAGAACTTTACAATAAAATATTATCAAATTATGGAATTATTATATTTTATTTCTCTCTTTTCTTTCAGTTGCTTAATGTTAAGGATCCATTCACAGGTAAAGCTGACCTAATTGATCTTCCAGCATGTGCAAGCCCTTGCACTCTGGAGAAATTTCAGAAAGCTTTCCAACATGTTGCTTTATCGCCACAAGATCATGAAAAGGAATGCCACACACAAAATATGAGTTCAATGCTGTCTTTTAGCAGTTCATTCTTTGGTATGTAATAACATACAAGCACCTTAGTGTATTAATGTACCTGTATTTGGTCATACATTATAAGATGTCTGTAATGTAAGCTATTTTATTCTTCATCTATCTCCTATATAGAAAAGTAAATATTGAATTAAAAACAAGAAAACAGGAAAATGAAATATATTTGTAATTGTAGGAAACAAATGCATTTTTTCCATTTTTTTAACACACATGCACGCATGCACATGCACACACTCTCCCTCCCTCCCCCTCTCCATCTCCCCCGTCTCTCTCCTCTCTCTCTCTTTACAAACATACAAACACCCATACCAAGGCGGGACTCGAACCCATGATTCCCTGTGCCATGCAACACCATTAGCAAGCGCAGCCATGGGGAATGGCAGCATTAATAAATTATCATTCAAATTATGTATTGATAAGTTGCAAATATCCTTTCACCTAAATGTCCCCAGACATAAAATGTGACCAATGGCGCCTGGCAATGAAGGACTCTAGGGGCCCTGCCAATAAATAAAAATAAAAAATAAAATGTAACATTACATCAAAAGCATTACTTCAAATATCCTTGACATCAGCGGTCGTGCCAAAATACATTTGTATACTTCCTGTTTCTATTTATCCATTTTATTTCGTGGAAAATGTTTTTACACCGCTAATACGCAGAGGAGCGCCAATGTTTTCATTATGGATACAATTTTGGACTGTAGGGCATCCCTTTAGGAATCTTCGCATCTTGATACTGCCAATAGTGAGGAGAGGTGCAGGAATGGCTTTGACTATATACGGAGAGGTGTGGAGATGAATGACAATCTGGGCGGCGCCTGGGTAGAGGGGGAAAATGCCTGCGATAATTTTTCTTGGAACTGTCTGACTGTTTACAGTGCTGCCACTTGTATACAGACAGACAGACAAATAAAGAAACACAATGAAAACATGTCAAAGAATAGATATAGTCTTAGTAAACTGACACGTCGGATAATTCTGGCATTTTCTGTGGGTTGATTAATTTAATGGCTAAGCTTGACAGTATATTAAAGGATCGCATTGAAAAAGAAATCAATTGAGTGCTTCTGGGGTTGTCTAAAACCATACAAAATGAACTGTCAGACTCTATATATGCTGTCTGCTTCAATATGATTAAATACTTTGAACAGATTACATAGCAATCGAGGTAGATATTGCTACACTGTCACAATTGGTATTTGTTGTTTGCTACAAGTTGGAAGGTACAATATATGAATGGTTTATGTAATGCTAAATGATCACACAGCCGAGAGAATCACCAATGCCATATTTAGTGTGCTGGTTAAATTACAAATAAATTGTCTAATAAAGTGATTGCTCAAACATACAATGGGGCTTCTGTCATGAGCGGTAAGTACTTGGGTGTTCAAGCAAGAGCTCAAAGTGTATATAAGCAAACTTACTTGTACACTGCTATGCCCATCAATTGAATTTGATTGTAGAACATTGTTCAACTCAAAATAAGCAAGCAAAGATATTTTTCAGCAATCTTGAAGGTTTCTTTTCATTTTTGCTAAATCCATACTTGATGAGATTGTTAAAAAACAAACACCAATAAATGCTGCAACTAAGTGGAATTTTAAAGAATTGTAATATACTGTGTATGTATACAGAAATGAGATGTACGATTGTCTTCAGACTATTGTTGATGACAATAATAGTGATTATTCAACAATCAGAAAAGCAGTTGGTCTTCAAAATATTTTGAAACATGACTTTCTCTTTTGGCTCACATTTTTACTTTCTCTACATATACCTCGTAAACAGTACCAAAAATTTGATACTGAGATTTCACTGGAAATAAACGTTTTAGGTCCCCTGTATAAAAAAAACAAACATTTTTACTTTCTCTATACATACTGTGTACATAGTGTACAGAGAGGTATTGTAGTCCCCAGAAATAAACGTTTTAGAGTCCCCTGTATCCAAAAAACGCATTTTAGAAAAAGGTCCATGTGTGTCCGTGTGTCTGTGAACACGATAACTCAAAAACGAAAAGTCGGTAAAATACCAAACTTGATATTTAAGTTTAGTATCTTCCAGGGATGTGGCACAAAGATTTTGAGAAAAAACTCCTCCCCCAAAGTATCCTTTACATGGAAAAAAATTCGATAATTTTGACTTTCTCAAAAATGTCTGTAACGATTTTGATTAAAATACTGTATATTAAAGGTATTTATATGGCAAATAAAATATACATTTTAATTTTCTGGGAATAGTCTCTAAAGACCTCTTTATTCTGAATGAATTTTGCTGAATTTTAAACCATAAGACAAAAACTTACTACACAAAAAGTGTAGATCAAATTAAAACACATACATATACATTTTTTTCGTCGAATTGACCATTTCTGAGATATTCCTTGTTATTTATTTCAGATTTGAAATGTTTAAACTTTTGTCACACGGCAAGTTGTAAACTCCTGGCCCTGCATAGAAACATATTTTAACCACATGGCAACCAGCGTTTAAAAGATGTGACTATTGTTTTAATCTAGTGTATCCTCTTATTTTCCTTCTACTTACAAGGAAGCAAATAATTAAGACAATTTCTGTAGTGTTTATCTTGATTAAAATGGAGTAGATAGACGAATAAGGTTTTTAATAATAATTAGTGGTAACAAGTCTTCACAGCTTAAGGATGAGATCAAATTACACATTGGCTGATGTTTTAGAGCAGAAAATTTTCAGAAACAGGATTTGCTGTATTCTGTCAAAATAAAAATGTCACAGAGATACCAGGTTCAAATCCTGACTGGAAGTTGGAGTATTTCTTAAGCAAGGATTATTCTCTATTCTTCCTAGAATCTGGAAGAATGAAAGAGAGTATGAATGTTAGCATTTAAATTAGGATAGCCCAAATATGAACACAAATACAGTAAATAGTTTTGTTCTGGATATAATGAAATTTGTCTGTTACAATGTAAATATTTTCAATGGAATTTCATATCTGCAGTTAATAGTAATAATAATAATAATAATAATAATAATAATAACAACAGTAATAATAATTATTATTATCATCATCATCATCATTATCATCACCACTATTATTAATGATAATGTCAGTGGTGGCAGCAGCTCTGGAAAATAAGTACCATTTTGTTCTACTGCCACTTCATTGCTGGTGTTGCAGTTCCAGCATGTACACTCATCTCTCTCTGGTTCATTGTCTGTCCACTGATGCCATTACAGCTGGATCATATTGTGTTCACAGTTGTTGTTTAAGATAATTTCCCACACACTGCGAAGTGCATTCCAAAATATGGTTTTTGAATGCAAAGAACTTGTAGAGATTTGTGGTGAAAATGCAGTGATAGATGTAATGGTGAGAAAGTGGGTTAGGCAGTTCAATGATGAATGATCCAATGTTCATGACAAGTGGGCGACCTTCTGTTGTCACTGAAAATAGACCATTCACAATAAGAGTGCTTTGTGCAATGTTTCCACAAAACATGATGTTCAGCAGTGGCTGTCTTCACTGGCAGCAGTTTACTTTGAATATGGAATACAAAAGTTGATTCTCTGCTATGATAAATGTTGGTGGCAACTATGTCAAAAAATAGGTAAAGGAATGCTCTTTCATGTACTAATAAATGTTTTGATAAGTATGATATGCCTTTTTTCCAAACTGGTACTTTCTGCAGATGCTTCATCATTAATAATAATCATCCTAATAAGAATATAACATTTTGATTTCACATTAACTAGAAGACCTTTAAATTTTAAAGAAAACTATGAAAAATAATGACCTCTGTCTATTTTGAAATAGATAGCTTCTGATTTTGTGTCTATTAGGAAAATTAAGGATCCCAATCTTAATTAATAAAAATCAATAGATGGGCTATGCTATTCTACAGAATGTATGTCTATAGGCAAATAAATACTTACTTACATATTGGGAACTGCTTCAGTTATGCTTTGTACAATAAAAGAGAAGACCTGAGGGTTTTGTTGTTGTGATTTCCCCCTTCTTGTCCCAATAAGAGAAGACCTAAGGGTTTTGTTGTGATTCTTGTCCCGTTCTTGCAAGTATGCATACCATATAAATCTTGTGTATGCCTGGGATGACAGATTATATTACATTGTGAACAGAATTGAGTTTTATAGCAAGGAGCCCATTTTATGCCATAACAATAGTCTAGAATGCAAACAGCCAAAAACAGATTAGGGATAAATTCTTTGTTATTTATAAATTTAATAGAAATTCTTTCTTCATAAATTTACACATTTTTGCTGCTAGCCTACAACTAGGCTGCTCCAAAGGCTAATATAACCTCAATGTTAAAAGTGTCATATAATTGGAACAAAACAAAAAATCTGAAGTGTTACACTCACATGAATTTCTCTAGCTGCTCTACAAACCTCTTACAAAATATTATTATTCTTTCTACACAATGCTAATCAAGATAAACATTAGCAGAATGTTCTTATTACTTAGTTCTTTATAAGTAGAAGGGAACTAAGGGAATGTGCTAGGCTAAAGTAATAGTCAAATGTTTTAAAAGCTATTATTATGCACATGTCATTGCAAATTGCTTCTTTGTTTGGCCAGGAGTAGAACAAAAGAAACAACAGACACTTCCTGTCTGAGAAAAGTTTAAGCACTTCACAATTGAAACTAATAACAAGGAATATCTCAGAAACAGTTGCCTCCAGAACAAAAATGTAAAGGACATCGATTGTGTGTTTTGACAAGTTCTACATTTTTTGTGTAGTAAGTGTTTGTCTATCTCTTACTGTTTAGCAGTTAAACAAAATTTGGCAAAATTCATCCAGAATAAAGAGGTCTTCAGAGCCTATTCCCAGAAAATTCAAGATATAGATTTTATTTGGGATGTAAATAGCTTTAATATACAGGATTTTAACCACAATTGTTAAGTCATTTTTGAGAAAATCAAAATTTTTGAAAATTTTTACATGTTAAAGGTAGTTTATGGTGGGGGTTTTTTCTTAAAAATCCTTGTGTCGTATCCTTGGAAAATACTAAATTGAAGTGCCAAGTTTGATATTTTCGTTTTTGAGCTGTGTTGTCCATGCATGCATGCACCCACACACACACACACGCACATGCACACATTTTTCTAAAAATACTTTTTTCAGATTCAGGGTACCCCAAAAATTATATTTCCAGTGAAATCTCGGTATCAGATTTTTGGATGGAATGCAATACCTTCTCTATCCACTTTGTACATTGTGTATGGGGCTAGAGAAAGTAAAAATAGCATAGTGTGCTATAAATGAAAATATTTGTGGTAGGTGAGAAAGTGCAAATATTTGTATCAGCAATTGAGGATGATGTGATGATCTAGTATTTGTAGGTTTTTATTTCTCCTAAAGTTATGTTTATGAAGATAATTTCGCAATCCTTTCAGGATGCTATTATTCCCTATCCCAGACATTGGGGTTGCAACAGGTCATATGGGTCTTTGTTTTTTGCCCTGCCCCTATAAGTGGTATGATGTGAGAGAATTATTGATTGCACTGAAACTTCATACTACATAACCATTTGTTTTTGTTTTCATACATTATCTGATTAGAATTTACAATATATGCAGGATTCAACTTAAAAATATTGAAGATTATTATGGTTTGTTTTAATATGGTTTTATTGAACATAAACCTATATGTAAGTATTTTTGTTCTTTAAATGACAAAATCATCCTCACTGCTCCTACAAATATGAGAAATTTAATTATTACTAATGGAACCAATGTTTTGTTTTGTTCTTAAACTTTGAATTTTGGGTGAAAATTCTTTTTTTTTGGAAGGAAGGGCCTTTGTTTTATTTTACTCAATTTACCCCTCATTAACACTTAAAAAAACCCTTTGAATCAGGAATTAAGAGAACCTGTGTCACAGATCCTTTGATACACTGCAGCTAATGTTTGTGTTTTGGGAAGATGACGAGTTAGAAATTGCTGACAGAAATGCTCACAGCATTGGCGATTCCCCAGTTGTGGTAAACTAAATGAACACGTGTACTAATTCAGCATATATAAAACTGTTCATTGCATAAAGGAAAGTTTGTGATTGAATTAGATGCTTGTTTCCTCACTGCAAATCATGTGAATGCAAGCTAGCAGTGTGTGAGCTGACCATTGCGTAATGTACGTAAACACAGCAGAAACTTAACACAGGGCTGTTCAAAACATATTAAACCCTGAAATTTGAGGTTCATTTATGACTATAATTAGTAGGGACACTCAAATTTCTTGAATAAAATGTTGCTAAATTCTTGAGTAATAAGAGAGAAAATTCTTGAGTGAGAAGGTAAAATTCTTGAGTTAGAAAGGAAAATTCTTGGATACGGTAATTCTTGGATATTAACTTACTCACCTACAAAAATAGAAATAAATGCATAATTAATAAATGCATAATTAATTTATACAATCTAAAATATAAAAACGCTAATAGCAAGCATAATTTACACACACTCTTATGGTTTACTTTCATAATTATAAGCTGATAGCATCTCCAAGTTTGTGATTGTGAGATTTGTTCTGAGGTCCGTCAACACACACGAAAAGTTGGAAAAAAACCTTTCACAGTTCACGTTTGAGACAGGAACCCACAGCGCCCTTAAGGCACCATCAACAAAAAGTTGATTATCATCACGCATTGCATGAAGAGCATCTTCTACTGATATATTTACATTGCTCTTCAGAATATCCTGAAGATCCCTGTAAGCATGCAGTCCTTCATCGATGGGAATACCCTTCATTGATGGTACTTTGTGGAAAAGGGTTTTCAGCTCGTCTCCTGCAGCAGGCTGTGACAGCACATTCTGCCTGTAGAAGAGTGCAGCCACAGGCTCCAAAAATGCACGGGCAGGGTCCCCCAACATAAGATTGTCCAGCTTGGTGTGCATATGGCCTGCTGCAATTTTTATGTCCTGCATCGAACTTCCCCTGAGATTTCCTTTCAGGGCATCAAGCTCCTCCTGAACTCTGTCACTGAAAGTTCCGGCAGCAACTATTTGTAAGCGCTTCTTCAAATTCTGAAGTTTGGGATACACTTCTGCAGCCATCGGTTTGGAATTTGTTTCCAGACTGAGCAACAATTGCTTCATCACTGAAGCTAAAGATTTCACAAACAGAGCTTGCACATAAAGCATCTGTAGCTCAGAATCAGTAATATTCTGCAGGTGTGAAGATGCTGCAGTAAATGACTCTCTGCCACCAATGGAGCGAAAAAAATCAAAAAGAACGGTCCAGTTATCTGCCATCCACTCAACTGCTTCCACCCAGGAATTCCATCTTGTGGCCACTGGAATTGGAAACATTCCTGCTGCAGATCCTTTCTCCTGCATGAATTGCCGAAATGCATGTCTTTTTTTCCGGGCATGCAGAAAAGTCTGCTTGACTGAAATGACTAGTTTATTTAGCGATGACAAGTAGTCCTTCATCACCACACCAATCAGATTTATTTTGTGTGCCCAGCACTGAATATGTAGGGACTCATCTGGCAGGAGAAGTGATAACCCAGCATAACAGGAGGTCACATAACTGGCTGAGTCGCTTACTAATGCCACTACTTGGTCAAAGTTTACCCCTGTGTTCCGTAGTGCCTCGGTAATTGTTCGAGCACAGGACCGTCCATTCACTACCTCCAGTGAAGTGACAGCAGCCACATATTGCTCCTGCGATCTGGAGGGCTCCACTGTAGACAGCAGAACAACGAAAATTGCCCTGCCCATCTTGTCTGTTGTTTCGTCAGCCATAACAGCAACCTTCTTGTTCTGTAGGGCTGCAACAACTTTTTCCTTCCTGGAGTTTGCCAAGAGAGGTAAATATTCTCTACGGAGAACATTGCTTCCTGGAAGGTCTCCACCGCCAATAACGTTCTTCTTCACCCATTCCTTGAAGGCTGGGTGATCTGCCTTCTCCAATGGAATATTGGTTGAAATCATCATTTCAACCGTGGAAGTGACAAAATCCAGTTTGGCAGCCTGGTAAAAGTAGAAAAGAAAACATATAAGCATAGACCAGAACTTTTGCAAAATGTCTTTTTAAATGTGTTAAATCTTGAAAGCGAATCTCTAAGATTGATTCTTTGAGATTAAAATGCTGCAGTTTATGTTCCTTTTTATAACATGTCTTTTGTTGCCTTATTTTTCATTTTTATAGCCCCCTTTAACTTCTTTGTATGCTACACTTCATATCTGTGAGAGCGTGCTCGCATGTCCCTCAACGTGCGTCATACAACCGGCTAAATCACCGCGAACCTAAAGCAGCGTTGTGTTATACACCCGATGTCAAGTTATAAACCAAAATAAATTTGAAATATGATATAAAATCATGTAAAACATATAACTGAGCAAAATAAGTATATGCGATTAAGCGAAGAGTGCAACTACACACGATATTTTACTATTAGCCAAATAATGTTCTGATTTCTAAAAACATGTGCTTTAAAAGGAAGTAAACTGGCATTTAATTTTAAATAGGTAATACACCTTTACCTCTTTGCACACAAGTTTCAAACTCTAAGTAACAAAATAAAAATTGTCACAGAATTGAAGTAGATAAATGCAGAAAATGTGGAAATTACATACCTTTGCTCCTTTTGAACATTCAGCCGCCTCGAACATTGTTCTTTGTCGCTTACGCGTTTTCGTTGCATCCACGTGTTTCTGGCTAGCAATATGTTTTTTTACAGCATCCGAAGTTTCATATGGAATTCTTTTATTGCAAAAGCTGCAAAGCATTATTTCTCCCGACCTCTTCATTCCGTCCTGCGAGAATTGCTTTACCCGCTCATCTAAGCTCACTTTCGGTGGCATGCTGTACGATATTTCAGAACTACGCTACTGCTAGTTAAAACGAACTGAACGCATGGGTGAACAGGAACTAGTGGGATACGCGTAGAAGAAGTTACTTAGGGTAGTAACAGAATGCGTGCGCAGCGCATACCGGATATGAGCGCTCCTATCTCGCTGGTTCAACGGCTTCGCTGGTCCGCCGATACTGCAGACTGCTGTTGTTATCGATCGAACGCTGACAAGATAGCCAATACCGTGCTAACAGACTCCCACGGCACTTAACAAAGCTTAAGCTGGAAGCAAAAAACGTTAACCGAAATTTGATAACAAGAATGTGTGATCTTTTTGCTATATGCGATAAATTTCGCGAGTGAACCTAAAAATTCGTATATAGAGCGGGAATTTCAAAATTTCGCGAGTAGATGGTGTGTAAAAAAGTATTTAAATTACTCAAATATGTCTTCGTATACATTTATTCCCTAATTTTAAGCATTTTAAAAATTTTCGCGAGTTTCGCGAGTCGCGAAATTTGAGTGTCGCTAATAATTAGGAAGCATACACCATGAGTTACACTTATCTGTTATATGCATTGTTCTGTACTAAATCTGTATAACATATACATAAACACAAAACCTTTTATATTCCAGCCAATTTCTATGACAATATTAGTGACTTTATATGGCAATAAACAAACTGAAATATTTTAATAGAGGGAAATGTCATTCTTAGGGAATTTTTTTTGAAAGCTATGAAAATTCTGTCAGAAAATTTAAAGGAAAAGAAGAAGGTCTCCAAAAAAACAAGCTACCAGTTTTAACTGCAGAATATTTACAAGCTAGAATTTTACAACAGCCAATGCAACAGCAAAGCTTGAAACTGTACCATTAAGGATCCACTCACTGCAGCTTAACTTGTAAGAATCTTTGCTGCTTGTAACCTCTACTACTTATTTCCTATTTTTACTTTCTCTACATGTACTATGTACATAGTGTATAGAGAGGGTATTGTAATGCACCCAAAAATTTGATACCGAAATTTTAGTCCCCCTGAGTCCAAAAAAAAAGAATTTTTGGAAAAAGGTCTGTGTGTGTGCACGTGCATGCGTGCATGTGCGTGTGGACAGCATAGCTCAAAAATGAAAAGACTGTTAAATACCAAACTAGGTATTTAAGTTTGGTATCTTCCAAGGATGCAACAAAAAGATTTTCAAGAAAATCCCCCCACCCCCAACAACCCTTTACATGGAACTTTTTTAAAAAAAATTTGATTTTCTCAAAAAATGGCTCTTAAAATTCTGATTAAATTTCAATTAAAATATCATATATTAAAGATATTTACCTGTCAAATAAAATTTATAACTTTAATTTTCTGGGAATAGCCTCTGAAGACTATATTATTCTAGATGAATTTTATGGAAATTGTCATAACTGCTGAACCATAAGAGATGGACAAAAACTTACCAAACAAAAAAAAACTCAGAGTTTATGTTAAATACATTTTTATGCACTTATATTTACAAATCTCACGTGTCCCATAACATGTACTTGTTCAGTTAGACAAAATAAATCAAACGAAAATCAATAAACAATCATAATTGTTCATAACGACCTGAAAGCGCATTTACTAAAAATGTCTTTAGAACACTACAGCTTGCTAAATAAAATAATAGAAGGTAGTTGCGATGACTTAGCAGAATACATACACAATACACATCCATATTACTCGGGTATATCCAAAGATAGCTCCTGTGAAGTACTACATCACAACATCATTTCCTCCAACTCCAATCAAGGAGGGGAACTGTATGTGGGTCACACATTATCATATATACATACAGTGTGTGTGTGTGTGTGTGTGTGCGTGTACGCGTGGGTGCGTGCATGAACAGCATAACTAAACACCAAACTTATCAAGTTCCGCATCTTACAAGGATGCGAAAATTTAATTTTCTCAGAAATTGCTCTTTATGACTTTGATTAAAATACCATATGTGTAAGATAATTTCATCACAAATAAAATGCATATCTTGAATTTTCTGAAAATAGTCTGTGAAGCCCCTTTTATTCTGGGTGACTTTTGTATAACTGGTAAACTGTAAGAGGTAGACAAAAACTTACTACACAAAAAATGAAGATCTTTTTAAAACACATGGCTTATTTCCAACACAGCTGTTTTATAGAGTTAAAAATTTTCTTGTTTTTGGTTACATTTCCTAATACTTATATTTTTCTCAAATGGAATCTTGTCATTTCTTTTCTTTCCTTTTCTTTGAAGACAACAATACTTGATGCAAATGAGGTGGTGTTTACACACATTAGTGATATATGCAATCGGATGAGTTTCTGCCCCTTTCCCTTCACTCCTTCAATTGGAACATGCCTGTGTTACGACTTCAGTTAGTCAACATTTTGAGGACATGTGCAGATGTTTGTCTGAATCATCAGCTTATTTATTACTGGTATAGGTAGTTTTTACTTTCTCTGGTCCCGTATGTACAATGTACATAGGGATAGAGAAGTATTGCATTCCACCCAAAAATTCGATGTCAAGATTTCACCAGAAATACATGTTTTAGGGCCCCCTAAATCCAAAAAAAGCATTTCCAGAAAAAGGTGTGTGTGTGTGTGTGTGTGTGTGTGTGTGTGTGTGTCCGTGTGTCTGTGAACACAATAACTCAAAAACGAAAAATAGCTAAAGGTATTTAAGTTCAGTATCTTCCAGGGATGTGACACAAAGATTTTGAGAAAAATCCCCCACCCCAAACTACCCTTTACATGGTACTTTTTTTCGAAAATTTTGATTTTTTTAAAAATAGCTCTAATAATTTTGATTAAAATATTGTATATTAAAGATATTTACCTGACAATAATATACGTAGGCCTTGTTAAAGTACACACTTTACATAATATACATTTTTTTCGTGGAGCTTACCATTTTCGAAGTATTCATTGTTTTTAGTTTCAGTTGTGAAGTACTTATACTTTTCTCAGACGGGAGTGTCCGTTTTTGTTTTGTTCTACTCCTGGCCTAGAAAAGAAGCGATTTGTAATGACAATCGCATAACGACAGCTTTTAAAACATTTGACTATCGATTTAGCTTAGTGCATTCCCTTATTTTCTTCCTACTTATAAGTAACTAAGTAATAAGAACAATGTGCTGAATACCTCGATTAACAAGGTGCAGAAAGAAGCATAATCTTATGTAAGAAGTTTGTAGAATGGCTAGAGGAAGTCATGTGAGTGTAACACATCAGATTTTTTGGTATTGAAACTCCCAAGTGCTCCTAGTGCAAAGAGAATGACTAAGTTCATGAGATCATTGATAAAGATAAACACCTCTCAGGTGTGGAGGTTTTAGTTTACTGGTTTTAATGATTTAATATCACTGCTGATCAGGTTTCTGTCTCAGAAATGTGCTGATATGGCTGATTTATCTGTATTGCAAATGAAATAGTGATTAAATGCTCTTTAAAATGAGTTTCCATATTTCTCTTAGGGTTGATTATATAAAGATCCTAATTGTAGGTTAGTTTTAATCACAGTTTAGCACTACTGGCCATAAGTATTTATTCAGGTTGTATAAAATTAACCTGACACTATCAAACCACGAATCTGTATTACTATAGATTATGTTGGTCTGTGTAGCTCATTTGGTTCAAATCCAGACAGTGACATTGATTTTTTTGATCTGACTTATCCAATTACTGTCCTATACACAATTTGTGTGAAAATACAAATTAACACCAAGTTTTCTTGTGTTTTCACTATCCTTTAACATCTTCCTTACAGAGTCTAGGTTGAAGCCATTGGAAAATATATGTCTACTATATGCTGGCATTTTGTTGAAGATTGCTCATTGCTCGACAGAACATTATGCAAATGGTAAATAAAACTATAGAAGGTAGCAAATTGAGGTTAGCTTGGGTTGTCAATTTTTACTTTCTCTACACATACTAGTGTAGAGAGAGGCTATTGTATTGCACTAAAAAATTTGATACCTTAGATTTCACCAGAAATATATGTTTTGAGACTCCCTGAATCCAAAAAAAAGTATTTTTAGAAAAAGGTCCATGTGTGGCTGTGGACAGCATAGCTCAAAAACTAACATATTGTTAAATATCAAACTTGGTGTTTAAGTTTAGTAAGTTCGAAGGATGTGACTAAAAGATTTTCAGGATAATCCCCCCACCCCAAACTACCCTTACATGGAAAACTTTTTGAAAATGTTTTTCTCAAAAATGGTTCTAACAATTTTGATTAAAACACTGTATATTAAAGTTATTCACAATACAAATAAAACATATATTTTGAATTTTCTGGGAATAGCCTGTGAAGAGCACTTAATTCTGGTTGATTTTTGCAGAGTTTTGCAAAACGGCTAAACCTTAAGAGATAGACAAAAACCTACTACCCAAAAATATAGATTGTGTTGAAACATACAATTTATGTCATATGCAGTTTTGTTGTTAACTTGACCATTTCCAAAATATTCCTTGTTATTGATTTCAATTTTAAGATACTTATATTTTTTCAGACAGGAAGTCTCCGATTTGCTTTTGTTCTACTCCTGGTCAAGCAAAGAAGCCACTTTCAATCACATAATGATAGCTTTTAAAACATTTGACTAACACTTAAAGTATAGTGCTTTGGGACCCTTCTACTTATAAGGAACTAAGTAATAAGTACATTCTGCTAATGCTTATCTCGATTAGCATAGTTTAGAAAGAAGAATAATCATTTATAAGAAGCCTGTTTGTAGAACAGTTAGAAAAAGTCATGTGAGTGTTACACATCAGATTTTCTATGTGGGTTTGGGTTTTAATGGATTCAAAATTTAAAATTGTTATGGTATCTATTTTAAGGTCCAAAAAGGGTGAAGTTTTTCCATTTAAATTGCAAATTTAAAGTGCTTATTTGTAGATTCAATAATTTCAGAGCACCTTCTGGTAATTTCTGTGGTATGATTGCAAATATACTATCAACTTATTTGCACCAAAATTTGTAGGTTAGGTGTTTAACTTGTAGGTGAATCATTAATAAATCAGTCAAAATGGGTGACAATTTCTCCCCATAGCTATTATATATTTACACATTTACAGATATATCGCCCTCTGGGGTTACCATGCTATCATGTAAGTTATCATACCCAAGGTCGCAGGTTCATACCCAGCGGAGGAAAGCCGCCGCAGACATTAGTTCTTGGCTATTTATAGATAACTAATTATGAATAACTTTTAATAACCTTTTGTAATGTACAGGCATGCTTCATTATTCTTATTCTCATTATTCTGTTTATGAAAATACTTATAATGGGTAAAAAAATCAGAATTTCTCTGGTATAATCACTTTTTAAAGATATTCTTATCACTTAGTCAATAAATCTCATCAGAACAAGTGTATAAAGGCTTATAAATTGTATATGCATACCTGCATTACCTAAGAGATGAAAAGGTGAACATATTTAAAATGAAAATTAGGTTCACAGTCTTTAAGTTACATGTTTTATTGAAATTAGGCTCTTGGCCAAACTGAAGACATTTCTGCTTGTCAGAACCTTATCTTGGCAAATTCATATCAGTATACAGCTAACATTACCAGGTAATAATCTAGAGTTGGTAAAAGATCATTAATCCTTTAGAAGGTCTTTTGTGTCAAGCTGTTACTGGGTTTAACACATAGAATTTGTTAGGTAAATATATGACACCTAGTATTTGTTTTAGATAAGAGGTTATAAATATCAATCACTGAAAAGATACCTATCTCCTCTCTTAACACTCACACCTTTTTCTCTATATAAACCTGCTTCTCTGAGACAAATAACAACCATTTTCTTGGATTACTATTTAGTGTTTTACAATGGAGTTACTGAAGTGGCTACCTACAATTTTAAAGCTTCTGAGCATAATTTGTCCACTTTACAGCATTTGTAATGCAGAACAGCCACCATCTTCATTACAGCTTGTGAATATTGTAAGTTAAAATCTTAATGATGAATAAATATTAAGAAATAATATCAGCATACTTTAGAATTCAGACAGGTTGTTAAGACATGAAAATTTGCTGTTCGGTAATTTGTACATTTATAAATTCAGTACATAGTTGACAGTCTACAATTTTGTTATCAGCATGCTAGCTACTTTAGCACTTTCATAAGATATTATTAGGTACAAAATTCTGCTTAGAGTATGTTTGCTGATGATTACAGCAAAGTTTTAAAAACCAAAGATGAATATTCATGTATATATTCAGATGAACTCATTTAGTTTGGGATTTCAAAAGATAGGATAATCGTGCAAAGGCAAACTTTGCTTTTCTAATTCTAGCTTTAACATCTTCATCTGACCCTTCATTCTTTGATACAGTACTTCCTATATATGAGAATTCACTTCACCTCTATCTCCTCATTCTCTAATCTAATTTTTCTATATGCTCTCATTTTTTTAATTTTTTTTTTAATTTACATGTAATCCTGCTGCAGATACAAATCTGACTAAATCTTGTAACTTCATTAATGTTAGAGAACCTACGGGCCATCATACATATATCATCTACATATTCTGTACATTGGATAACACTCCTTCGATTATTGCATGATCTTTTCAGAATATTATTTCAATATCAGAACAACTAAACTGTATTTTAAACATGGGGATTTGGGAGCAAATATAGAAGTTTAAGGCCGGCAGCTAGGAAAGATATTCCACACCCCAAATTACATTCCAACAAAACATACAACCCCGGAGTGATCACCTCTTTTACAGAAATGCATGCATAAAGTTATCATATTAAATTTCTGTGTTTAGATTAATTTTTGATGACATTTTTGAATAAAAACTTTGAATTAAGGAAATTGCAGTTCAAATTACATGTGATTTTTTACGTTACTTTAAGACCAAGAAAAATCTTAAAATTAACAATGATTTTGAATTATAAACCTTAGAATTATCCGAATTCAACCTTATATATAATTTCTAAAGAGGTTAATTTGATGGCTGAGAGATGGAATCTTCAAATTCACTTCACCTCTATTTCATTGTATATGCTAAGGGAGTATTATGTGAAAACTGTGTACCTTTTGTGTTATTAAACAACTATTGGACCAAAGAGCAGACACAAAAGTTTAAAATTTCATTTACTGTAATTGTCCAACAAGTAATTTGACCATTCCAATTGATAATTGTTCTATACCCAAAGGTGATGTAGAAGTCCAAAGGTGATTTACAAATAAATGCTGTGTTCTACTTTTCCATTGAGCATAATTGATATTAACTAGAATTAATCTTCATAAACTAATTTATCCAAGTTTATACAAGTTGTAACCCACTTTGAAGTTTTGTTTTAAGAACACATAACTTCATGACTAGGGATGTAAAAGGAAAGAGAATTTACATACTGTATTTCATTTAAATTGCAATGGTTCAAAGGTTTCTAAAAGTTTTCAATGAAAATTGTCTGAACCACACATATTCTTTGTTTCATCCAGTACTTCCGACATGGTGATAGAGTTCCAGAACACTCTTATCCAAAAGATCCATATAACAATGTGAGCATCTGGTATCCAGACACATGGGGTGCTCTGACAAAGGTAAGTTTTTTGAGTATCTAAGCAGGCTTGCTTATTCAAGAGAGTAAGCTCTGTAAAGGAAGAGTTAGGTATGTTTCCACATCTTAATTAATTTACTGTTGTATATTTTGTGCAATATTTTTTATAACTATACTCAAAGGAACCATTATTTTTAGAGAGGAAAGCAGCAAACTTTTGCCCTTGGTCAGTTTCTAAGGAAAACTTATGGTGACCTCCTTAATAAATACTACTTGCCAGGAGAAATAATAATGAAAAGCAGTTCCAAGGACAGATGCCTTATGAGCGCAGAAATGGTACTTGCAGGACTTTACCCTCCAAAAGAAAAACAGCTGTGGAACCCAGCATTAGACTGGCAACCAATTCCAGTACATACATACCCGTTAATTTCTGACCCGGTAAGGAAAACAACAAAGCTGTAATTTATTATTATTTATTATTTTAAGTTGCTAAAGTTGGTTTAAGTTGCAATTGAGTCTTGGATCTATTTTAGTTGTTATCCTTTGGTTTTTATTGGTGATAAGTTTAAGAAATAATAATAGGGGCATGTTTTCTCCAGGTTCTCTGGTTTCCCTCACATTCCTTTGGTGCTCCATCTTCATTCTAAGTATCATCAGTCATTGCCTACACTGCCATATGTAGTAAAAATGTTGCCCTCCGTGGTTACCATGCTAACTTCATATAACCAAGGTCGCAGGTTCAAACCCGGCGGAGGACAATGGAGTTTTTTGAGCGTAAAAATCCTTAGCATGGCTTCCTTCGGAAGGGAAGTAAAGCCGTGGGTCCCGTGTCATAGATTTACAGCATGTAAAAGAACCTCAAGCCTGATAGAGAGGCCTCTGAGCAAAATTAAGTGGTCTTTCACGCCCAATTTAGAATGGGACGCTGAGAACCACAGCAGTTAAAGAGCGTCCATAAATAACTGCCATTTCCATATGTAGTAAAAGTGGGTATTAGAAACACTAAAAAAATGTTTTCTTACTTGACCAGAAGGAAAAAAGATAAATAACCACTTCTCATCTGTGTTTTAAAATTAAAACTAATAAAAAGGAATGTCTCAGCTATAATTAACCCAAATAAAAAAAAGACCATTGTCTTTTGTGTGCTTTAATGAGACCTACATTTTTGTGCAGTAAGATAATGTTTTGCCCGTTATGCAAAAGTCATTCAGAATGAAGAGAACTTCAGACACACCTTCCAGAAAATTTAAGATGTACATTTTTTTTTTTTTTAATTAAAATGTCTTAATCATAATAATATTTTAATCAAAATCATTAAAATCATTTTTGAGAAAATCTAAAATCTTGAGTTTTTTTGTTGTTTTTTTCCATATAAATGCTAATTTATGGTGGGGAGGATATTCTTGAAAATCTTCATCTCGCATCCTTGGAAGATGTTGAACTTGAATACCAACTTTTTGTTTTAGAATTATGTTGTTCATTCACACATGCGCATTTCCTCCCACATCCACACATGTATCCAGGTACACATTTTTTCTAAAACTTTTCAAATCAGAGGACCTCAAAACGAGTATTTCCAGTGAAATTTCAGTATCAGATTTTTGGGTGGAGTGCAGTACTTCCCCAAATTACTATACATTATATAGAAAGTGAAAAAAGGAGTATGGTTAGATTTTTAAGAAGTTTAATCAAAGCTTTTGTGATCCATCATTTTTCATATTAAACAACTTTAAGATATTGTTTATACTTAGGTTACTCAGATTGGAACATAAAGCTTGTTTTCAAAGTTGAGTTATAAAAGTGTTCAAAGGATTACAAAGAACTAGGATCTTAGGTATAATAAGAAAAAGAGGATGTTAATGGTTAAATTGATTGAAACAACATACACTAATACTGTGATAGTAAATTTCACAGAGTTTATGGACTTTCAAGCAAACCCACATGGTTCCTAAAATACTGTGGATAGACTTTAAGTGTTTATGACCAAAAATGTCCCATGACTAAAACTCTAACTTTACTTTCTCTAGTTCGTATGTACAAGATACATAGTAGGCAAAGATGATATTATTTTGTATATATAGATATTTATTTTTTAAGCTTAATGTCCTTTCACCTGTTTAATTTTGGACGATGAATGAAATTGGTAAAATTATGCTCAAATGATCTTGGGGTCCATAGAGCTTAAAGTTACTTGACATTCATCTTCTCAGGATAAGAGATAACCCGAAAAAAAACCTTATACGGATAACTCACCCTAAGCGAGATTCAAATTCACAACCTGTTGAATGTCAGACAGACATACTACCCCACAGCCTATACCCCACAGCTTTATACAAAGCAGCTGCTGTTTTGGTGCTCTAGAATCTAACAAAGTTAAATGTGCCTTGTTGAGTAAAAGGATTTTTCTAACTGTGATACATCTTAAAAACTGTTTATTATTTGATCCACATAAGAATCATTTTGTTTTAAAAATGCACAATTTAAATTTAATGCAATATTTTTATATCTGTTGTAAACCATCTTTTATATCTTTCTCGCCTACTCTTTTCTGCTTACAGTTTTATTTTATATCTGCTCTTTTTTCATGTTTGCTATACTTTCCACAATATTATACTTCATTCCATATTTTAGTTGCTTCAATTAGAAAAGCATCTAGAATAGCACTATTGTTATAGCATTGTATTAAAATTTTCAAACATACTGTCAGGTTGCTTAGCTTTCATCCTTACTAATTAACTGCTTACAGTATATTTACAAAAGTTAGCTGTTCCATTTGCATTAATCATTTCTGAGAATTTGCATTAATCATTTCACCATTATGGTTTTATTTTGTCAGCGCCAAGGAGCTTGTCCCAAGTTTCTTCAGCTATTTGCAGATATTAATAACCTACCAGCTGTGAAACAATTTTATGAAAAAAATGCAGAGTTATATGCCTTTTTAAGCGAAGAAAGCGGAGTTAATATAACTAATCTGATAGAAGCGGCTTCAGTGTATGATACCCTAAGCACAGAGGTAAGTTTGGAAACATAATGTTAAGTTTATTACTGTTTTACAAAGTGCATAAGATATGTACATAAATATTATATATATATATATATATATATATATATATATATATATATATATATATATATATTCATAGAAGTAAGTAGAGTTTATGTATATAAAATCAAACAGGTATACTGTTGGAGAATCAGGCTGAGTAATTCATTCCATAACTGGTATTTGAACCACAGATCTCCTTGTCTCCATCCAGTTGTTCTAACTATTGAGCTACCATGGCGACATGGCACTAAATGCTCCAACTGACATGTGTTTTCCTGGTGAAGCACATGGAGGTCTCAAATTATTTTGAGGTGACGTTTCTCAATGGTGGCTTACAAACTTTGCGTGAATTAATTCACATTGATTAAATTAATAATTGGTTAAACTGTAAAGACCAACACTGAAGTACTTACTAAGTATGTCACTATTTAGGTAAGTCATATCATGCATATAATGGCCATGTTGTTATTAGATTTGTATAAACCTACTGGTATTTCTGCTAAAACTTAATTCCTGATTTAGTCTGTTGTGCCCTTGAAACATTATCAAAAGTAAGGGAAAGAAAACAAAGAAAAAGCCTCTGATGTATCCAATCTAAACTGACCACCTTCTTAAAATGTCTGGATGAAATACAAATATCAAAATAAGGTCAAATACAAGGGCATAGAGTAGCCATCTAATGAAAATGCTAACAAAGTAGCTTACTCAGCAAACAGGAGAAAACAATGTTATATGTTTGTGATCAAAAGAACGTACTCAGGAATTTTGAGTATTTTAAGCCTAAATTATGTTATCTGAATAGATAAATACATTAGTATCAAATAAATACTGATTACAAAATATCAGCTGTTTTTAGAATTTTGTAAAAGCCTCTGTTCAAAGGTTAACAATGATAGCCATTTGTTATTAAAATTAGAGAAAATATAAATCCATTTTTTTCAGGTGCAAATGCACATTTAATAATATAATTATTAATTTTTAAATCATTTTGTTTCAGCTTATTTCCATATTAATATCTAGATATAAAGGAAAGAATAATTTTATTTATGTATTTTAAATTTAGCATTAAATTACAACATGTATGTTATTGTATTCAGGATGAAAATGGTCTTAAACTGCCTACTTGGACAAGTAATTACTATCCTGGAAGACTTAGAAGTATTTTAGAATTTAAAAATAAAATTTTTGCAGAAGATCAGGACCTGAAACGAATAGGTGCTGGTAAGTTTTGCTTTAAAATATTTTACTTACGTTGTTTATTGGAACCATTAGTGGTCTCAACCAAATTTCTTTGATTATTCATATTGGATGATTATTAGTAATTGTAATTATAGGATAACATTTATGATTACATATAATTTGTAATCACTTATTATACAATTCAAATAGCATGTAGTTTCATCTCATAAATTTTAAAATATGAAAAGTATGAGGTTTATCTCTCTGACATGGCTGATTAATCAAGAGGTTTAAATATGTAATAGATAGAACAAACAACCTTTAATAATATTATTACCAATATAATATAACTTAATGAGACTAAATTTTAATTGTTTTTTCTATTCATGCCTTGTGTGGACATGAGTTCCGTATTCAATTCTAATATAACGAGAATTTCAGTGAGTGGTTAAACCGCTCGCCTCTCACCAAGGCAGTCTAGGTTCGATCCCAGAGGACTGCATGTGAGATTGTGATAGAAGTAATGGCATCTGGATAGGTTTTCTCCAGGTTCTCTGGTTTCCACTGCCATTCATACCACCACCTGCTTTATAATCACTTTTTCATCCATTTCACCATCATTTCATATCATCGTCTACCTTACTCTCATATCAGGCATTGGACTGATTGGACTCAACTTGGCTACTCCCTCTGATCCAGAGTCCATCTGCTCCTCAACAGGTATCTCATTCCAGGCGCTGTTTTGTAAGTCCTGCAGAGGTGTAAATCCTCATACGTGGAAATAAATAGTGTCATACAACTGTAGCAAATTTTAATCAGGGGGTGCCTCTCAAACATCTGAAGGCCACTGAAAAAAAATAAAAGAAAACCTTAAAAGCAAAATTAAATAATTCAGAAAATAAAGGGCTCAATTTCTTGATTGATTCCTTCCAATTTAGTGAACAAAATTACAGAAGAAAGAGGCCAAAGTTAATTCACCACCTGTGCAAATCTTCTATAATTGTACATCCATGTTATTTATTATACTCTCATGATGCTATATTCTCATATTAAAATGAAGTTCCACAAATGTTTTGTTATATTTATTATTTTGATTGTTTTCAAGAGTATTTATTTATATTTATTACATCCTTTAACTACAATTTTCAAAAACCATCAGTTTTCACTTCATTATATTATTAAATATCACTTTGACTGCCTCCGTGGTCAAGTGGTCAGCGAGCTGACTTCCCACCCGGAGGTCCCGGGTTCGATTCCCGGCTGGGGTAGGGAATTTTTCTTTAGTCAGAATTATTCCCTATCTCCCACAGAGTCTGGAAGTATGTATGTGAGACTGAATGTGTGTGTGTGTGTGTGTGTTTGAGGAAAATAAAATGATTTAAATCTACAAACAATGAGTTATTTCAAGTGCAAAGTTCCGTATATGACCTTAGATGTTAAAGAGGGGTTATATAAATAAAACAATAAATAAAAAAAAATCACTTTGTATTTGCATTTCTGAATTATGCTTTTTATGAAGGCCATTTATTGTAACAAAAATCTCATTCTGTACAATTGTTGAGTGATATTTTGCATGCATCTTTTACTTATGCGCTAGTTTGACAGGGCAGCAAGGGCCAGGTGAAGAAGAGAGAGGCTGACCATCTGTATTTCCACAGTGTTGTCAACCTAAGAAGGTTTCTTTCTTTGAGGGCCAGAGACATAATGGTGAAAAGGTTATCAATTTACTGCAAACTAGGTGATTTATTAAAGAAAACACAGTGATGTGCATGAACTCCAGGATCTACAGACAGAATGAAACCTTAGCATTGAAGCCACTAGGGTGTATAGCATACTTCACATCTCAATGTTGTCACCTTAATCTTCTTCCAAAACTGTGCGAAACCTACCCAATGAAGACAAGGAAGCTGAGCGCCCAAGAAAATATGTACACATAGTATTTACCATTTTATATCCTAAAAGTTATCACAAGTTTTATATAAAATGGTAAATAGTAGGAAAATATATATATTTGTGGCACTTCTTAGTTTTGTCAATTACTTATAGTACTTACAAAAGCATGTAATGTAACTGATACATCTGCTTATAAGTATTAGATATAGAAATACTGAAAACCTCTTCATAAGTCTAACTATTAATCATTTATCTTGCTTGAAACCACAATTATTGGTTCTCCTTGCAAAAAGCAAAATGTTTTTGTCAATTAGCACTGTGTTATATTCTATGCAACTCATTTCTCTTTTTCAAGTTTAAATATTGCTTTTATTTTTCGTTTCTTCGTGATGAGGTAGTAGCACAATCCAATATCAAATCCATTTAAAAAAATCACAAAAACATTTCAAGAAAACACCAGTTAATACATGTATGTTGTACTGTGGATGCGTGTCTTTCTACAGAATAGGCACACTCGCCACACCGTGAACCAGTAGTTAAGATGGAAGGTACATGATCTGGAACGCTTTTCCAGAGATACTATAATCTGCTTCTTTGCTTTTCTCAGTCTAATTAATTTGGAAACCAAGCTTAGTATCAATCTTAAGTTTTTAGTTTCCTTTAATAATTCTGTTATGAAATTTGAATCCTGTTTCTTAGACTGTACAATTACTCACACAATATAGTGTAACTTGCATCTTAATTTGTGGGCGCCAGTAAAAGTAAGAAAATGTTTAATTTCAGCTACCATCATTTACCAGTTAATTCAGGATATGGTGCAAAAGGCAGAAGGTAATCTTTCTCCTGATTTCAAGGCCATACTCCATGCCACGCATGATATTTACTTAACATTTATCCTGGGAAATCTGGGAATTGAACCTAAGCTTCCAATTGGTTATGCAGAAGCACTCATTTTTGAACTTCACAAAATAGAAGCTGAGTATGAAGTGAAGGTAAGTAAAAGTAAACTTCAAAAACTGCCCGCACATTCTTAATACAACTAGGCTGACCAGCCATGCTTTGTTTAAATTGTGGTCCGCATGTTCTACCAAAACCATAATGGGATGCTTATCTTTATTACAGTTTAAGGTCCATTTGACCCCTTTTTCTTAAATTCATGTTATGATTTCATTTTTGTATGTTTAATCATTAAAATGTAATGTATTTTGAAGTTGAGAATTTGATTACTACAGTTATTATTCACCTCTCTGAAATGTGACAAAAAATGGGAGGACAAAAATATGGTGACATGATTAAGGTGCTCCAAAATAATATATATTTACTATCATCTTTATTTTTTTGGTGGGGGGGGGCAATGGTAGATCATATCAGACAATGAGTGAAATATGTCCCATATAGCTTTAAAGTTACCTTACATTTGTCTTCTCAGGATGAGAAAAAAAAAAAAAACCCTTGGGTAACTTATTTGGATAACTCACCCTAACTGAGATTAGAAGTAGGGCCACTTGAAAGGGATGCAGACATGCTAACCATACCACAGAGATGGGTCTACAGCTTTTGAATATTTAATATGACAGTTTCAGAAACAAATTAAGCTGTAATTTTTCTCTAGTGTTCTTTCTGCACAGAAGGAAAGAATCACTTAAAAGTCAAGACTGTGAAAGTAGTAATTATGTTCAAGATAAACTTTGATATTTTTTGTATTAAACTTTATGAGAAAATACTGTAAAAAGAAAATTTTCTAGAGCACATGATATCCTAAATAAAATTATGCTTCTTATACTGTGAAATTGTAAACATAAATCTAACACATCTTCTTTTATTTTAAGCTTAAAATATGTTACTAGGTATATGCTGAAAAATTCAATGGCATAGCCTTGCTGATTCTCCCTTCTGAGCCTTGAGTGAAAAAACAATTTAACATACTCATGTGCTGTTTAAGGTTTACATTATATACAAAGTGACTTGCTTTTGTCTTTTTTTTTTGAAAGCCCATTTTTCCAGGGGGGGGGGATCTGATTATATTAACATACAATTAAATGTTCTCAGAAAATTAAATATTTGTAGTCAAAGTAACAGCAAGCTCAGATAACAGTCCTATTTATTGGATTCAAATTTACCTTTCAGAATTCTTTTTACACACAGAAGATTCATCTGCAAGTTTGCTAATCCTTAATTTCACACCAAAAGACCTAGGATTTAAAATACTCTCTTTAAAATACTGGGTCTTCAAAGCTAATATCATGGTATGGGAATTATTATTAAAGTCTTATGTTACTCAATTTCCAGCTTTGATTTTTATATTTCATTGATAGATCTTAGAACTTTACAATAAAATGTTTTCAACTTATGGAATTATTATTTTTTATTTCTCTCTTTTCTTTCAGTTACTTAATGTTAAGGATCCATTCACAGGTAAAGCTGACCTAATCGATCTTCCAGGGTGTGCAAGCCCTTGCACTCTGGAGAAATTTCAGAAAGCTTTCCAACATGTTGCTTTATCACCACAAGATCGTGAAAAGGAATGCCACACACAAAATGTGAATACAATGCTGTCTTTTAGTAGTTCAATCTTTGGTGTGTAATAACATACAAGCACCTTAGTGTATTATGTTTCCTGCAATGTTTCACACATTTGGTCATACTTTATAAGATGTCTGTAAGCTATTTTACTGGTTTATTGCATGTTTCACATCAAAGAAATAAAGTCTTGCTCAATATCTATGTTTTTATTTTATGTTATTGTTGAAGAGCATAATAGATATAAATATTTAACAGTTAATACAGAAGTATGATACACCATATTGGTTAATCTAGTAAGCTAAATGTTTAACATACATCCTGGGCTCAGATTATAGCTGGTGTACCTACTGTTTTTCTGTCATTAGAAATGCTATACTAGCAGCTGCCACAATCCAGATACAAGCAGTATCAGACCCTTCATCTTCTGTCTGTTCACCAACCCATGTTGTCAAAAGGTTTAGATCTACAATCCTGACGTGGGTTATTTGGTTTAACAGGGTGCACCATGAGTAGGTGAGAGTGGAGTTGGGGTAGGGAGGTTAAGAGGTTTAAACTTGAATGGAAAACTTATCTCTTTTTACCATACTTGATTGATCAATTTCCCTGAAGATTTTGAGTACCTACTTCAAAATGTACCGGCACAGAGAATGCCATCAGAAAGGATTCCATATGAAATCCTATTGTACTATCTGTAGGAAGGACATTATACTATAAGACTAGGACAAGATGGAACAGACTATTATAATTGTTCAATCCTTGCAGCTGATGATGATGATGATGATGATGGTAGTGGGTGGTGATGTTTAACATTAATTTTCAGGTCTCTTAGAATATGTAAAATTCTTATTACTTTGATACAGTTTAGTTGTAATATAATTTTTGACATGAAAATCAATTTTCAGAGAATTATTTTGAGGATAAACATAATCCCATAAACAAGTCTGAACATGAACATAGGTTTGAAAATAATATTAATATAGAAACTTAAATAACATCACATACAAGACTTAATTCTGCTTAGAACTACCTTTCTCAGTTTGTTATTCTTCATCTATCTCCTATATAGAAGTGTAAATATTGAAGTGTTTGAATTAAAAACTCAGATGATAATTTATGTGGTTTTACAAGAAAATGAAAAATGTATGTAACTCTGGGAAACATATGTATTAATAAATAATCATTCAAATTATGTGTTGATAAGTTGCCAATATCCTATCATCTTTACGTCTAAAAAAACACACATACAAGAGTAAATAAGTTGACATTTATCTCTGAACAATCAATTTTATGCATTATATCTTTGTACTGCATTTATAAATATATACTTCAAAGCTTTCTCCTCTGACATGTTTAAGCCATAACCTGTTAAAAGTGTTTCAGATGTATGATGACCACTCTTTACATCTTGAGACTTGCCAACACTGTTTGCTGTTGTCAACTGATTTTTGACCTTAACCTACTTTGTCAATAAAGCATTATTTATATTGTTTAAAGTGGATTTAAAATTGTGTCTCAGTGAAAAGTTGAATTTAACTTGTGAAAATGTTTGTACAATGATTTATTATGACTTTCGATGCGGATGCAAGAGTGCATTGATCAGCTTACTACTGCATTTGGCGATGAAGCTCCATTCTTTCTACGTGGTTAGATCACTTGCTATGTGAGATTTATGGTGGACAAGGCCGCTCAGGGGTGGGTTTTCTCTGGGTTCTCCAGTTTCCCCCACCATTACATTCCACCAGTACTCCATCTTCATTCCATGTATCACTAGTGTCATCGCCTGCAATGCCACAATTAGTAAAAGTGGCGTTAAACACTACTAAAAAAATCAATCCTTTGCCTCAGTGAAACACTGGTATAAGTTTAATCAAGGCCATCTTTCGTTCAGTGACAAAATTCCTGAAGGTCATTCAAAACTAGGTGTTGTGCTAGAAAACATTGATGCTGTACAAAAGATGATAGTGCAAGATCATCATACCCATACTATGAGATAGAGGTAACTCTTGATATTAGGTCCACCAGAACATATAAAATATTACATGATCATTTAGCTCTCATTGGACCCCATATAATGTGACACAATCTCAAAAGGATGCTCATGTCAATTGGTGCACACAAATGCTCAAGAAATACAATGATTGGGCTTCAAAAGACGTATATAAGATTGTAACAGGTGACAAATCATGGATCTGTCTACATGAGCTGGAGCATAAACAGCAGTGACATGTGGAGTGGGACAGGTCTCTGTGCCTTTCCCTCTGCTCCTTCAACTTGAACATGCCTGTGTTTGTCTCAATCATTGGCTTGTTTGTAGCCAGTGTACATCATTTTTTGGTATTGGAACTCTTGATGGAGACTTGATGAGCTTGAAAGTCACATTGTCCTCAGGAATGACAAAGTTCATGAGCTGTGAAGGTTTTAGTTTACTAGTTATTACTGGCTATTAATAATTTTAATCTCACGCTGATCAGGTTTCTTTCCCAGAAATGTGCTGATATGGCTGATTTACATATATTGCTATTGAAATAGTAATGAAATGCTCTTTGAGATGAGTTTCCAGTTTCTCTTAGGATTGATTATAACAAGAGTCTAATTGCAGTTTAGTTTTAGTCACAGTTTTGCAACTAATTGGCCATAAACATATATTCACGTTGTATTAAATTAACCTAGGACTATCAAACCATGAATCTGTATTAACTATGGATTACATATCGGTCTGTGTAGCTCAGTTGGTTAGGCGCTGGCCTTAGAATTCAAGGTTGCAGGTTTAAACCTGGCCCAGACTGATGTTTTTAAGTATGCATAAAATTGACAGCCCTATGTCAGTAGATGTAATGGCATGTTAAAGAACTCCTGTGGGACAACATTCCAGCAAACCAATGGTGTTAATATGATCCTGGCAATTGACAGCATTGTTAACAAACATAATAATTTTTTTCTTTCTCTACACATACTTTGTACATAGTGTATAGAGAAGGTATTGCATTCCACCCAAAAATTTGATACCGAGATTTCACTGGAAATAGACATTTTAGGGTTCCCTGTATCCAAAAAAAGTATTTTTAGTAGTAAAAGCACTGCACCCGTGTATGTGTAGGTGGGTGTGTGTGTATGTGCATGTGTCTGTGAACATGATAACTCAAGAATGAAAAGTCGGGAAAATACCAGGTATGGGAGTTTAGTATCTTCCAGGAATGTGCCACCAGGATTTTGAGAAAAATCCCCTCCTCCTCATCCAAACTACCCTTTACATGGAAAAATTTTCGAAAACTTTGATTTTCTCAAAAGTGCCTCTTAACGATTTTGATTAAAATACTATATATTAGAGATATTTATATTGCAAATAAAATGTACATCTTGAATTTTCTGGAAATAGTCTTTAAAGACCTCTTTATTCTGAGTCAATTTTGTGTAACTGGAAGATTGACAAAAACTTACTGCACAAAAAAATGTAGATCTTGCTAAAACACACAATTTATGACAAATACATTATTTTTGCTGAACTGACCATTTCTGAAATATTCCTTGCTATTTGTTCTAGATTTAAACTACTTATACTTTTCTCACACAGAAAGTTTTAACTCCTAGCACTGCATAGAAACTGATAACAAGACTTCACTATCACTTTAGCCTAATGTATTCCCTTATTTCCCTCCTACTTACAAGGAAGCACATAATTAAAACAATTTCTGCTAATGTTTATCCTGATTAACATAAAGGAGAGAGAAGAACTTGCTTTTTAACAATAATTTGATACAGTGATGTAGAGAAAGTCATGAGAATGGAACACATCAGTTTATTTTAATCTATGGATTACATGCAACAGCGCAAATTGGGAGGGACATTTTTGTGCATGATAAAATGGTGTTAACTGTTTAAATGATCAGAGGAAGTAATACTATCTGTGATTACTGAATCAAGATATGCTGAACGGACTTTGCTTATCATCTCAATTTATTTATTTTTGTCTTTTACAACTGTTTAGTTCTGTAATAGTTTTTGTTAACTGAATTTTAAATTGTATTAAATTGAATATTAGGAAAATATTATTTCTTTAGTGAAATACCTGAGAAGCACAATGTAACTCAATTTTCATTATGTGATGAAGCATCAAAATATGGTAATAAAATTGCTTTTGCTAAATAAGCCTGATTTAAGTTATGCTGGTTTATTGTGTGTTTATATAATAAATATGGTGTTTTAGCACCAAAATTACATGTCAAATTGGTAAGCTGTTATTACTTTAGATTACATGAAAATGAAAAATATAATATTGCAGATATTTTTTCCAAATAAAAATAAAATTAAATATCTCACCATTTCATTTATAAAGGGTGTTGTTTTATTCTTTTCCTCTACATTTGCTCAAGTTTTGCTAAACTATGTTTAGCATGATTTAACTTGCAAAAATTGGCATGTTAGATATTGACTTTCAGTAAGACAAAATAACAATGGATTACTGTTCATATAATGAAAATTTTGTAGTTAATTGTGACTTGTGGATAATATTACACATGCGCACACACAGATACAATTGAACCTTCTTATAAATGCTTTTTCTGGATTCAAGGATTCTCAAAACATATATTTGTAGTGAAATCTTAGTATCAAAATTTGGGGTAGAATGTTAAGATACGGACATACACATATTCACAGATCTTTTTTTATAAATGCTTTTTTGGGGGTTCAAGGGTGCTCAAAACCTACATATATTTGTGGTAAAATCATAGTATCAAATTTTTGGGTGGAATGTTATGATTATCTACCCAAAAAATAGTAAGACTCAATAGAATTATCTATTTGCTTAATTGTTATGTTTGATGTTCCTTTAACCTGATTTCCAAATTTATATTCATATGTAATCAACACAACTGATCTAATAAATTCCGGATTTTAATGTGATTGGGGGTTGTATTTTTGAATGGTTTATTTAGTATATTATTCAGATCAAATTTGTTCTGTAGTGCTAGACTGATGCTATATCTGTTGGAGAGCTTTCAAATGTCCAAGGATGGTAGGTGAGTGTCCCATATTTACGTACATATCAGAATTATTTTAGCGTGATTGAGAAATTTTCTTGTTGGATAGAAGATTCAGATTGAAAAATTCAATACTATAGCCAGGATTTGAACCATGGATTTTGGTTCTCTAGCTCTAACCACTGGGCCTCTATGGCAACATGCTGGCATTGCATTAAATTACTCAACTGACTCATATATTTCTGGAAAACCACAAGGTGGTTAAAATCCTGGCTCTGCCACGGAATTTTTCAGTCTGACTCTATCTATCCAACTCCTATCCTACACACAGCTTGTGTGAAAAAGCAATTAAATTAACACCAATTGACCATATGGTTGGCTAAACTATGAAGCCAGGGACTTAACGTACTCACACCATTGTAAATTGCCATTGGGATATGTCATCTCAAAATAAATTGAGATCATCTTGTAGTTTACCAGGAAACATGCGAGTCAGTTGAGGAATTTAATGCCATGGTAGCTCAGAGGTTAAAGCAACTGGCTAGAGTCTGGGAGATCCTTGGTTCGAATCCTGGCTATAGCATTGAATTTTTCGGTCTTTCTCAACTCTTGTCTTATGTGCAGTTTGTGTGAAAAAACAAATTATCACCAAATTTTCTTGTGTTTTCATTATTTTTGACATATTCCTAATAGAATCTAGGTTGAAATCACTGGAAAGTATATGTTTAGTATATCTGGAATTTTTTTGAAAATTGTTTGTTTTTCAAAAGAAAATTATGCAAGTGGTAAATAAAATTTTAGAAGCTAGCAAATTGATGTTAGCTTGGCTTTTTAATTTTTTTTAATGTAATTATCTATGTGGGTTTGGGTTTTAGTGGTTATAAAATTTAAAATTGCTATTGCATCTATTTTAAGGATCAAAAAGGGTATGGTACTTCCATTTAAGTTGCAAATTTAAAGCAGTTATTTGTAGATTCAATAATTTTAGAAAATCGTCTTGTAGTTTTTGTGGTATGGTAGCAAAAATACTATCAACATATATACACCAAAATTTGTAGGTTTGATGAAAGCCTTTAACTTCTAGGTGTCTCAGTAGTAAGTCAGTCAAGTTAGACAACAAGGGACTCCCTATAAGGTATAGGCTATAACTGTTATACATTATATGCTTACACATTTACAGATATTAGCTCAGAATAGTACATTTACATCACTACCTATAAATCATCAATTGAATAAAATGGTTTTCTTATCAGTAAGTATAAATACATATTATTAATCTACTGAGAAACATATTTAGTTGCCTCAGATAGTTTGTTAGACATATTAATTTTAATTATTTAATTAAAACAATTAATTAAACACAAAGGCAAGTGTTAGAACTAATTTACATCTCAGATAATATTATTTATGGAGTAATTAATATATACAGACTTTTTAAACTCTAAATGATAAAAAATAAAAATAAATGGAGAAGTATAATTGTTTTTAATCAGCTACAAAAATAAAATGTTAAAATGTTCATGTATTTATGTCCAATGAAATATCAATATTTAACTAAAGAAAAATAAATTACAAGTAAAATATATTTTATTTAACAAATTGTTTATATTATTATTAATAATAACATAATTATGATAGTAAAATAATATAGTAATAAATAATAAATAATCATAATAATTAGAATGATAACAATAATCATAATCATAATAATAGGAATAGCAATAATAGTAATAATACTAATATAATAGTAATAATGATTGTAATAATGATAACAGTAATGATATGAGGGGTGTTCAATAAGTCCTTAGAAAAAGATACAAAAAAAAAAATTCAAGTTGGAAATAGAAAAAGTCACTGGGGGCCAAATCTGGTGAATATGATGGATGTAGCAAATCGAACCTTAACTCTACAATTTTTGTATCAAACTGTACATTGTCTTGATGGAAGAGAGGACTTTTTTTTGATTTCTTCATTCAACTGATGCATTCAATGCCATTTATGGTTGTTCCTTTCTGCAAACAATCAATGTAGATGATTCCATGTGCATCCCAAAAAACTGAGGCCATTACCTTGTCTGCAGATTTCACCACCTTTGCCTTATTTGGGGCTGGTGTGCCTTTAAAAACCCATTGTTTTGAGTGCACTTTTGTCTCTTGAGTACAGTAATGTACACGTGTTTCACCCACAGTTATGTATTGATGCAGAAACTCAGGATTATGAAGGAAAAGTGCAAAACCAGCTACCTAATCGACCAATGATTGTGTTTATTTTCCATCGAGAGCAATGAGGCACCCATTTTGACGAGACCTTTGTCAGACCTAATTTTTGGTGAAAAATTGAGAGCACTGTGTCTAGTGATATGCCCTTGGCCTCTACTATTTTGCAAACACATGTGCCATGAACTTCATCCAACTCGGTTTTTATCTCTTTTGGTGTGAAGCCTTTTGAATAGAAATGTTTAATCACCGCATGTAACTTGTTTTTAACCATCTCTCTAAAGAAGCACAAGATTGTTGATTCAATCGCCTATGGCAACGAAATCACTTGATGGATACAGCTGAAGATTTAACTGCCATCTAGTAAGAGTTACTAAATAGAAACTTTTTTCGGTGTTACAAGTGTAATTTCTGGATCTTCTACAGACTTATTAAATGCTTCTTGTAATAATAATGTAATGATGATGATTATGATGATAGCGATAATGAAAGTTAGAGTCAGACTGAAAAAGCCAAGATCTGAACCATGGATTTTCTGGTCTCTGTCCAGTTGCTCTAATTACTGAGCCACTTTGCAGCATGCCAACACAGCGCTAAATTTCCCAAATTAATTTAAGAATTCATGGAATTACAGACATTACTTCCCAGCGATTTCTAGATAACTAATTATGAATAACTTTTCTCAGTAAATTCTAATAACCTTTTGTATTGCACAGGCATGTTTCATTATTGTATTTATGAAAATACTTATAATGGTTAAAAAAAGTTAGCATTCCTCTGATATAATCACTTTTTAAAGATATTCTTATCACTTAGACAATAAACTTCATCACAACAAGTGCATAAAGGCTTATAAATTGCATATGCATATGTGGATCATCTAGGAGACCAAAAGGTTCAGTGCTTTTAATGCACTTATTTAAAATGAAAATTAGGTTCACAGTGTTTAGGTTACATTTTTTTATTGAAATTATGCTCTTGGCCAAAATTAAGACAGAGCCTTATCTAGGCAAACTCATATCAGTACAGCTAGCATTAACAGGCAATAATCTAGAGCTGGTAAAAGATCATTAATCCTTCAGAAGGTCTTTTGTGTCAAGCTGTTACTGGGTTTAACACATAGAATTTGTTAGGTAAATATATGACACCTGTATTTGTTTTAGATAAGAGGTTAAATATCAGTCACTGAAAAGAAATAAAGTAACAGTCACAAAACAGCCACACTTTTTTCTCTATATAAACCTGCTACTCTGAGATAAATAACAACCATTTTGTTACTGTTTTGTGTTTTGCAATGGCGTTGCTAAAGTGGCTGCCTACAATTTTGAAACTTCTGAGCATAATTTGTCCACTTTACAGCATTTGTAGTGCAGAACAGCCACCATCTTCACTACAGCTTGTGAATATTGTAAGTTAAAGTCATACAGGTTGTTAAGACATGAAAATTTCCAAATCTGTAATTTGTACATATATGAATTCAGCACATAGTTGGTAATAGTCTAGAATTTTGTTATCAGCATACATAACAACTTTAGCACTTTCATAAGGTATTAATTACCAAATTCTGGTTAGAGTATGTTTGCTATGATGATTACAGCAAAGCTTTAGAAACAATAAGATGAATATTCATGTATATATCCAGATGACTGATTCAGTTAGGGATTTCAAAAGTTAGGATAATCGTGCAAAGGCAAACTTCATTTTTCTAATTCTAGCTTTAACATTTTCATTTGATTCTTTGTTCTTTGGTACAGTACCTACTTCCCATATATGAGAATTAACTAATCTCCTCTAACTCCTCATTCTCTAATCTAATTTTATTATATGTTTTACTATATGTTCTCATTTCTTTAATTTCTTTGTTATTTAAAAATAATGCAAAACTGACTAAATCTTGTAACTTACATTAATGTTAGAGAATCAACAGGCCATCATATGTATGTCATCTGCATATTCTGTGCATTAGGTATCTCTCCTTTGAATATGCCCTCTTCAGAATATTATTCCTATATAAGAATGAATAGTCATTTCTACAACAAACAGCCTTGTTTAACTTTCCATCTGATTTCATTCCATAAATTGCTAAAAGATTAAAACAGGATTTACAAAGCCCTTTTTCTTGCATACAGACACAAATGCTTGTAGAGAAGTCCATGTGGAGTGGAAAACACGTAGTTGTTGTTAAACCACAGAATATGCATGTAAAAATCTGATGTGTACCATTCACATGACTTTCTCTATATCCCTACAACAAATAATTGTTAAAAAGCATATACTTCTATTTACTTTATGCTAATCAGAAAAAATGAGCAGAAATAGTCTTATTACTTGCTTCCTTGTAAGTAGAAGCGAAATAAGGGATTACCATAGGTTAAAATGATAGTCAAAAGCTGGTTGCTATGTCAATGAAGTTCCTTTGTTTATATGGATAGGAGTTGACAAGTTCCTATATGAGAAAAGTATGTTTTTCATAGCAGAAACCAAAAATAAGGAATATCTCAAAAACGACGAACTCATGAAAAAAATGTATAAAACATAAATTGTGTGTTTTAACATGCTCTACATTTTTTGTGTTGTAAGTTTTTGTCCATCTCTTACGGTTTAGCAGTAATTCAAAATTCAGTAAAATTCATCCAGAATAAACTACTCTTCAGAGGCTATTCCCAGAAAATTCAAGATATACTTTTTATTTGTCAGGTAAATATCTTTAATATACAAAATTTTAATCAAAATCGTTAGAGCCATTTTTCTCAAAATCTTTGTGTCGCATCCCTGGAAGATACTAAACTTAAATACCAAGTTTGGTATTTTACCGATTTTTCGTTTTTGAGTTCTTGTATTCACAGACACACGGACACACACACACACACACAGAGACCTTTTTGTGAAAATGCTTTTTTTGGATATTGGGGACCCTAAAACATATATTTCTGGTGAAATCTCGGTATCGAATATTTGGGTGGAGTGCAATACCTTCTCTATACACTATGTACATAGTGCATATAGAGAAAGTAAAAATAAGACAAATGCTGTACACACACACACACACACGCATGAACACATGCAAAACATTGCAATCTGTAGATCTTATTATGAGATTAGACTCTATGCCCAAACTGTAAGATGTAGATCATGTTAAGAATTACATTTATTTATACTTATTGATACATTTATTTACAAATAATAACTCTGACAATGAATTTTCAGAGGTGTCATAATTTTGAGTTACATGTCTGTTTCCAAAAGCCTACTTGTGCACTTGCATTCTTAGAATATTTATGTTTATTATATTTACAATGTTACACTATTACCAGTGTTTTTTGATTGAATGGAATCCACCTCTGTATAGAAGGTGTGTGTAATAAAGTATCTTTTTAATCCTGATCTAAACTTGTTTTTGTTTATTTGCAATTCTTTTATAGAAGAGGGAAGTGAATTAAACAAAACCATTCCTTTGTAGTAAGCCTCTTTTTGGAATAACTGTAAATTATTTGTTGGTCTATGTAAGTTCTGCCATGTTTGGTGTCTTTGTTATGAATAGCTGTATTTTTTGTAATACAGCTGGGTTATTTATTACAAATGACAATATGGCTAGAATATATTCACAGGCTATTGTAAAATTCCAAACATTTTAAAAGGTGGTTTGCAGTGAGTTGATTGTCTTTCCCCTGTCATTATTCTTATTACCTTTTTTTGCATAATGAACACTTTTTTAGCATTTGCTGAATTTCCCCAAAAATTATTCCATATGTAGGTCATCAATGAATGAAAATATGCATGATAAGCTGTTTTTAGTACGCTCTTATTTATAATCTGAATTAAAGATCGGATTGCAAAGCATGCGGAGCTCAGTTTGGGTAAGATATAATCAATGTGGAGTTTCCAATTCATGTAATGAATCATAAGACCTAGGAATTTTGTATTACAGGCTTCTGCAATTTGATCGTTTTCACATTCTATCCTTAGGTCTGCCATGTTTTTATACTTTGTGCAAAAATTAATGTAGTTGGTTTTTTCAAAGTTTATGTGAATTTTGTTATTTTCAAACCAATTATTTAGTGTGTTGAAGATTTTATTAGATGAATCTGGGAGCTGACTGACACTGTGTTCTTAAATTATTATTCTTGTGTCATCTGCAAAAAAGAACCGGATAGGCATTGTTGTTTATTACTGCAGGTAGATGATTTATATACCTACACTAAAAATAATAAAGGAACCTAGAATAGAACCTTATGGGGCACCATGCTTTATTTCTGACCATTTAGAATATGCATTGCTATTATTTGAAGTATTTATTATAACCTTTTACTTTCTTGGTATCTTGGTCTTCTGGGAAGGCCGTGGCTTCAAATTTCTTTTACTTTCTTTTCGATAAGTAAGATGTAATCCATTGATACCCTTTGCCCCTAATACCATAGTGTAATAATTGTGATAGATGTGTTTCATGATTAACACAGTCAAATGCCTTTGATAGATCACAGAATATTCCTAGTGTATCAAGTTTGCCAACCAATGACTTGAGAACTTCATTAGTTAACTTGAAAATGGCATCACTAGTTGATATGCTCTTCCTGAATCCAAACTGCTCTTTTGCTAAAATATTATACTTATGTAGAAGGTGATAAATTCTTTTAAACATAATTTTTTCAAAAGTTGTAAGTAAAGATGCTGATCTTTAGTTTGACACTTCTGGATTTGCCCTTTCTTGTATAATGGTTTAACGACCGAATATCTTAATCTGTCTGAGAATGTCCCTGTTAAGATGAATATGTTACATATATGACTTAAAGGTTTGCAAAACTGGAGCTATGGATTCTTATGAAAATGTTTAAGAAGGAGTTAAACTTGTCATTTACATTATTTAATTTATACATTTCTTCCCACAGTTACTCGGACAGTTTGGCTTTAAAACATTCTATGCTTTCTTTATTTATAATTCTAAACCTAGTTACAAGGCTTGTTTTTTTTGGAATTGAGAGTATGATAATATTGTGAATATTTCATTCCAAGATGTATATGTAAATGGTCGCAATTTAGCAATTAAGACACAGAAAAACAGAGTTATTAATATTATGATGTGAATGCCAATGCAAATGCCAAAATAGTTTAATAATTCTCATAAGAGGAATTTTTGTACAAATAGTATATACATATAGTATAATCTAAATCATTGGATAAAGAAAGAAAATTGCTAACATTAGAAATCAGTGAACCACTATTTTTAGTAAACAGGCGAGAAGATTGTTTTTCTCTGTCGTCACATACTACAGTGGAACTTGTATAATTCGAAGCTGAAGGAATCAAAAAATAGTTCAAAATATCTGCAAATTTGAATTAAAAATTTTTCATCTAAAATTGACATTTTTAGCAATATAGGTGCATTTCTTTCTTTGAACCCATCTAACCAACCAGTGCTAGTGTTGAACTCATTTACACATAAACCTTCAGAAAATTCCTCTGCTTTCAAGTGAACAAAGGGACCACATAAAGAAATGTTTTTTGTTCTGTCTTTGCTTAAACCAGTTTAATACACATTCTTCATCAGGATTTTCTGGTTATCTATTTCTTTTTCTTTGCATTTTCACTTGAGACACTGCTTAAAAAGCTCTTATTCCTCACATAAGTTGAAAAAGTGTTTGTTGGTATTCCGTATTCTTTCGCGATTATAGATTTTTTCTTCAAACCCTTTTCAACTTCTCGAATGACAGTGACATTTTCTCAAAAGCTAGAATGTGAACACACAGTTTACTAAGAGACATAGTGGTATTAATTTGCATTACACTGAACAGTAGGAAGCACAGGCAATAAACAAGGGAATGTGAAAGCAGATATACATGTTTAAGGTTAGCAGCTAGGAAAGATATTCCACCCCCTATGCCATTCCAACAAAACATACAACCTCAGAGTTTTACCTCTTTTACAGAAACACATGGATAAAAATATCATATTAAATTTCCGTGTTTAGATTCATTTTTGAATGACATTTCTGAATAAAACTTTGAATTAAGTAAAATGCAATTCAAATTACATGTGATTTTTTATGTTGTTTTATGACCAAGAAAAATCTTCAAATTAATGATTTTGAATTATAAACCTTAGAATTATCTGAGAACAAATGTATTTATATTTTCCCAGGAAGTTATTTAATGGCTGAGAGATGGAATCCTCAAATTCATTTCACCTCTATTTCACTGTATATGCTAAGGGAGCATTATGTGAAAACTGTGTATTTTTTGTGTTATTAAACAACTATTGGGCCAAAAAAAGGTACAAGAGTTTAAAATTTCATGTACTGTAATATTCCAATAAGTTATTTGACCATTCCAATTGATAATTGTTATATACACAAAGGATATTTACAGGCTATGTAGAATTTCCATAGCTTGGAAGACTGCTGGGAGAAATTAAGGCAGTCAAATGTTTCACATCATTTTGTGTGAATATAAAGGGGATTTTTCATCTGCTATTAAAAGTAGCTGGATCTATATGAAATTACAGGTATAAGGGGTAATCTGGAGATTTCACTGTTAATTTTGTAAAGCTGAAAAGCATTAACTTGTCATTCAAGCTTAAAACAGCTACCCGTCTAACATTAAGTAGTCATCTATTTTAAAATAAAATGTTACATTGAATTTAACTATATTGGCACATCACTAACCCATTCAAGGATGGGAGTTAGGTGTTAAAATAAATAACAAATGTAAATAAAAAATAATATTTTGGTTCTTTGGGGTACAAACCTCCAACCATACTATGCCTTAGACCGTATGGCCATTCTGACACATGATAATTCCAGCATTATCTGATCTCATAATGCAGGATAATGATGAGAGAGGCTTTTGTTTTACACACACACAAAAAAAAAAAAAAAAAAAAAAAAATGCATTTATCTGCATTCATTCGAAACCTGTCAGCATCCAACCATCATACCGATTGCTTTAGTTGGGCCCTCCCCATTCTTTTCCACAGTTTCTCTTGAATATGGGCCATACATTTTGCCTGGATTTAATTCTGTGACCCTTGTTTGATAGGTTAGCCACTCCTATTGTGCCTTAGAAGACGTGGTCATAAATCCATTTGTTGAGGTTTGTATTATTTAATGGAGTTATTTTACTGCTGGTAAAATGGGTTATTTAACAGTCATGCACAGGATATGTCCATACCGCTGAAGGGGTTAATAGTTTTTATTTGCCTATTTTTTTTAGACATATTTTAGTGTGTATCTCAACATGCAAAAATGCTCTATTAAACAAACTGCTACCATCAAGAGGTAGTTTGATACACCTTTGAGCTGTTGGTTTCTATGCTACTTACCTTGGGGGTGATGGAGGAAAATTAGATTTTTCCAACATTTTAATACAAAAGGCTTCATTTTTGTTCATACATCAGGGATATAAAAATACATTCTTATACTGAATTTCACTACTCCAAGTTTTTGAGTTAACAACATTTTTAATATGATAATTGTGAATTTTTCAAAATCTATCTTCTTTTTGAGCAAAATTACCAAAAAGTTTTGTTGATAATACCAAAGAAGCCTAAAGAAAAACTCAAGCATCAGATTATCAATATCTTCTTTATAAAGGGAGAAATAAAAACTCACTATAAAAACATCGTTTTTACATTTTTACTGTTTCTGCTCACATATTATTTTTTATTTAAAAACATTATGTTCTAATAAAAATTCTATCTTTAGTTTAATTGAGAATAGTTTTGAGGTGATGAAGTAACATTTTCAGTGTTGTTGAATGTATTTTATGGGTTGCAATAAGCTTTTAATCTGTAGATATGTTATAACATTTAAAGTCTGAAAAAATTATCTTTTATTACTCCTATTGAGGAATATTTAAATAGTGTAGACCTTTAAACATAATGTAATTAAAGCAACTTCAGAAATCATATGACTTTGCAACATATGTGAAGTTTATTGTGTCTAGTATTTTTAAAAAAAACAACTGAAAAGCATATTTTGACTGAAATTGGCTGAAATTCCATCATCTCCCTTAAAGATAAAGTTAGCCATTTTATAAAATGTATACATAAATATTATTCTGATAATTTACTTTTTATTAATATTTTGTAAAATTCTATTTATTTTATGGTGCTTTAACAACTTGATTTGGTATGGGTGGCTATAGATTTCAAGGTCTCGTCCCTTATTTCACTTTGTGCTAAGCAGGTGATGTTGGGGTGCCATCCAATCAAGCTGCCTTTTACCATCTGTAGGTACTCGACTGAGAGAAACAATGAAAAAACCCCAGCCAGATTGGTTGGCCCACTGATAATTTATGGATTCTTGAATGATTCTTAATTTCAGTGTATCCTCTGTCCAAGGTGATTTACAAGCAAACACTGTATTCTATTTTTCCAATGAGCATAATTGATATTAACTAGAATTACTCTTCATAAACTAATTTAAGAACAACTTATTTAAAAACAACTTATTTTGATTTAAGAACACATAACTTCATGACTAGGGATATAAAAGGAAAGAGAATTTATATACTGTATTTAATTTAAATTGCAATGGTTCAAAGATTTTTAAAAGTTTTCAATGAAAATTGTCTGAACCTCACATATTTTGTTTCGTTCAGTACTTCAGGCATGGTGATAGAGTTCCAGAACACTCTTATCCAAAAGATCCATATAACAATGTGAGCATCTGGTATCCAGACACATGGGGTGCTCTGACAAAGGTAAGTTTTTTGAGTATCTAAGCAGGCTTGCTTATTAAAAAAGAGTAAACACTGACAAGGAGGAGTATGCTATCTTTCCATATCTTAATTAATTCACTCAGTTGTATATATTTGTATAATGTTCTTGATAACTATACTCAAAGGAACCATTATTTTTAGAGAGGCAAGCAGCGGACTTTTGCCCTTGGTCAGTTTCTAAGGAAAACTTATGGTGACCTCCTTAACAAATACTACTTGCCAGGAGAAATAATAATGAAAAGCAGTTCCAAGGACAGATGCCTTATGAGCGCAGAAATGGTACTTGCAGGACTTTACCCTCCAAAAGAAAAACAGCTGTGGTACCCAGCATTAGACTGGCAACCAATTCCAGTACATATAGACCCATTAATTTCAGACCTGGTAAGGAAAACTACAAAGCTGTAATTTATCATTTTAAGTTGCTAAAGTTGGTTTAAGTTGCAATAGAGTCTTGAATCTATTTTAGTTGTTATCCTATAGCTTTTTTTGGTGGTAAATTTAAGAAAAAAAAATGGGTTCTCTGGTTTACCTCGTCATTGCATTCCACTGGTGCTCCATCTTCATTCCAAGTATCATCAGTATCATCGCCTACACTACCATATGTAGTAAAAGCGGGTGTTAGACAATATTAAAAAGTGTTCTCTTGCTTGACCAGAAGGAAGAAAGACAAATAACCACTTCTCATCTGTATTTTAAAATTAAAACTAATAATGTCTCGCCTATAATTAACTTAAATAAAAAAAAAGACCATTGTGTTTTGTGTGCTTTAATGAGATTTACATTTTTTGTGCGGCAAGATAATGTTATTCAAAAGTCATTCAGAATGAAGAGGACTTCAGACACACCTCCCAGAAAATTTAAGATGCACATTTTATTTTTCATTAAAATGTCTTAAACATAATATTTTAATCAAAATCATTAGAATCAATTTTGAGAAAATCTAAAATCTTGAATTTTTTCTATATAAATGCTAATTTATGGTGGGGAGGATATTCTTGAAAATCTTCGTCTCCCATCCTTGGAAGATGTTGAACTTGAATACCAACTTTTGTTTTAGATTTATGTTGTTCATTCACAAATGTACACTTCCACACAAATCCACATACACATTTTTTCTAAAACTCCTCAAATCAGGGGACCTCAAAATGAGTATTTCCATTGAAATTTCAGTATCAGATTTTTGGGTGGAGTGCAGTTCTTCCCCTACTTACTATAGATAATATAGAAAGTGAAAAAGGAGTATGGTTAGATTTTTAAGAAGTTTGATCAAAGCTTTTGTGATACTACATTATTTTTCACATTATCCAATCATTAAGATACTGTTTATACTTAGGTTACTCAGGTTGGAAAATAAAGCTTGTTTTCAAAGTTGAGTTATAAATGTGTTCAAAGGATGTCAAAGAATGAGTTGAGGAAACTAGGATCTTAGGTATAATAGGAAAAGAGGATTTTAATGGTTAAATTGAAATAGTATACACTAATACAGTGATAGTAATTTTCACAGAGTTTTTTGATTTTCAAGCAAACACATATGGTTCCCAAAATATTGTGGATAAACTTAAGTGTTTATGACCAAAAATGTCTCATGACTAAAAATCTAATTTTACTTCCTCTAGCATGTATGTACAACATACATAGTAGGCAGAGACATATTATTTTATTCATATATTTTTATTTTTTAAGCTTAATGTCCTTTAACCGGGGTTCATATCGAAAGATGAATGAAATTGATGAAATTATATTAAAATGATCTTGGGGTCCATAGTGCTTAAAGGTACTTGACATTCGTCTTCTCAGGATTAGAGATAACCCAAAATAAACCTTATACGGATAACTCACCCTAAACGAGATTCAAACTCGCAACCTGTTGAATGTGAGACAGACATGCTACCCCCACATCCTAGGTATGCTAGATAAGGTATTATATTCAATTCAAAAACTCAATACAGATATTTCACCAGAAAAACATGTTTTGAGGGTTGTCTTTTTTTTTGGTAGTGTTTAACGCCCGCTTTAACTACTAAAGGCACCACAGGCAGTGACACTGATGATTCATGAACGATGATGGAGCACCGGTGGAATGCGATGGTGGGGGAAACCGGAGTACCCGGAGAAAACCTGCCCCAGCGCCACTTTGTCCACCACAAATCTCACATGCGGTCGCTTGGGATTGAACCCCGGCCATCTAGGTGAGAGGCTAGTGGTCTAACCACTCGGCCATAGCGCGGCGTGTTTGTGGATAGCATAATTAAAAAATAAAAAGTCAGTCAAATACCAAATTTTCTATTTAAGTTTAGTGTCTTACAAAGATGTCACACAAATATTTTCAATATACAAAATATACAAAAATTGCCCTACCCAAAACTACCCTTTACATGTAACATTTTTAAAAATTTTGATCTTTTGAAAAAGTCTCTAACAATTTTGATTAAAATTTTGTTTATTAAAGACATTTACATAGCAAATAAAATGTGTATGCTGAATTTATTGGAAATAGCCCCTAAAAGTCCTCTTCTCTGGGTCTCACTCACGAGAGTCCTCCTGAATGTAGAGCCTCTATATTCTGAATTACTTTTGTATAGCTGGTAAACGATAAGAAATAGACAAAAACGTACTACACAAAAAAAGAAGATCCTGTTAAAACACACAATTATGTCATCTCAGAGATATGTTCAGTACACTCAAAGTTTTCTCAAACAGGAACTACACATGTTTCATATCTCTTTTGTTTTATTCCTGGCCATGACAATTGCATGGAATTTTAAAAGATTTGACTGTCGGTTCTTTTACTTATACAGAGCTAAGTACTAAGATCATTTCTGGTAATGTTCATCTTAATTAGCATTAAGTAGATAAAAGAATTATCTTTTGTAAGAACAGTTTGCTTGCAGAACATACAGAGAAAGTCATGTGAATGGAACACATCAAATATTTATACAAAACAGCTGCTATTTATACAAAACAGCTGCTGTTTTGGTGCCCTAGAATCTAACAAAGTTAAATGTGCCTTGTTTAGTAAAAGAATTTTTCTAACTGTAATACATTTCAAAAACAGTATATTATTTGAATCAAATAAGAATCATTTTGTTTTAGAAATGCACGACTTAAATTTAATGCAACATTTTTATATTTGCTGTAAACCATCTTTTATTTCTTTTTCGTCTATTTTTTCCTGCTTACCATTTTATTTTATATCTGCTCTTTTTTCATGTTTGTTATATTTTCCACTAAATACTTCATTCCAAAGTTTAGTTTTGCTTCCATCAGAAGAACCATCTAGTATAGCACTACTATTAAAGCATTGTCTTAAAATTTTCAGGTTACTTAGCTTTCATCCTTACTAATTAACTGTTTGTTATATTTTCCACTAAATACTTCATTCCAAAGTTTAGTTTTGCTTCCATCAGAAGAACCATCTAGTATAGCACTACTATTAAAGCATTGTCTTAAAATTTTCAGGTTACTTAGCTTTCATCCTTACTAATTAACTGCTTACAGTATGTTTACAAAAGCTAGCTGTTCCATTTGCATTAATCATTTCTGAGAATTTGCATTAATCATTTTACCATTATGATCTTATTTTGACAGCGCCAAGGAGCTTGTCCCAAGCTTCTTCAGCTATTTGTAGATATGAATAACCAACTAGCTGTGAAACAATTTGATGAAAAAAATGCAGAGTTATATGCCTTTTTAAGTGAAGAAAGTGGAGCTAATATAACTAATCTGATAGAAGCGGTTGCAATGTATGATACCCTAAAGACAGAGGTAAGTTTGGAAACATATTAAGTTTATTACTTTTTTTTTGTGTAGTTTAATGTCCTTTAACCTGGTTGGTCATATCAGACGGTGAATGAAATTGGTGAAATGATGCTCAAATGATCTCGGGGTCCATGGAGCTTAAAGTTACTCGACATTCGTCTTCTCAGGATAAGGGAAAACCCTGTAAAAAACCTTATCCGGGTAACTTACCCTAAGCAAGATTATAACTGTTTTACAAAGTGCATAAGATATGTACATAAATACATATATACAGGGTGTTTCAAACCGACACCAAATGAAGATGTGGATCTTGTTGGTCATACCATATGTGATACGTGAATATAATTTTCAGCTCTAAATTCGGCACATCCAAAAACTGCCATAAAATCACCATAGATTAGGCAGTAGTGCATAACCAAATGGCACGTACCTGGCCCACTCCAAGAGAGATACCGGTTGGTAGCGAAGGTCCCAGTCATATGGTGTAGGGTGTTTTGATAGACACGCCGGCGTGGCACAGATCACCTTAGTAATGGAAAACGTAGCATGTCAGTTTTGTTATGTATTTCATATAACACATTCTTTCAGTGGCGAATTCTCCTATATACTGCATACACTGCCGCTGTACTAAACTTGAGAGTGTTCAAAATGATTCTTAATAAACATGCAAAATAAACAAAATGTTTTGTATGTCATTTCAACTAAATACGAGGTGATCGCAAGTTTGTGTGGTTAAATTTTCCTTTTTTATATATGCAGTGATGTGCGCTTGTATATCTACCTCACCACAAGTTAAAACGATAACCATGCTCTCAGCATTCTCTGCCAGCTAGGCAAGGCCAGCACTGTGTGCATGCGCACTACTCCACCACAAGTTGAAATGATAGCCATTCACTCCCATTTATCCACTAGAGAGGCGAGGGGGAAGGAAGCTTAGATGCCAGCCATTAGCTGTAGAAATGCACTGCTAAATTTTGCGATTGACAATCATTTTTTATTTTGTGCTAGTGTTGTTTTGCTTGTAAGTTTTTGTGAAAATGATCGATGTAAGTTTACTGAAGCTAGTGGTTCTTGTGACTGTGTAGTAGAACATGTGTTAAAGACTGGATTTCGGAATTTTGAATTTTCTGAAAAGCTTGAAATAAAAAGAAAAAGACAGGCCCACTCCCGAACTACCAGATCTGATTGTAAAATGTCAAGACAGAAAACGAGAGTATAACAGACATTTCTGCATTAGCAATTATTCTAGGTACAAATGATTAACTGGTTGCCTCAATTTATTCAAACTCTATTGTTGGCTGTCTTCTTTTTAGTAGTGACAAAAGCAGTACCACATGGTCACAAGAAGGATTCGACTATATAGTTTCTCTAACAGTTCATTAAGTAAGCATGAAAAAACAAAAAATAACGTATTTTGTGCATTTACTCTTTGTAATTTTGTCAATACGCGAGTAGACCTGCAAATAAATGCTCAGAAATCATTGCAAATTTCAAAGCATAATGAAACGGTAACAAAAAACTGAGAACTATTGAATAGACTCATTGATGTTCGTCACTTAGAGAACCAGGAATTAGCTTTTAGAGGACACGAGGAGTCAGAAAGTTTCATTAGTGGAGGCAATCATGCAGAAACACTGGATTTTCTCAATACGTATGATCAACTTTTAAATGATGGTTTAAAAATATGCTACAGTTTTCCAGGGCACTTTGTCATCCATTCAAAATATTTAATCGAAGCTGATAGGGGTGTTTTGATTAACTGTATAACAAAAGAACTTGCAACCGCTAATTTTTTGGCAATTCTTCTAGATGTTGCCTCAGACATAGTGAACAAATCTCAACCTCTACCATTTTACACTATGTGGACAAATCAAGGAAGGTTAAAGAAAGGCTCATGGGCTTTACAGACGTCAGTGCAGACAGATCTACTGAGGCACTTTACAACCATTATACTTACAACAGTTAAGAATTTAATATTTGTAAGAAACGTGTACGGTCGTCTCCTTAGCGCAGTGGTAGTGTTGCTACTTACCAAGCAGGAGACCTGGGTTCGATCCCCAGTACCAGCGTGGGGATTTTTCCCCCGCTGGGAGACCTGGCCCGGGGTGCACTCAGCCTCGTGAGGTCCCTGGGGGGCCAATTGAGGAGCTACTTGATGGAGAAGTAGCGGCTCCAGGTCATGAGGACCACATTAACCGACCGGGGGGACTCGAGGTGCTGACCACGTCTCACCCTCCAATACTGCACCCTATCCATGACGTCTGTAGTGGACCGAGATGGGGGACGCAGCGGCCGGGTGGTAGGCCAAGGTTCTCCGTGAGCTGTCGTGCCATGGAGTTATAAGAAACTTGTCGCTTTGACATATGATGGTGTGGCCGTAATGTCTGGTCAATTAGGTGGTCTGCAATCTAAAGTAAAAGTGGCATTTTCACAGGGGCATTATTTGTTCACGGTTACTGTCATATCCTGAATTTGAATCTGCAACAGGTAGAATGTATTGCAATATGTATTAATAAGTGCAGATTTGTTTTTTTCAAATTCTATCAGGGCATTCTAATTTCTTTTCTCATTCCACTAAAAGAACGGAAACTTTGCATGCTTTTATGAATAAAACGTTACCGAAAGTGGCTCCAACATGCTGGAACTTCAATTCATGCCTTGTCAATACTGTACAAGAGCAATAAGATAACCTGATTTTATTCCTTGAATTCATGACAAAACCAGAAAACAATGTTGATTGGGAACCAGATACATTGGTTAATGCATAAGGTTTTCTTTGGTTTTTGACGATTAGGTATTCTCTTCCTCCTCAAAACGTCTTCGGCAATATTTCCTCATACTGATGTTCTCTTCAACATATTTCAATATTGCATATTGCCATGCAAAGGTAATCCAGACAAAAACATTTTAGAAGAGCTAAGAAGAGAAGAGTTCCAAAATATTTGGCGAAGCATTTCTACTGAAATGATAAATGAACATGCACAAAAGAAAAGGAAGAACAATGAACCAAGTGAAGTTACTGAAGTTATGTTCAGGAGGATATTCTATGAAATTTTGGATAATGTGCTCTATCAAATACAAAATAGATTTTCTGACTACGAAAGCTTTCATTTTTTTGCTCTCCTTGATTCCTCAAAATTCAAGAATTACAGATCACTATTGCTCAGAGTTGTTGGACACCTATGGCTTAAATTTTGATTTGGTACGTCAGAAAAATGAACTTAGTGTTGTGTACTCTTCTGAAGATTTTGAAGGAAAGTCAGTAGGTGAAATAGTGAAAATATTGAATGAAAAAGATCTGGTATAGGCTTTGCAATTAGCTTATCTAATTCTAACTGCAGCTTCTGTTGAACAGTCATTTTCCACTTTAAATTGAATAAAATTTCACTGTAGATCTATAATGGGCCAAGAAAGATTATCACTGTCAATGATGTCCATAGAAAAGCAGTTACTTTATATGCTTCGGAAGAATGTTGATGAAAATTTCACACAAGCTGTTATGGAACTATTTCTGGAGCTAACATTCCAGTAAACTTGCAAATACTACTACTAAAATAAACAAAAATTTACGTATACAGGTATCCCTGGCATTACGCAATCTCATGAATTATCACGTAACACAAAAAATGCGTTAAGTGAATGTGATAATGATATGAACTATTTCAAGGTAAAGATGAAAATAAAATAGTTTTAGATGCATCTATTTATGTCATTTGTACAGTGTTAAAATCAGCATTTTTTAAAAATCACCTTAAGCAAAAATGCATCAAGTGAGATCGCATATAACTGGGGATGACTATATTTTATAGACTAAGAAAAACGATGACAAAGGGAGCGATGTACCTAGCCACTGGGTTGTTTACGTGGTGTATGACAACCATTGTTCCTTCGCTGCCTAATCTCAAATATGTGCAATTTTTAAACACATATAAAACTTGAAATAAAAGGGTTTGAAAGTTGCGACATCAAGTTTCGAACAAGTCAAAGTGTAAGCTAATCAACTGCTATCTTCGTTTGGTGTCATTTTGAAACAGCCTGTATATATATATATATATATATGTTCATAGAAGTAAGTATTGTTTATGCATACAAAAACAGACAAACAGGTACACTTTTGGAGAGGTAGAATCAGACTGAAAAATTCATTCCATAACTGTTATTTGAACCACAGATCTCCTTGTCTCCATCCAGTTGTTCTAACTACTGAGTTACCATGGCAACATGGCACTAAATTCTCCAACTGACTTGAGTTTTCCTGGTGAAGCACATGGAGGTCTCAAATTATTTTGAGGTGACGTTTCTCAATGGTGACTTACAAACTTTGCGTGAATTAATTCACATAGATTAAACTAATAATTGGTTAAACTGAAGTACTTACTAAGCTTGTCACTATTGAGGTAAGTCATATCATGCATATAATGGCCATGTTCTTATTAGATTTTTATAAACCTACTGGTATTTCTGCTAAAACTTAATTCCTGATTTATTCTGTTGTGCCCTTGAAACGTTATCAAAAGTAAGGGAAAGAAAACAAAGAAAAAGCCTCTGATGTATCCAATCTAAACTGACCACCTTCTTAAAATGTCTGGATGAAATACAAATGACAAAATAAGATCAAATACAAGGACATAGAGTAGCCATTTAATGAAAATGCTAACAAAGTAGCTTACTCAGCAAACAGGAGAAAACAAAGTTATATGTTTGTGATCAAAAGAACATACTCAGGAATTTTGAGTATTTTAAGCCTAAAATATGTTATCTGAATACACGTTATTATCAAATGCATTTGTTGAATAAATATTGATTACAAAATCTCAGTTGTTTTTAGAATTTTATAAAAGCCTCTAGTCAAAAGTTTAACAATAATGGGCCATTTATCATTAAAATTAGAGAAAATATCAATCCATTATTTTTCAGATACACGTACACATTTAATAATATAATTGTTGATTTCTAAATCATTTTATTTCAGTTTATTCTCCATGTTGAAATCTAGATTTAAAGAAAAGAATAATTTTATTTATGTATTTTAAATTTAGCATTAAATTTCAACATGTATGTTATTGTATTCAGGATGAAAATGGTCTTAAACTGCCTACTTGGACAAATAATTACTATCCTGGAAGACTTAGAAGGATTTTAGAATTTGAAAATAAGATGTTTGCAGAAGATCAGGACATAAAACTGATAGGGTCTGGTAAGTTTTACTTTAAAATATTTTACTTACTTTATTTATTGGAGCCATTAGTGGTCTCAACCAGATTTCATTGATTATTTTAATTGGATGAATATTAGTAATCATAATTATAAGATAACATTTGTTGTTGTTGTGTTCATCTAATATGCAGGATTTTGATTCATCAATATTTCCCTAGCCAGTCATTATAGATTATGTATCTTCCCATCTGATACATCTTTCCTCAACTCTGTGCATTCCAGTAAGTGTTCTCCATTTAAAATCTTGTCAGCATTGCAGATCTTACAGGCGTTATCATTCACAAAACCAAACCTATGTAAATATTCCGCCAAGCAGTCATGTCTAGTGGCTAGTCTGAAGTGAGCAACTGCTTCTTTCCTTGGGACATTTTTATGTTGTGTACTATTTCTTTTATGTTAGAATAATTTTTATTAGAAATTTCCTTTTGAAAACTATGTAGGTATTTTTGATCTACATTAAGTTTGATATTTTTTTAGTTTTTCATCTAATCTACGAGATTTTTTAGGTTTTGAATGCAACACTGCACTCTTTTTGGCCAGAAAATCTGCAGTTTTGTTACCAACCACTCCCATATGAGCTGGTATACAGTGTAGTATTATCTGTTGAAATTTTGTTTGGAGTAATCTATGATAAGATCTCACATCCCTAATATTATGAGATTCATATGGACTATCGCATCTTTCTATTGCTTGAATGGCAGAAACTGAGTCTGTCAGAACAACTACTTTATTTTCTTTTATATATCAGTCCAATAGTATATCTGTTCTAATGCAATCACTTCACTATCAAAATTTGTGGATTGTCTAGGCAATGTAAAATAATGTGAAAAATATTTACAATATATACCACCTCCCACATTATTTCTCAATTTATCTGCAGAACTATCTGTGTAAATTCTGAGCCGCTCTGTTTCAGGGAATTGATTATCTATATCTTCATTCTGCATACTTCTGGTGAGTCTTCCTGTTTATTTAGTTGTTTTGTCAGCTCTTTATTTGTTACTATCTTAATAAAATCCATTGGATTAGTTCTAGGAGGATGAGGAGTGCAGATCAATTTAGATTATTATAGTTATTCTCTAAAAAGGATTTGTTTGTGATCTGTGTTTATAGCTTGTATTCTCTTGGTAGTTGTTGAAACCATAGATGTTTATTTGAGTTTGTTTTTAATTTTACATATAGTTGTGCTGCTTATATTTCAACGTTGGCTTTCATTGTTTGTTCCAACGAGAAGTGCACTAACTGGTGTTGTTTTCACTGCTCCTGTTACCAATTTTAAATGCTGATTTTGGCATTTCTCAATCATATTAATTTTGTCTTCAGTTGCAGTTAATAGAAGTTCACATCCATTTTTAATACAGGTTTTATGTTACTGTTTTATGTTTTGTTTAAAACTTCTTTGAACTGCCCCATTATATTTGGCTAGTCTCTTCAATATGTTTTTCTTTTTGTAACCTTTTGGCTCACATTTTGCACATGGTCTTTCATTTTTAATTTTATATCTAGTGCAATTCCAAAGATATTTAATTTCTTCAGCATATTCTATTTGTTTTCCATTAATTTCCAGTTTTAAGTTTTTCCCCCTGTCATCAAAATGTTTCATGGAGTGGAGTTGATATTTAGTTTTTGCAACATTAATAGACATATTATTTAATTTTGTCCAATTAGTTAATTTAACAAACACATTTTTTATTTTTTCTTCTAATCTGAGGATTACATTGATGATTACACATAATTTGTAATCACTTATTATGCAATCCAAATAGCATGTAATTTCATCTCATAAATCTTAAAATATGAAAAGTATAGGTTTATCTCTCTGACATGGCTGATTGCTCAAATTACAATTGATAGAATCAACAACCTTTAATAATATTATTACCAATATAATGTAACATAATGAGAATTAATGTTAAATAATTGTTTTTTCCACTCAAACATTGTGTGGACAAGAGTTTGGTATTCAATTCTAATATAATGAGAATTTCAGCTCGCCTCTCACCAAGGCAGTCTAGGTTCAACCCCATCTGGATAGGTTTTCTCCAGGTTCTCTGGTTTCCACTGCCATTCATACCACCACCTGCTTTATAATCGCCTTCGTCCATTTCACCATCATTCTCATATCAGGCATTGGACTGATTGGACTCAACTTGGCTACCCTCTCTGATCCACAGTCAATCTGCTCCTCAACAGACACCTCATTCCAGGTGCTGGTTGGTAAGTCCTGCAGAGTGTAAATCCTCATATGAGGAAGTAAATAGTGTCATACGACCGTAGCAAATTTTAATCAGGGGTTGCCTCTCAAACATCTGAAGATCACAGAAAAAAAAAAAAAAAACTAACAGAAAATCTCTAAAGCAAAATTAATTAATTCAGATTATAAATAGCCAAACTTCTTGATTGATTCCTTCCAGGTTAGTGAAAAAAATTACAGAAGAAAGAGGCCAAAGTTAGTTCACCACCTGTACAAATCTTCTGCAATTGTACACCCATGTTATTTATTATACTCTCATGATGCTATAATCTCATATTAAAATGAAGTTCCACAAAATGTTTTGTTATATTTATTATTTTGATTGCTTTTAAGAATATTTATTTATATTTATTACCGTCTTCAACTATAATTTTCCAAATCCATCAGTTTTAACTTCATTATATTATTAGATACCGCTTTGCAACTGCTTTTCTGAATTATGCTCTTTATGAAGGCCACTTATCATAACAAAAATTTCATTCTGTACAATTGTTGAATGATACTATGCATGCATCTTTACTTGGGTGCTAATTTTACGGGGCAGCAAGGGACGGGGAACAAAAGAGAGGTCGCCCACCTGTATTTCCACAGTGCTGTCAACCTAAGAAAGTTTCTTTCTTTGAGGCCCTGAGACATAATGGTGAATAGGTTATCTAATTTACTGCAAAGTAGCTGATTTATTAAACAAAACACAGTGACTACATGTGTGTGAACTCCAGGATGTACAGCCAGAGCCTTAACATTGAGCCACTAGGGTGTATAGCATACTTCACATCTCAATGTTGTCATCTTACTCTTCTTCCAAAATTGTGAAGACAAGGAAGTATTTACTAATTTATAGCCTAAATGTTATCACATGTTTTATATAAAATTGTAAATAGAAGGAAAAAAAAATTGTGGCACTTCTTACTTTTGTCAATTGCATGCAATACTTTCTAAAGCATTTAATCTAATTTCAATGACTGCTTATAACTATTAGGTGTAGAAATACTGAAAACCTCTTCATAAATAGAACTATTAATCATTTATCTTGCCTGAAATTGCATTTATCGACTCTCTTTGAATAATTTATCAGCTCATTTAGTACTATGTTATACTCTGTGCAACTCATTTCTCTTTTTCAAGTTTAATAATGGCTTTTTTTTCCCCTCATGATGAGGCAGAAACACAAATCAATGTCAAATCCAATTAAAAAATCACAAATAAAATTTTAAGAAAATGCCAGTTAATATATGTATGTAAGTTGTACTGTGATGTGTGTCATTCTACAAAATAGGCACACTCACCACTCTGTGGACCAGCAGTTAACTCAGAAGGTACATAATCTGGAACGTTTCTCCAGAGATACTATAATCTGCTTCTCTGCACTTTCTCAGCCTAATTAATTTGGAAACTAAGCTTAGCATCAATATTAATCTTTTAGTTTCCTTTAATAATTCTGTTATGAAATTTGAATCCTGTATCTAAGATTGTACAATTACTCACACAATATAGTGTAACATGCATTTTAATTTGTGGGCATCAGTAAAAGTATGAAAATGTTTAATTTCAGCTACCATCATTTACCAATTAATTCAGGATATGGTGCAAAAGGCAGAAGGTAATCTTTCTCCTGATTTCAAGGCCATACTTCATGCCACGCATGATATTTACTTAACATTTATCCTGGGAAATCTGGGAATTGAACCTAAGCTTCCAATTGGTTATGCAGAAGCACTCATTTTTGAACTTCACAAAATAGAAGATCAGTATGAAGTGAAGGTAAGTGAAAGCAAACTTCAAAAACTGCCCAAACATTCTTAATGTCACTAGGTTTAATTTGTGGTCCCCATCTTCCACCAAACAATAATGGGATGCTTATCTGTGTTATAGATTAAGGTCCGTTTAACCCCTTTTTCTTAAATTCATGTTACGATTTCATTTTTGTATGTGTAATCATCAAAATGTGTTGTATTTTGAAGTTGAGAATTTGATTACTACAGTTATTTTTCACCTCTCTGAAATGTGACAAAAAATGGGAGGACAAAAATATGGTGACATGTTTAAGGGACTCCAAAATAGGGTATATTTACTATCATCTTTCTTTTTTTGGGCGGGTGGCAATGGTAGGTCATATGAGACAATGAGTGAAATATGCTCAGATGAGACTTGGGCCCATATAGCTTTAAAGTTACCTTACATTTGTCTTCTCAAAATGAGGGAAAAAAAAAAAAGAAAAAAAAAGAGAAAAAAAAACAAAAACCCAAAAAAAAAAACAAAAAAAACAAAAAAAAAAAAAACTAGGTAACTTATTTGGGTAAATCACCCTAATTGAGATTAGAAGTAGGGCCACTTGAATGTGAGGCAGACATGCTAACCATACCACAGAGATGGGTCTAGCAGCTTTTGAATATTTAATATGACAGCTTCAGAAACAAGTTAAGCTGTAATTTTTCTCTAGTGTTCTTTCTGCACAGAAGGAAAGAATCACTTGAATGTCAAGACTGTGAAAGAAGTAATTGCGTTCAAGATAAACTTCGATATTTTTTGTATTAACCTTTATGAGCAAATACTGAAAAAGAATATTTTCTGGAGCACATGATATCTTAAATAAAAGTATGCTTCTTATACTGTGAAATTGTAAACATAAATCTAACAGATCTTCAGGCAGAATCAGACTGAAAATTTCAAAGGCATGGCCTTGCTGATTCTCCCTTCCAAACTTTGAGTGAAAAAACAATTTAACATAATCATATGCTGTTTAAGGTTTACATTATGTATGAAGTGAATTGCTTTTGTCTTTTTTTAGAAGCCCATTTTTCCCAGCGGGGATCTGATCATATTGACATACAATTGAATGTTCTCAGAAAATTAAATACTTGTTGGTAAAGTAACAGCAAGTTCAGATAATAGTCCTATTTATTGGATTCAAATTTACCTTTCCAAATTCTTTTTACTCACAGAAAGATTCATCTGCAAGTTTGCTAAACCTTAATTCCCACCAAAAGTCCAAGGATTTAAAATACTCTCATTTAGATACCTTCAATATTTGTAAATACTGGGTCTTCAAAGCTAATATCATGGTATGGGAGTTATTAATATCTTATTACTCAGTTGCCAAATTTGATTTTTATATTTCATTGATAGATCTTAGAACTTTGTCTCAATCAAATATTATCAAATTATAGAATTAATACTTTTTATTTCTCTCTTTTTTTTCAGTTACTTAATGTTAAGGATCCATTCACAGGTAAAGCTGACCTAATTGATCTTCCAGCATGTGCAAGCCCTTGCACTCTGGAGAAATTTCAGAAAACTTTCCAAAATGTTGCTTTATCGCCACAAGATCGTGAAAAGGAATGTCACACACAAAATATGAATACAATGCTGTCATTTAGTAGTTCATTCTTTGGCATGTAATAACATACAAGCACCTTAGTGTATTATGTTTCCTGCAATGTTTCACACATTTGGTCACACTTTATAAGATGTCTGTAAGCTATTTTACTGGTTTATTACATGTTTCACATCAAAGAAATGAAGTCTTGCTCAATATCTATGTTTTTATTTTATGTTATTGTTGAAGAAGATAATAGATATAATTATTTAACAGTTAGTTCAGAATATGATACACCATATTGGTTAATCTAGTAAGCTAAATGTTTAACATACATCCTGGGCTCAGATTATAGCTGGTGTACCTACTGTTTTACTGCCATTAGAAATGCTATACTAGCAGCTGCCACAATCCAGATACAAGCAGTATCAGACCCTTCATCTTCTGTCTGTTCACCAACCCATGTTGTCAATCCTGACGTGGGTTATTTGGTTTAACAGGGTGCACCATGAGTAGGTGAGAGTGGAGTTGGGGTAGGGAGGTTAAGAGGTTTAAACTTGCATGGAAAACTTATCTCTTTTTACCATACTTTATTACTCTGACGATTTTGAGTACTTCAAAATGTACTGGCACAGAGAATGCCATCAGATAGGATTCCATATGAAATCCTATTGTACTATCTGTAGGAAGGACATTATCCTATAAGACTAGGACAAGCTGGAACAGACTATTATAATTGTTCAATCTTTGCAGCTGATGATGATGATGATAATGATGATGGTAGTGGGGTGGTGATGTTTAACATTAATTTTCAGGTTTCTTAGAATATGTAAAATTCTTATTACTTTGATACAGTTTAGTTGTAATATAATTTTTGACATGGAAATCAATTTTCAGGGGATTTTTTAAAATAGTGTGAGGATAAGCATAATCCTGTAACTAAAAACCTCAATGATAAACAAGTCTGAACATGAAAATATTATTAATATAGAAACTTAAATAACATCACATACAAGACTTAATTCTGCTAAGGAGTACCTTTCTCAGTTTGTTATTCTTCATGTATCTCCTATATACAAGTGTAAATATTGTGTTTGAATTAAAAACTAAGATGATAATTTATGTGGTTTTACAAGAAAATTAAATATATATGTAACTCTGGGAAACATATGCATTAATAAATAATCATTGAAAATATGCGTTGATAAGTTGCAAATATCCTATCACCTCTATGTCTAAAAAACCATGCATACAATATCACCACGAATAATACATTTTGTGCATTATATCTTTATATCCTTGATTTTATAAATACGTACTTCATAGCCTTCTCCTCTGGCATGTTTAAGTCACAATACCTGTTAAAAATGTTTCATATGTATGAGGACCACTCTTTACATCTTGAGACTTGCCAAACCGATTGCTGTTGTCAACTGATTGTTGACCTTAACCTACTTCAGATATTTTGTCAACAAAGCATTATTTATATGGCTTTAAAATTGTGTCTCGGTGAAAAGTTGAAATTAACTTGTGAAAATGTTTGTATAATGATTTATTATGACTTTTGATGTGGATTATCGAGCCAAGAGTGCATTGATAAACTTGCTACTGAATTTGTTGATGAAGCTCCATTCTTTCTACATGGTTAGATCACTCACCTTTCATCTAGAGATGTGAGATTTATGGTGGACAAGGCCGCTCAGGTGTGGGCTTTCTCTGAGTTCTCCAGTTTCCCCTGCTGTTACATTCCACCAGTACTCCATCTTCATTCCATGTATCATCAGTGCCAATGCCTGTGATGCAAAAATTAGTAAAAGTGGCATTAAACACTACTAAAAAAATCCTGTGCCTCAGTGAAACACTGGTATAAGTTTAATCAAGGCCATCTTTCGTTCAGTGACAACATTTCTGAAGGTCGTTCAAAACTAGGTGTTGTGCCAGAAAACATTGATGCTGTACAAAAGCTGATAGTGCAAGATCGTCATACCCATACTATGAGATAGAGGTAACTCTAGATATTAGTTCCACCAGAACATAAAATATTACATGATCATTTAGGTCTCATTGGATCCCATATAATTTGACACAATCTCAAAAGGATGCTCACGTCAATTGGTGCACACAAATGTTCAAGAAATACAATGGTTGGGCTTCACAAGACGTATATAAGATTGTAACAGGTGACGAATCATGGATCTGTCTGCATGAACTGGAGCATAAACAGCAGTGACATGTGGAGTGGGACAAGTTTCTGTGCCTTTCCCTCTGCTCCTACAACTTGAACATGCCTGTATTTGTTTGTCTAAATCATCTGCTTGTTTGTTGGCGGTGTATATCATTTTTTGGTATTGGAACTCCTGGTAGAGACTTGATGAGCTTGAAAGTCACATTTTCCTCAGGAATGACAAAGTTCATGAGCTGTGAAGGTTTTAGTTTACTAGTTATTACTGACTATTAATAATTTTAATCTCATGCTGATCAGGTTTCTGTCCCAGAAATGTGCTGATATGGCTGATTTACATATATTGCTATTGAAATAGGGATGAAATGCTCTTTGAGATGAGTTTCAAGTTTCTCTTAGGATTGATTATAACAAGAGTCTAATTGTAGTTTAGCTTTAGTCACAGTTTAGCAACTAATTGGCCATAAACATATATTCACATTGTATTAAATTAACCGGAGACTATCAGACCATGAATCTGTATTAACTATGGATTACATATTGGTCTGAGTAGCTGGTTAGGTGCTGGACTTAGAACTCAAGGTTGCAGGTTCAAACCAGCCCAGACTAATGGTTTTTAAGTGCGCAAAAAAGTGACAGCATGTTAAAGAACTCCTGTGGGACAAAATTCTGGCACTCCAATGGTGTTAATATGATCCTGGCGATTGATAGCATTGTTCACAAACATAATACTTGTTTACTTTCTCTACACATACTTTGTACATAGTGTATAAAGAAAGTATTGCATTCCACCCAACAATTTGATACTGAGATACACATTTTAGGGTTCCCTGTATCCAAAAAAAGTATTTTTAGTAGTAAAAGATCCATGTGTGTGTGGTGTGTGTATGTGTGTGTGTTTGTGTGTGTGTGCATGTATGTCCATGTGTCTGTGAACACAATAACTCAAGAATGAAAAGTCGGTAAAATACCAAACTTGGTATTGAAGTTTAGTTTCTTCCAGGGATGCGGCACTAGGATTTTGAGAAACTCCCGTCCCCCATCCCAGACTACCCTTTACATATAAACATTTTTAAAAATTTTGATTTTCTCAAAAATGCTTTTAACAATTTTGATTAAAATTGTTGTCATTGATTATTAGGAGCAGGTTATTTCTTTAGTGAAATACTTGAGAAGCACAATGTAACCCATTTTCACTATCTGATGAAGCATCAACTTAATTCCAAAACATGATACCTAATAAAATTGCTTTGTAAATAAGCCTGATTTAAGTTATGCTGGTTTATTATGTGCTTGTATAATAAGTATGGTGTTTTAGCACTGAAATTACAATGTCAAATTGGTAACCTGTTATTACTTTAGATTACATAAAAATGAAAAATGTAATGTTGCAGATATTGTTTCTAAATAAAAATAAAATTTAATTAGCTCACCATTTTATTTATAAAAGGTGTTGTTTTATTCTTTTCCTCTACATTTGCTCAATTTCTGCTAAACTATGACTCGCATTATTTAACTTGCAAAAATTGGTGCGTTAGATTTAACAATGGATTATTGTTCATATAATGAAAATGTCTAAGTTAATTGTGATTGTGGTTAATATTACACATGCACACACATATGCATGAACCTTCTTATAAATGCTTTTTCTGGGTTCAAGGATCCTCAAAACATGTATTTGTGGTGAAATCTTAGTATCAAATTTTGGGGTAGATAAGATACAGACATACACATATACACAGCTCTTTTTCAATAAATGCTTTTTTTGGGATGCAAGGGTGCTCAAAACATACATATATTTCTGGTAAAATCATAGTATCAAATTTTTGGGTGGAATGATAAGATTATCTACCCAAAAATAGTAAGACTCAATAGAATTATCTATTTGCTTAGTTGTTGTATTGGTGCTCCTTTAGCCTGGTTTCCAAATTTATATTCATTTTGCATATGTAATCATCACAACAGATCTAATAAATTCTGAATTTTAATGTGTTTGGGCTTATATTTTTGAATGGTTTATTTAGTATACTGTTCAGATCAAATTTATTCTGTAGTGCTAGTCTGATGCTATATCTGTTGAAGACCTTTCAAATATTTAAAATGTCCAAAGATGGTAGGTGAGTTTCCCATATTTCCAGTACATATCAGAATGATTTTAGCATTTTCTTGTTGATAGGTAGATTCAGATTGAAAAATTGAATACCATAGCCAGGATTTGGATCATGGATCTCCTGATCTATAGCTCTAACCTCTGAGCCACCATGGCAACATGCTGGCATGGCATTAAATTCCTCAACTGACTCATATATTTCTGGAAAACCACAAGGCGGTTCAAATCCCGGCTATGGCATTCAATTTTTCAGTCTGACTCTATCTACCCAACTCCGGTCCTACTCACGGCTTGTGTGAAAAAACAATTTAATTAACACCAATTGACCATAAAGTGGTCTAAACTATGAAGCCAGGGTCTTAACATACTCACACCATTGTAAATTGCCATTGGGGTACGTCATCTCAAAATAAGTTGACATCATCTTGTAGTTTACTAGGATACCTGTGAGCCAGTTGAGGAATTTAATGCCATGCTGGCATTGACATGGTAACTCAGTGGTTAGAGTGACTGGCTAGAGACAGGTTCAAATGGTTTTGGCATTGAATTTTTTGGTCTGACTAATTATCCAACTCCTGTCTTACATGCAGTTTGTGTGAAAAAACAAATTAATATCAAATTTTCTTGTGTTTTCACTATCTTTTAGCATATTCCTTATAGAATCTAGGTTGAAGTCATTGAAAAGTATATGTCTAGTATATGCTGGCATTTTTTTGAAAATTGCTTGTTGCTCAACAGAACATTATGCATATGTAAATAAAACTTTAGAAGGTTACAAATTGATGTTAGCTTGGCTTTTCAATTTTTTTTTTAGTGTTGGGTTTTAGTGATTTTAAAATTTAAAATTGTTATGGTGTCTACTTTAAGGTACAAAAAGGGTGGTACTTCCATTTAAATTGTTCATTTAGAGTGGTTATTTGTAGATTCAATAATTAAAGAAAATCTTCTAGTAGTTTCTATGATATGATTGCAAAAATACTAACAACAAATTTGTAGGTTTGATGAAAGCCTTAAACTTCTAGGTGGCTCATTAATTAGTCAGTCAAGATAGACAACAAGGGACTCCCTGTAACTATTATATATTATATACTTAGACATTTACAGGTATTAGCTCAGAATAGCACATTTTATCACTACTTATAAATCATCAATTGAACAAAATGCTTTTCTTATCAGTAAGTAAAAGTATATACTATTAATGTACTGAGAAACATGTTTAGTTGCTCAGATAGTTTGTTGGACATATTAATTTTAATTGATCAAAACAATTAATTAAACACAAAGGCAAGTGTTAGAACTAATTTGCATCTCAGATAATATTATTTATGCAGTAATTAAAATATACATATTTTTGATAATACTTTTTTGATGATAAAAAATAAAGTAAAAATAAATGGAGAAGTACAGTTGTTTTTAATCAGCTACAAAAATAAAATGCTCAAATGTTTATGTATTTAGGTCCAATGAAATATCAATATTTAACCAAAGAAAAAGAAATTACAAGTAAAATATATTTTATTTAACAAATTGTTTATAATAATAATAATAATAATAATGATACTAAAATAATACAATAATAAATAATCATAATAATAATTATGATAATAATTGTAATCATAATAATAGTAATAGCAATAATACCGATAATACTACTAATAATAGTAATAGTGATTGTAATAATGATAATAGTAATGATATGAGGGGCGCTAAGTAAGAAAAAGATACAAAAGCAAATTTTTTTTTGTAAATTTTTTTTTATTTTTCTACATAATCTCTTTTTAGCTTGATACACTTTTCCCAGCATTTCTCCAACTGTTCTAAGTCTTCCAAAAGGCAGGAATTTGGAAGGTCCTCAAAATAGGCATCTGTTTGGGAGATGACCTCTTTGTTAGACTCTCTGCCGAGCCACTTTTTGAAGTTTGGAAATAGAAAAAGTCACTAGGGGTCAAATCTGGTGGATGTGGTGGATGTTGTAGCAACTTGAACCTTAATTCTGCAATTTTTGCATGGAAACTATGCATTGTCTTGACAGAAGAGAATCTTTTTCTTTGTCAGATGAGGGCATTTTTTCTTGATTTCTACAATCAACTGGTGCATTCAACTCCATTTATCGTTCTTCCTTTCTGCAAGTAATCAATGTAGATGAATCTGTTTCCATCCCTAAAAAACAGGGCCAATACCTTGTCTGCAGAATTAACCACCTTTGCCTTATTTGGCGCTGGTGCATCTTTAAAAACCCCCTCTTTTGACTGCACTTTTGTCTCTGCAGTGCAGTTGTGTATACATGTTTCACCCACAATTATGTATTGATGCAGAAACTCAGAATTGTGACAGAAAAGTGTCAAACCAGCTTCCTAATCGACCAACAATTGTGTTTATTCTCCATTGAGAGCAAATGAGGCACCCATTTTGTTGAGATCTTTGTCGGACATAATTTTTGGTGAAAAATTGAGAAACTGTATCTAGTCATATGCCTTTGGCATCTACTATTTTGCAAACAGATGTGCCATGAAGTTTCAACTTGACTTTTATCTCTTTCAGTGTTAAACCTTTGAAATAGAAGTGTTTAATCACTGTACGAAACTTATTTTTAACTATCTCACTAAAGAAGCACAAGATTGTTGATTCAAACGCCTATGGCAATGAAACCACATCTAGTAAGAGGCGATGATTACTAAATAGAAACTTTTTTCCATGCTACAAGTATAATTTCTGGATTTTCTTCTATGGACTTATTGAATGCCTCTTGTAATGATGATGGTGATAATAATGAAAGGTAGAGTCAGCCTGAAAAATCAGTACCATAGGAAGGATCTGAACCATGGAGTTCCTCTGTCCAGTTGCTCTAATTACTGAGCCCTTTGGCAGCATACCAACACAGCACTAAGTTTCCCAACTGACTCAAATTTTAATTCTTGATTTAAGAATTCATGGAATTACAGACATTAGTTCCTAGCTATTTCTAGATAACTAATTATGAATAACTTTTATCAATAGCTTCTAATAACCTTTTGTAATGTACAGGCCTATTTCATTATTGTGTTAATGAAAGTGCTTATAAAGGGTTAAAAAAAATTAGCATTCCTCCATATAATCACTTTTTAAAGATATTCTTATCAAACACACCTCATCAGAACAAGCTTATAAAGTCTTATAAATTGCATATGCACATGTGCATCATCTGGAGACCAAAAGGGCCAGTGCTTTTAATGCACATATTTAAAATGAAAATTAGGTTCACAGTGCTTAAGCTACATTTTTTATTGAAATTTGGTTAGCCAACATTTCTACTTGGCAGAGCCTTATCTTGGCAAACTCATATCAGTATACAGCTAGCATTAACAGACAATAATCTAGAGCTGGTAAAAGATCATTAATCCTTCAGAAGGTCTTTTGTTTCAAGCTGTTACTGGGTTAAACACATAGAATTTTTTGGTAAACATATTACATCTAGTATTTGTTTTAGATAAGAGGTTAAATATCAGTCACTGAAAAGATACCCATCTTCTTTCATAACAGCCACACATTTTTCTCTATATAAACCTGCTTCTCTGAGACAAATAATCCATTTTCTTGGATTAGTGTTTAGTTTTGCAATGGAGTTACTGAAGTGGCTACCTACAATTTTGAAGCTTCTGAGCATAATTTCTCCACTTTACAGCATTTGTAATGCAGAACAGCCACCATCTTCAATACAGCTTGTGAATATTGTAAGTTAAAATCATAAAGTTTAATAAGTATATAAAATAATATCATTATACTTCAGACAGCTTGTTAAAACATGGAAATTTGCAAATCTGTAATTTGTATATTTATGAATTCAGCACTAGAAACTATAAGATGAGCATTCATGTATGTATTCAGATGAGCTGATTCAATTAGGGATTTTTGAAAAGGTAGGATATGTGTAAAGGCAAACTTCGCTTTTCTAGTTCTAACTTTAACGTCTTTATCTGATCCTTCATTCTTTGATACAGTACTTCTATATATGAGAATTCACTCTTCCTCTATCTCCTCATTCTCTAATTTAATTTTAGTATATGTTTTAATATGTGCTCTCATTTCTTTAATTTTTTTGTGAATCTACATGTAATCCTGCTGCAGATGCAAAACTGTTTAAATCTTACACTAATATCAGAGAATCTATGGGCCATCATACATATGTCATCTGCATATTCTGTGCATTGGATAACTAACTCTCCTTTGATTGTTGCATGCTCTCTTCAGAATATGGTTCCAATATCAGAATGAATAGTAGTTTCTACAACAAACAATCTTGCTTAACTTCGCATCTGATTTTATTAAATAAGTTACTAAAAGATTAAAACAGAATTTACAGAGCCCTTTTTCTTGCATAGAGACACAAATGTTTGCAAAGAAGGCCATGTGGAGTGAAAAATACCTAGTTGTTGTTAGACCACATAATATGCATATAAAAATACAAATGGCATGACTATCTCATTCCAAGATATATATGTAAATGGAATAAAATAGAATAGAAATTTATTCATCCGTTTGATCATGATACATGATGCAGGACATGTCAAAAACTTATAACTAGAATTCACATTGATGGATATATAAAATAAGATTAGAAGCAAGAAAAACTATACACAAACTATTTTTCAAAAGTGTTGGAAAATTCATATATATATATATATACCAAGTTGTTAAGAATGCATTTTATTATGCAAGTTGATTTATTTATATTTGACACTTTCAAAAAATTCCTCTAGGCTGTAAAAACAATGTTTTAACAGGAACTTTTGACAGCAGAAAAACAAAGCTGTTAATAATATTATGATATGCATGCCAATACAAATGCCAAAATAGTTAAATAATTCTCATGAGAGGAAGCTTTGTACATATAGTCAAGCATATGATATAATCAAAATTATTAGCAGGGCAAAGAAAGAAAAGTGCTCACATTAGAAAACAGTAAACCAATACAAGCGAGAAAATTGTTTTTCTCTGTGGTCACAGACTACAGTGAACTTGGGTAATTTTCGAAGCTGAAGGAACAAGAAAATAATTTAAAATATACACAAATTTTAATTAAAAAATTTACATCTAAAATTGACATTTGAGCAATTTAGCTACATTTATCCATTTGTTTCTTTGAACCCGTCTAATCAACCAGCATTGAACTCATTTACACCTAAACTTTCAGAAAATTCCTCTGCTTTCAAGTGAACAAGGGGACTACTTAAAGGAATGTTTATTGTTCTGTTTTTGCTTAAATTACATTAACACGCATTCATCGACATCAGAATTTTCTGGTTGTTTCACTCTCTTTTTTAATATTTGAATATTTCTTAAAATGTTCTCCTTATTCTTCATATAAGTTGACAAAGTGTTTGATGGTATTCTTTTGTGATTTTAGATTTTTTCTTTTATCCCTTTTCAATTTCTCAAATGACGGTGACTTTTTCTGCAAAAGTTAAAATCTAGACACACAGTTTACTAAGAGACATAGTGGCATTGATTTGCAACACACTAAATAGTAGGAAGCTCAAGCGGCAACTAAACTGTATTTTAAACAAGGGGATGTGGAAGCAGCTATAGAAGTTTAAAGCCAGCAGCTAGAGAAGCTATTGCACTCCCAAAACCATTCCAACAAAGCATACAACCCCCGAGCGATTACCTCTTTTATGAAACACATGGTCAAAGTTATCATACTAAATTTTCATGTTTAGATTAATTTTTGACTGACATTTCTAAAGCTTTGAATTAAGGAAAATGTAATTCAAATCACATGTGATTTTTTACATTGCTTTAAGGCGAAGAAAAATCTTCAAATTAATGATTTTGAATTATAAACCTTTGAATTATCCTAGTTCAACTGTATATATCCTTTCCAAAGAGCTTAATTTGATGATTGAGAGATGAAATCTTTATATTCACTTCACCTTTATTTCATTGTATATGCTAAGGGAGTATTATGTGAAAACTGTGTACCTTTTGTGTTATTAAACAACTATTGGACCAAAGAGAAGGTACAAATGTTTAAAATTTCATGTACTGTGATTATCCAACAAGTTATTTGACCATTCCAATTGATATCTGTTCTACACCCAAAGGATATTTACAGGCTATATAGAATTTCCATAGTTTGGAAGACTGTTGGGAGAAATTTGGACTGTTGTATCAATATATTACATAATTTTGTGTGAATATAAAGGGGATTTTTCATCTGTTATTAAAAGTAGCTGGATCCATATGAAATTACAGGTATAAGGGGTCATCTGGAGATTTCACTGTTAATTATTTTGTAAAGCTGAAAAACATTAATTTGTCATTCAAACTTAAAACAGCTACCTGAACAGCATTAAGTAGTCATCTAGTTTAAAATAAAATGTTATATTGAATTTAACTATATTGGCACATCATTTACCCATTCAAGGATGGAGGTGAGGTGATAAAATAAATAAGAAAAATAAATAAAAAATACGAACCTCCAACCATACCATGCCTTAGACCATATGGCCATTCTGACACATGATATTTCCAGCATTATGTGATTTATAATGCTGAATAATGATGAGAGAGGCTTTTGTTTTGCAAAAAAAAAAAATGTAAAATGCATGTATCTGCATTCAGTCGAAACCTATCAGCACCCAACCATTATACCGATGGCTTTACTCATCCTTTTCCACAGTCTTTTTTTTTAATGTGGAACATACATTTTGCCTTGATTCGATCCCATGATCCTTGTTTGATAAGTTAGCCACTCCTATTGTGCCTTAGAACACATGGTCATAAATCCAGTTGTTGAGGTTTATATTATTTAATGGAGTTATTTTACTGCTGGTAAAATGGGTTATTTAACAGTCATGCACAGGGTATGTCCATACCGCTGAAGAGGTTAATAGTTTTTATTTGCCTGTTTTTTTTTAGACATATTTTAGTGTATATTTCAAAATGCAAAAATGCCTTATTAAACAAACTGCTATCGTTAAGTGGTAGTCTGATACACCTTTGAGCTTTTGGTTTCTGTGCTACTTACTTTGGGGGTGATGGAGGAAATTTAGATTTTTCCACAATTTTAATGCGAGAGGCTTCACTTTTGTACACACATCAGGGGTATAAAAATACATTCTTATACTGAATCTCAATTCTCCAAGTGTAACAGTTTTTGAGTGAATAACATTTATAATTTGATAATTGTGAATTTTCCAAAATCTATCTTCTTGTAGACTTTTTGAACAAAATAAGCAAATTTTTTTGATAATACCAAAGAAGCCTAAAGAGAAACTCAAGAATCAGATTATCAATATCTTCTTTACAAAGGAAGAAATACAGGCACACTTTAAAAACATTGTTTTTACATTTTTACTTTCTCTACACGTACTATGTACATAGTGTATAGAGAAGGTGTTGCACTCCACTCTGTACCGAAATTTCATTGGAAATATATGTTTTAGGGTCCCCTGATCCAAAAAAGGCATTTTAAGAATTGTGTGTGTGTGTGTGTGTGTGCGTGTGCACATGTACGTGCGTGCGTGTGCGTGCATGGGTGAGTGGGTGTGTGCATGCATGCGTGTACACGATAACTCAAAAACAAAAAGTCAGTAAAATACCAAACTTGGTATTTAAGTTTAGTATCTTCCAGGGAGACGACTTTGAGAAAAATTCCGCCACTCCAAACTACCCTTTACATGGAACCTTTTTTCGAAAATTTTGATTTTCTTTAAAATGGCTCTGGAAATTTTGATTTAAATATTGTATATTAAAGATATTTACCTGTCAAATAAAATGTATATCTTGAATTTTCTGGGAATAGCCGCTGAAGACTACTTTACTCTGGATGAATTTTACAGAATTTTGCATAGCTGCTAAACCGTAAGAGATAAGAGATGGAAAAAAACTTACCATACAAAAAACATAGAGCACTATAAAACACACAATTTATGATATATTCATTTTTTTAATGGAGTTGATCATTTATGAGTTATTCCTTGTTTTTGGTTTCAGCTTTAAAAAATTATACTTTTCTCATATAGGAATTTGTCAACTCCTTTCCATACAAACAAAGGAACTTCAGTCGCATAGCTAGAAAAGCTTGTTAGCTTTTGACTATCACTTTAACCTATGGTACTCCCTTATTTTGCTTCTACTTCAAGGAAGCAAGTAATAAGACTATTTATGCTAATTTTTTTTTCAATTAGCATTAAGTAAATAGAAGAATAAGCTTTTTAACAATAATTTGTTGCAGAGATGTGGAGAACGTTATGTGAATGCAAGACATCAGATTTTTATTGTTTCTGCTCACATATTATTTTTTATTAAAAAAATTATGCTCTAATAAAAATTCTATCTTTAGTTTAACCATGAATAGTTCTGAGGGAATGAAGTAACATTTTAGGATTGTTGAATGTTTTTTATGCATTGCAATGTGCTTTTAATCTGTAGCTTGTTATAAAAATTAAAGTCTGGAAAAATTATCTTTTGTTACACCTATTAAGGGATATTTAAATAGTGCAGACTTTTAAACATGAAATAATTAAAGCAACTTCAGACATCATATGACTTTGAAACATATGTGAACTTTAATGTGCCTAGTATTTTTTCAAGGAAAATAATTGAAAAGCATATTTTGAGTGAAAATATCTGAAGTTCCATCATCCCCTTAAAGATAAAGTAAACCGTTTTGTAAAACGTATACATAAATATTATTCTGATAATGTATTTTTATTAATATGTTGTTTTTTTTGTTTTTTTTTTCAAATTCTATTAATTTCATGTTGCTTTAACTACTTGGTTTGGTATGGGTGGACAGTAGACTTCAAGGTCTTATCCCTATCCCATATGACTTTCACTTTGTTCTAAGTAGGTGATGTTAGGGTGCCATCCAATCTAGTTGCTTTTCACCAGCTGTACTCAACTGAGAGAAACAATGAAAAAATCCCAGCCAGATTGGTTGGCCCACTGATAATTTATGAATTCTTGAATGGTCTTTAATCTCAGTGTATCCTCTGACCAAAGGTGATTTACAAGCAAACACTGTATTCTATTTTTCCAATGAGCATAATTGATATTAACTAGAATTACTCTTCATAAACTAATTTCTCTAAGTTTATTCAAATTATAGCCTGTTTTGAAGTTTTGTTTTAGGAACATATAACTTTATGGCTAGGGATATAAAAGGAAAGAGAGTTTACATACTGTACTATTCCTGATATATGGTGGACTTTGTGACAGTGATGTGTTTTAACAATTGAAAATTAGTTACTTTTTATTTTGGAAAACATGTGCTTCCACTGTCAATTCTTTTGTCGACTACTGGCATTGCTTGCATTGGTGGTTGTCTCTGTCAGTCCCCAGTGGTGGTTTGATGAACCTCTGAAGCAGTAGATCACCTGGCAGGATTTTGAAATTGAAAACGCGGTTCTTGTTTTTCCAAATACATATGTTTTCCCAAACTTTTAATTCCGTCTTACTGATATTACTTGTTTGTAATATTTCCCGTTAAGTGTGAAAAAATCTTGATTTAACGGGAAATATTATAAATAGACATCTGGTTTAGCTATGGGCAGCCCGCTGTCACCAATATTAGGAGATCTCTTCATGAGCACTTTGGAAACTAGGATTAAAAAGGCATTCCCCTGGTTGTTCAAAGTATGGTACCATTATGTAGATCACATCTTTGCAATAGTCCCAGAAAAATACCTAGAAGATGCACTGAAACTCCTAAATATGCAAGAAAAATCGATTAAGTTCACAATGAAGAAGGAATGTGATGGACAACAACCATTCCTCGACCTAAAACTCATCAAAAATGAAAATCACTTAACATTTGGCATTTACAGAAAGCAACAGCTATATAAAACAAAAGATTTACAATCCCATTCCCCATCAGCATGCTTTAATCAACAGCTTACACACAGATTGGTAAATGTACCAATGGGCAAAACAGATTACCAATGTGAACTTGCTAAAATATTGGACATACCTATAGAGAATGGATTCCGGGCAGAACTGGTGTACAAAAAAATTAATAAGGCCATAAATAGGAAGAGAATTAAAGAAGTCAATACACTCACTCTAAACCAGAAAGAAAACAAGATCTACAAGAAGTTTACATACCACCCTACAACTTTCTACAAATTCCAGAGGATCTTCAAACGACATAACAACATTTTAGCCCCTAAAAACAATTACTCTATAAAAAACACTTTAAATTCTAAATTACAAGATGATATCCCACAAGAAAACAAACCAGAAGTATATCAGATCAGTTTCAATGACTGTGAAAAAATCTACATCGGCCAAACAAAAAGAAATATAAAAACAAGGGCAAAAGAACACCACAGAAATATTAAACTCAAACAAGAAGACAAATCCGCAGTAGCTTGGCATTTTTGGAAAAAGAAACACACCATAAATAGAAGCCCAAAAATCCTCAAAAACATCACAAGGAAGACAGAATTAGAAGTTTGGGAAAACAAATATATTTGGAAAAACAAGAACCGTTTTCAATTTCAAAATCCTGCCAGGCGATCTACTGATTCAAAGGTTCATCAAACCACCACCGGGGACAGAGACAACCACCACAGCAAGCAATGCCAGCAGTCGACCAAAGGAATTGATAACGGAAGCACATGGCTTCTGAAACATGTTTTCCGAAATAAAAAGTAAGTGATGTAGTGTTACAAAATCAACTCAACTAATTTTCAATTGTTTACATACTGTATATAATTTAAATTACAATGTTTCAGAGATTTTTTAAAGTTTTCAATGAAAATTGTCTAAAGCTCACACATTCTTTGTTTCATCCAGTACTTCCGACATGGTGATAGAGTTCCAATAAACTCTTATCCAAAAGATCCATATAACAATGTGAGCATCTGGTATCCAGACACATGGGGTGCTCTGACAAAGGTAAGTTTTTTGAGTATCTAAGCAGGCTTGCTTATTAAAAAAGAGTAAACACTGACAAGGAGGAGTATGCTATCTTTCCATATCTTAATTAATTCACTCAGTTGTATATATTTGTATAATGTTCTTGATAACTATACTCAAAGGAACCATTATTTTTAGAGAGGCAAGCAGCGGACTTTTGCCCTTGGTCAGTTTCTAAGGAAAACTTATGGTGACCTCCTTAACAAATACTACTTGCCAGGAGAAATAATAATGAAAAGCAGTTCTAACGACAGATGTCTTATGAGTGCAGCAATGGTACTTGCAGGACTTTACCCTCCAAAAGAAAAACAACTGTGGAACTCAGCATTAGACTGGCAACCAATTCCAGTACACACAGACACATTAATTACAGACCCGGTAAGGAAAACTACAAAGCTGCAATTTATTATTTTAAGTTGCTAAAGTTGGTTTAGGTTACAATTGGGTCTTGGATGTGTTTTAGCTGTATAGTTTTTAATGCTGGCAAGTTTAAGAATGTTATGCACATGTGCAACATTCATATGATTTTCTCTATTATCTATTCAATAAGGAATTCCTAAAACAGGTCATTCTTCAATGTACTGCAAGCTAGTAAAGATAACATTTGTAGAAATTCATTTGTTACATATTTCCTTGTAGATACAATGGGAATACAAAAATAAAGCAGGCTAATAGGATAATAAAATCTTTTAAGTGACAAAATGTAGGTTACTTCTGCGCTGAGGGTTGCAGGTTCGCTTCTCGCATAAAAATATATAGATTAAAAATACATAGATATATAAAGTGATATGCTACATTGTAAACATCTCATCTTCCACCAGTTGTAAACCATATTATAAAATTTTAAAAATACTTCCATTTCCTTTTGTTTACATCCAAGAAGTCTTAGTCCTGAAACGAACTTGGATCTCCCAATTCAAAACAAATTCACAAGTACATACAATACAAGAGGTAAAGCAGATCTGCATATTATATACCACAATTCAACCTTATTTACACATAATTTTGAACATAATGCAGTATTATTATACAACAAATTGCCAGATAACATTATAAGTATAAGAAAATAACTTTTCTCGGGCTATTAGCCAGGTCAATTCTGGAAAGATTTCCAAGCTTTCAAGAGCTAACATCGCTCTCATCTTCAGGGAATGATGTAGAGACTCCGGGTCTGCCTTTATTTATAGTCAGTCTGGTGGGGGGACCGGCCCAACGCCGCTCTATGATTGGTCCAGGTCTGGCATGGGAGGCGTTGACTGGGGGCCAATGGCGTCTGTTACCAGACGGACCTCTCTGATTGGCCCACTGCCAGATGTGAGCCTGTATTAAAACCAGGGCTAGCTTTTGGCAGTTGCGCAAATCTTTGTGCTTATTTGCTGAGCACCGAACTCCAAATGCCATTCACCTACAAGCCACTGTCCCTGTTGATTTTATTTTCTTTGTATTTAATAGCTATGGCTTCTTTGATGGAGCGGTCCCAATAGGTTGAAGACTTAAACATGGTGGTTGTGTCGCCCAGTCTCGGTCTGTGTCCTTCTTGGATGCAGTGCTCTGCAAGACCAGATTTTTCTGGATACATCAGGTGGATGTAGCTCTCATGCTCTTTGCATCTTTGTTCGATTGTCCTTTCTATCTGTCCGATGTAGGCTCTATCACATTCACATGGGATGCAGTATACCCCAGGAGTCTTGAGGCCTCTTCCAGACTCTATGGAGGATAGGGAATAATTCTGGTTAAAGAAAACTTCCCTGCCCTAGCCGGGAATTGAACACGGGACCTCCGGGGTCAGCGAGCTGACCACTTAAAAAAAAAAAGAAGACTATTGCTTTTTGTGTGCTTTAATGAGATCTGAATTTTTTGTGCTGTAAGATAACGTTTTACCCATTATGCAAAAGTTTAGAATGAAGAGGACTTCAGATGCTCCTAGAGCATTTTATTTTATTTCTCATCAAAATCTTAAACATAATAGTATTTTACTCAAAGGTGTTAGAATCATTTTTGAGAAAATCTAAAATCTTGAAATATTTTTTCATATAAATACTAATATATGGTGGGGGGGAGAGATGTTCTTGAAAACATTCATCTTGTATCCTTGGAAGATGCTGAACTTGAATACCATCTTTTGTTTCAGAGTTATGTTGTTCATTCACACATTCACACATCCACACATGCATGCATATACAGATTTTTCTAAAACTGTTTCATATCAGGGGACCTCAAAATGAGTATTTCCAGTGAAATTTCAGTATCAGATTTTTAGGTAAAATGCAGCCCTACTTATTATACATAATATAAAAAGTGAAAAATGAGACTGAATTGTAAGGTTAGATGTTTAATAAGTTTAATCAAAGGTTTTATGATACATCATTTTTCACATTAAACAATCTTTAAGAGATTTTTTTATAATTAGGTAACTCAGGTTAGAATATAAAGCTTGTTTTCAAAGTTGAGTTATAAAAGCATTCAAAGGATGTCAAAGATCAAGTTGAGGAAATAGGATTTTAGTTCTTATAAGAAAAAGAGGATTTTAATGGTTATATCTATTGACACAATATACCTTCACTAATACAGTAGTAGTACATTTCGCAGAGTTTATCGGTTTTCAAGCAAACCCACATGGTTCCCAAAATACTGGATAAACTTAAGTGTTTATGACCAAAAATGTCTCAGCACTAAAACTGAATATTTACTTTCTCTACTGTGTATGTACAATGTACATAATAGGTAGAGAAGTTTTTTTTTTTTTTAATCTGTTGCTTAATGTCCTTTAACCTGGTTGATATTGAACGATGAATGAAATTGATTCAAAAACTCAATACTGAGATTTCCCCAATAATGCTTGTTTTGAGGACCCCTGAATCCGAAGAAAGAAAGTAAAAAAAAAAGATCCACGTGTGTGCATCTGTCTGTCGATGTATGCATGTCTGAGTGTCTGTGGATAGCAAATTCAAAAATTCATTTCTGTCAGTTAAATACCAAATTTGCTATTGAAATTCAGTATCTTACAAAGATGCCATACAAATATTTTTCAGGAAAATTTCCCCACCCAAAACTACCCTTTACATGGAACATTTTTCAAAATTTTTGATTTTCTGAAAAATGTCTCTAACAATTTTGATTAAAATGCTGTATATTAAATATGTTTACATAGAAAATAAAATATATATGCTGAATTTCTTGGAAAAAGTCCCTAAAGTCCTCATCTCTGAATGTCTCTCATCAGAGTTCTCATGAATGTAGAGTCTGTACATTTTGAATTACTTTTGTAAAGCTGGTAAACCATAAGAGATAGACAAAATACTTGCTACACAAAAATTGTAGATCTTGTTAAAACACACAATTGTATCATTTCAGGAATTTTTCTGTTATTGGTTGAAATTTTATAATACTTAAACTTTTCTCAAACAGGAAGTCCTCATCCATTTTACATCTCTTTTGTTTTACTCCTGTCCATGACAATTGGATAGTGACAACTTATAAAAGATTTGACTGTCACTTTAGTCTAATGTATACTCTTATTTTCCTTTTACTTATAAGGAACTAAGAACTAAGAACATTTCTGGTAATATTTACCTTGATTGGCTTAAGTTAGATAAAAGAATTATCTTTTGTAGGAAAATAGTTTGTTTGTAGAACAGATGGAGAAAGTCATGTGAATGGAACACGTCAAATATTTATACAAAGCAGCTGCTGTTTTGGTGTCCTAGAATCTAACAAAGTTACATGTGCCTTGTTTAGTAAAAGGATTATTTTAACTGTGATACCACTCAAAAACAGTTTATTATTTAAATCACATAAGAATCACAATTTAAAAAATTCACAATATAAATTTAATGCCACAACTCTATATCTGCTGTAAACTATCTTTTATTTCTTTTTCACCATCTTACCGTTTTTATTTTATATCTGCTGTTTTTTTTTTTTCATGCTTGCTATATTTTTCAAAAAATTTTACTTTATTCCAAATTTTAGTTTTGCTTTGTATCTAGTATAGCACTATATTGTGATGATATATCTTCAAAAATTATTTTTCTAGAAAAATACTGCATTTTAGTTTAATTACAAGTACCCAAATAGGCTGTTGTAACATTGCCTTAAAATTTTCTAACATGTTATCAGATTGTTTAGTTTTCATTCTTATTAGTTAATTACTTACAGTATATTTATAGAAGCTAGCTGTTCCATTTGTATTAATCATTTCTAAGACTAACTTGAGCTTCCCCATTGTGATTTTATTTTGACAGAACCTGGGACCTTGCCCCAAGTTTCTTCAGATAATAGCAGATATTAAAAACCTACCAGCTGCGAAAGAATTTGATGAAAAAAATGCAGAATTATATGCCTTTTTAAGTGAAGAAAGTGGAGCTAATATAACTAATCTGATAGAAGCAGTTGCAGTGTATGATACCCTAAGGACAGAGGTAAGTTTAGAAACACAATATTAAGTTTATTACTGTTTTACAAAGTGCATAAGATATGTACATATATGCATATTTATATATTTATTCATAGAAGTAAGTAGAGTTTATATATATAAAACAGACAAACAGGTATACTGTTGGAGTGGTAGAGTCAGACTGAAAAATTCAATTCTATAACTGCGATTTAAACCACAGATCTCCTGGTCTTCATGCATTTGTTCTAACTACTGAGCTACTATGGCAACATGGCAGCATGGCACTAAATTCTCCAACTGACATGTACTTTCCTGGTGAAACATAAGGAGATCTCAAATTATTTTGAGATGATGTATCTGAATGGTATGAATTAATTCACATTGATTAAACTAATAATTGGTTTAACTATAAAGACCAGCACTCAAGTACTTATGGATTTTGTCACTATTGAGGTAGGTCACATCATGTATATAACGGCCATGTTGTTATTAGATTTTTATAAACCTACTGGTATTTCTGCTAAAATTAATTTCTGAATCATTCTATTGTGCCCTTGAAACATTATCAAAAGTAAGGGAAAGAAACCAAAGAAACCTCTTGGTGTGCTTGTGTATCCAACCTAAATTGAGTACCTTCTTAAAGTGTCCTATGAAATCCAAATGACAAAATAAGATAAAAATATAAGGACATACAGTAGTCATTTAATGAAAATGCTCTCAAAATTCTAAGAGAGAAGCTCACTCAGCAAACAAGAGAAAACAAGGTTATGGTTGTGAACAAAAGAACATACTCAGGATTTTTAATATTTTATGCCTAAATTATGTTATCTGAACAGATAAACACATTAATATCAAATAAATTTGTTGTATAAATATTGATTACAAAATCTCAGCTGTTTTTAGAATTTTGTAAAAGACTCTAGTCAAAGGTTAACAATGATAGCGATTTATTACTAAAATTAGAGAATATACCAATCCATTATTTTTCAGATTCACATGCACATTTAATAATCATAATTATTCATTTCTAAATCATTTTATTTCAGCTTATTCTCCATGTTAAAATGTAGATACAAAGAAAAGAATAATTTTATTTGCATATTTTAAATTTACCATTAAATTACAACATGTATGTTATTTGTATTTAGGATGAAAATGGCCTTGAACTGCCAGCTTGGACAAGTAATTACTATCCTGGAAGACTTAGAAGTATTTATGAATTTGAAAATAAGATGTATGCAGAAGATCAGGACATAAAACGAATAGGGGTTGGTAAGTTTTGCTTTAGAATATTTTACTTACGTTATTTATTGGAGCTATTAGTGGTCTCAACCAAATTTCATTGTTTATTCATATTGGATGAATATTAGTAATCATAATTATAGGATAACATTTATGATTACATATAATTTGTAATCACTTATTATACAATATAAATAACATGTAATTTCATCTCATAATCTTAAAATATGAAAAGCATGAGGTTTATCTCTCTGACACAGCTGATTATTCAAGAGGTTTAAATATGTAATAGATAGAACAAACAACCTTTAATAATATTATTACCAATATAATGTAACATAATGAGAATTAATGTTAATTAATTGTATTTTCCACTTAAGCCATGTGTGGACAGGAGTTGGGTATTCATTTCTAACATAATGAGAATTTCAATGAGTGGTTAAACTGCTCGCCTCTCACCAAGGCAGTCTAGGTTTGATCCCAAAGGATTGCCTGTGAGACTGTGGTAGAAATAATGGCATCTGGATAGGTTTTCTCCAGGTTCTCTGATTTCCACTGCCATTCATATCGCCACCTACTTTATAATCACCTTTCATCCATTTCACCATCATTTCATATCATCGTCTTCCTCACTCTCATATCAGGCATTGGACTGATTGGACTCAACTTGGCTACCCTCTCTGATCCACAGTCCATCTGCTCCTCAACAGACACCTCATTCCAGGTGCTGGTTGATAAGTCCTGCAGAGGTGTAAATCCTCATATGAGGAAGTAAATATCGTCATACAACTGTAGCAAATTTTAATCAGGGATGCACCTCAAACATCTGAAAATCACAGAAAAAAAAAGAACTAACAGAAAACCTCTAAGGCAAATTTAATTAATTCAGAGCATAAATAGCCAAACTTCTTGATTAATTCCTTCCAGGTTAGTGAAAAAAATTACAGAATAAATTGGCCAAATAGTGTGTAGTTCACCACCTGTACAAATTTTCTGCAATTTTACACCCATGTTATTTATTATATTCTCATGATGCTATAATCTCATTTTAAAATGATGTTCCACAACATGTTTTGTTATATTTATTATTTTGATTGCTTTTAAGAATATTTATTTATATTTATTACCTTCTTCAACTACAATTTTCAAAATCCATCAGTTTTCACTTTATGATATTATTAAATATCACTTTGTATCTGCCTTTCTTATGCTGTTTATGAAAGCCGCTTATTGTAACAAAAATCTCATTCTGTACAATTGTTGAACAATACTGTGCATACATCTTTACTTGGGCACTAGATTTACTGGGCAGTGAGGGCCAGGGGAAGAAGAGAGAGGTCACCCACCTGTATTTCTGCAGTTTCTTTCTTTGAGGTCCTGAGACATAATGGTGAATACCTTATTTAATTTATTGTGAAATAGGTGATGTATTAAACAAAACACAGTGACGTGCATATGTGTGAACTCCAGGATTAATATACAGAATGAAACCTAAGCATTGAAGCTACTGAGCTCTATAGCATACTTCACATCTCTGCCACCCTACTCTTCTTCCAAAATTGTGCGAAACCTACCCAATGAAGACATTGAAGCTATGCGCCTGAGAAAACGTGCACACATAGTATTTATCATTTTATAGCCTAAATGTTATCACATGTTTTATATAGAGTGGTAAATAGAAGAAAAAATACATATTTGCGGCACTTCTTAGTTTTGTCAATTGCATGCAATACTTTCTAAAGCATTTAATTTAATTTCAACCTTTACTCATAACTATTAGATATATAAATACTGAAAACCTCTTCATAAGTAAAACTATTAATCATTTATCTTGATTGAAACAGCATTTATCGGCTCTCCTTGCACAAGAAAACATTTTTTTGTCATTTAGTGCTGTGTTTTACCCTGGCATTTCTCTTTTTCAAGTTTAAATATTGCCTTTTTTTTTCTTCATGATGAGGTAGAAACACAATCCAATGTAAAATCCATTTAAACATCACGAAAAAAAAAAAAAAAAACTAAGAAAACACCAGTTAACACAATACATGTATGTAAGTTGTACTGTGGATGTGTGCCATTCTAGAAAATAGGCACACACGCCACACTGTGGAAAATGGAAATGGTGCGTTATTTATGGACACTCTTTAACTACTGTGGTTCTCAGCATCCCATTCTAAATTGGGCATGAAAGACCGCTTAATTTTGCTCAGAGGCCTCTCTATCAGGCTTGAGGTTCTTTTACGTGTCGTAAATCTACGACACGAGACCAATGACTTTACTTCTCTTCCGAAGGAAGCCATACTAAGGATTTTTACACCCGAAAAAAATCCATCGTCCTCCGCTGGGTTTGAACCGGCAACCTTGGGTATATAAAGTTACCATGGTAACCATTACACCACGGAGGGCGATACACACTGTGGACCAGCAGTTAACTTGGAAGATGGAAGGTACATGATCTGGAACGCTTCTCAGAGATACTATGATCTGCTTCTTTGCACTTTCTCAGTCTAATTAATTTGGAAACCAAGCTTAGTATTAACCTTAATTTTCACATTTCTTTTAATAATTCTGTTATGAAATTTGAATCCTGTTTCTAAAACTGTAAAATTACTCACACAATATAGTGCAACAGGCATTTTAATTTGTGGGGCACCAGTAAAAATATGAAAATGTTTAATTTCAGCTACCATCATTTACCAGTTAATTCAGGATATGGTGCAGAAAGCAGAAGGTAATCTTTCTCCTGATTTCAAGGCCATACTTCATTCCACACATGATATTTACTTAACATTTATCCTGGGAATTCTGGGAATTGAAACTGAGTATCTAATTGGTTATGCAGAAGCACTCATTTTTGAACTTCACAAAATAGAAGCTGAGTATGAAGTGAAGGTAAGTAAAAGCAATCCTTCAAAAACTAGGATGTAACTAGTGCTCGTCTTAATGTAACTAGGTTCACCAGCCATTCTTTGTTTAAATTGTGGCCCCCATGTTCCAACAAAATCATAACAGGATGCTTCTCTGTATTATAGGCTAAGGTTCTGTTTAACCCCTTTTTCTTAAATTCATTTTACGATTTCATATTTGTAGGTTTAATCATTACAATTTATTGTATTTTGAAGTTGAAAAAACTTGAGTACTACAGCTATTATTCACCATGACAAAAAATGGGAGAACAAAAATTGTGTGACATGTTTAAGGTGCTCCAAAATAAGATATATTTATTATCATCTTTCTTTTTTTTTGAGGGAGGAGGGAAATGGTAGATCATATCAGACAATGAGAGAAATGAGTGAGGTGTGCTCAGATGAGACGGGTGTCCATAAAGCTTTAAAATAACTTACATTTGTCAAGATAAGGAAAAAAAGAAACCCTGGATAATTAATTTGGGTAACTCAGCCTAATTGAGATTAGAAGTCAGGACCACTTGAGTGTGAGGCAGACATGCTACTCCCACACCACAACTTTTGAATATTTGTTATGACAATATCAGGAACAAATTAATGCTCTCATTTTTTTCTCTAGAGTTCTTTCTGTACAGAAAGAAGGAAAGAACTGTTTAAATGTCAAGAAAGCAGTAATTGTGATCAAGATAAAATTTGATACTTTTTTGTATTAACCTTTATGAGAGAATACTGAAAAAAGAATATATAGCAGATCTTCATTTATCATAAGCTCAAAATATGTAATTATATGCCGAAAGGTAGAATCAGACTGAGAAATTCAAGGGAATAGTCCTTTTCAAGTTGATTCTCCCTTCCAAGCCCTGAGTGAAAAATGAATTAATCATAGTTATATGCCATTAAATTTTAAGGCTTACTTATATAAGAAGTGATCTGCTTTTGTCTCTTTTTAGAGGAGGAGGGGGAGAATCTGGTTACCTATATTGAAACATAATATGCCACTAAAATATTCTCAGAAAATTAAATCCTTGTGGTAAAGTAATAGCATGTTCAGATAACAGTCCTATTTATTCGATTCATTTTCAAATTCCTTTTACACACAAAGATTCATCTGCAGATTTGCCAAGACTTAATTTCACACCACAAATCCTCTTATTTAGATCCCTTCATTATTTGTACTGATATTGGGTTTTCAAAGCTAATGCCATGTTATGGGAATTATTATTAAAGTCTTATGTTACTCAATTTCCAGCTTTGATTTTTATATTTCATTGATAGATCTTAGAACTTTACAATAAAATTATATCAACTTATGGAATTATTAATTTTTATTTCTGTCTTTTCTTTCAGTTGCTTAATGTTAAGGATCCATTCACAGGTAAAGCTGACCTCATTGATCTTCCAGCATGTGCAAGCCCTTGCACTCTGGAGAAATTTCTGAAAGCTTTTCAAAATGTTACTTTATCACCACAAGATCGTGAAAAGGAATGCTACACAAAAAAATGAATACAGTGAGGTCTTTTACTAGTTCATTCTTTGGTATGTAATAACAAACAAGTGCATTAATGTATTATGTTTCCTGCAACGTTTCACAGATATGCTCACACTTTATAAGATGTCTGTAAGCTATTTTATTGGTATATTGCATGTTTCACCACCAGAAAAATAAATTTTTGATCATATCTATGTTTTTATTTTATGTTATTCTTGAAGAAGGCAATAGGTACAAATGTTCCTCAGTTAATTCAAAAGTGTGATACTGCATATTGGTTAATCAAATAAGGTAAATGTTTAGCATTCATCCTGGGCTCAGATTATAGCTGGTATAGCTACTGTTTTACTGCCATTAGAAATGCTATACTAGCAGCTACCACAATCCAGATACAAACAGTATCAGACCCTTCATCTTCTGTCTGTTCACCAACCCATGTTGCCAATAGGTTTAGAACTATAATCCTGATGTGGGTTATCTCGTTTAACAGGGTGCACTTTGAGTAGGTGAGAGTGGAGTGGTACAGATAATGCCATCAGAAAGGAATTGCATATGAAATCCTGTTGTACTATCTGTCAGAAGGACATTATCCTATAAGACAAGGACAAAATGGAACAGGCTATTACAGTAGTTCAATCCTGATAATGATGATGATGTTTAACATTAATTTTCAGGTTTCTTAGAATATATAAAATTCTTATTAATTTGATACAGTTTACTTGTAATATCATTTTTGACATGAAAATCAATTTTCAGGGAATTTTTACTTTCTCTATATTCACTATGTACATAGTGTATAGAGAATGTATTGCACTCCACCAAAAAATTCAATACAGAGATTTCACTGGAAATATATGTTTTAGGGTCCCCTGTATCCAAAAAAAGTATTTTCACAAAAAGGTCTCTGTGTGTGTGTGTGTGTGTGTGTGTGTGTGTGTGTGTGTGTGTGTCCATGTGTCCATGTGTACGTGTGTCTGTGAACACGATAACTCACAAACGAAAAGTCGGTAAAATACCAAACTTGGTATTTAAGTTTAGTATCTTCCAGGGATGCGATACAAAGATTTTGAGAATAATCCCCCCACCCCAAACTATCCTTTACATGGAACTTTTTTCGAAAATTTCGATTTTCTCAAAAATGGCTCTAACGATTTTGATTAAAATATCGTATATTAAAGTTATTTACCTGACAAATAAAATGTATATTTTGAATTTTCTGGGAATAGCCTCTGAAGACTACTTTATTCTGGATGAATTTTTCATAACTAGTAAACCGTAAGAGATGGACAAAAACTTAACCCACAAAAAATGTAGACCACATTAAAACACACAATTTATGTTATATATATATATATATATATATATATATATATATATATATATATATATATATATTTTTTTTTTTTTTTTTTTTGTGGCATTGATCGTTTTTGAGATATTCCTTTTTCTTGGTTTCAGCTTTGAAAAACTTATACTTTTCTCACACATGAATTTGTCAACTCCTGTCCATACAAACAAAGGAACATCAGTCACATAGCAACCAGCTTTTGCCTTTCACTTTAACGTATGGTACTGCCTTATTTCGCTTCTACTTACAATAAAGCAAGAAATAAGACTATTTCTGCTAATTTTGCTCGATTAGCATGAAATAAACAAAAGATAAGCTTATTAACAATAATAATTTACAGAGATATAGAGAAAGTCATATGAATGGAACACATTAGATTTTTTAAAATAGTGTGAGGATAAGCATAATCCTGTAACTAAAAACCTCAATGATAAACAAGTCTGAACATGAAAATATTATTAATATGGAAAGTTAAATAACATCACATACAAGAGTTAATTCTGCTTAGAACTACCTTTCTCAGTTTGTTATTCTTCATCTATCTCCTATATAGAAGTGTAAATATTGAAGTGTTTGAATTAAAAACTCAGATGATAGTTTATGTGGTTTTACAAGAAAATGAAATATATATGTAACTCTGGGAAACATATGCATTATTAAATAATAATTCAAATTATGTGTTGATAGATTGCAATATCCTATCACCTTTATGCCTAAAAAAACACAGATACAATATCACCAAGAACAATACATTTTATGCATTATATCTTTATAACTTTGTACTGCATTTATAAATACATACTTCAAAGCTTTCTCTTCTGGTATATTTATGCAATAACCTGTTAAAAGTGTTTCATATAATAACAATGGATTATTGTTCATATAATAAAATTCCATAGTTAATTGTGACTTGTGGATATTACTCATGCACACACATACATACATTTGAACCTTCTGGATTCAAGGATCCTCAAAACATGTATTTGTGGTGAAATCTTAATGTCAAATTTAGGGGTAGAATGTTAAGATACAGACATACACATACAGATCTTTTTCTATAAATGCTTTTTTTGGGGTTCAAGGGTACTCAAAACATACATATATTTCTGGTAAAATCACAGTATGAAATTTTTGGGTTGAATGTTAAGCTTATCTATCCAAAAACAGTAAGACTCAATACAATTATGTATTTGCTTAATTGTTATATTTGGTGTTTCTGTAGCCTGATTTCTAAATTTATTTTCAGTTTGCATATATGGCCGTGCTGTGGCCGAGTGGTTAGACCACTTGCCTCTCACCTAGATAGCCGGTGTTCGATCCCAAGCGACCGCATGGTGAAATTTGTGGTGGAAAAAGCGGCGCTAGGGAGGGTTTACTCCAGATACTCTGGTTTCCCCCGCCATCGCATTCCACCGGTGCTCCATCATCATTCATGTATCATCAGTGTCATCGCCTGCAGTGCCTTAAATAGTTAAAGCAGGTGTTAAACACTACCAAAAAAAAAAAGTTTGCATATGCACTACTTTTTACAATCATCACAACTGATCTAATAAATTCTGGATTTTAATGTGTGTGGGGTTATATTTTTGAATGGTTTATTTAGTATGCTGTTCAGATCGAATTTGTTCTGTAGTGCTAGACTGATGTTATATCTGTTGAAGACCTTTCAAATATTACAAATGTCCAAGGATGTTATGTGAGTTTCTCATATTTCCAACATATATCAGAATGATTTTAGTATGATTGAGAAATTTTCTTGTTGGATAGAAGATTCAGACTGAAAAATTCAATACTATAACCAGGATTTGAACCACGGATCTCTGGTCTTTAGCTCTAACCACTGAGTCACCATGGCAACATGCTGGCATAGCATTAAATTGCTTAATTGACTCATATATTTCCAGAAAACCACAAGGTGGTTAAAATCCTGGCTCTGGCATTGAATTTTTCAGTCTGACTCTACCTATCCAACTCCTTTCCTATACACGGCTTGTGTGATAAAACAATTAAATTAACACCAATTGACCATAAAGTTGGCATCAGGGACTTAACGTACTCACACCATTGTAAATTGCCATTGGAGTATGTCATTTCAAAATAAATTGAGATCATATCGTGGTTTACTAGGAAACATGCGAGTCAGTTGAGAAATTTAATGCCATTCTGGAGTATTTCCATGCTAGGTCAGTTGTTAAAGCAAATGGCTATAGTTTGGGAGATCCTTAGTTCAAATCCTAGTTATGGCATTGAGTTTTGTGGTCTAGCTCTACTTATCCAACTCTTGTCTTACATGCAATTTGTGTGAAAAAACAAATTATCACCAAATTTTATTGTGTTTTCACTATCTTTCAACATATTCCTAATACTTCCATGTAAATTACAAATTTAAAGCCGCTATTTGTAGATTCAACAATTTCAGAAAATCTTCTAGTAGTTTCTGTCGTATGATTACAAAAATACTATCAACATATCTCCACCAAAATTTGTAGGTTTGATGAAAGTCTTTAACTACTAGGTGGCTCATTAATTAGTCAGTCAAGATGGACAACAAGGGACTCCCTATAATTGTTATATATTATATATTTACACATTTACAGATATTAGCTCAGAATAGTACATTTACATCACTACCTATAAATCAATTGAATAAAATGGTTTTCTTATCAGTAAGTATAAATACATATTAATAATCTATTGAGAAACATATTTAGTTGCCTCAGATAGTTTGTTGGACATATTAAGTTTAATTATTTAATTAAAACAATTAATTAAGCACTAAGGCAAGTGTTAGAACTAATTTGCATCATAGATAATATTTTTTATGGAGTAATTAAAATATACATATTTTTTTAAACTCTAAATGATATAAAATAAAAATAAATGGAGAAGAATAGTTGTTTTTAATGAGCTACAAATATAAAATGTTCAAATGTTTATGTTTTTATGTCCAGTGAAATATCAATATTTAACCAAAGAAAAAGAAATTACAAGTAAAATATATTTAATTTAACAAATTGTTTATAATAATAATAATAATAATAATGATAACAATAACCATAATCATAATATTAGTAATGGCAATAATAGTAATAATACTAATAATAATAGTAATAACTATAATAATAATAATAATAACAATAATAATAATAATAATAATAATAATAATAGTTGTAATAATGATAATAGAAATGATATGAGGGGTGTTCAATAACTCCTTAGAAAAGGATAGAAAAACAAACTTCTTTTTTTGAAGATTTTCTTTATTTTTCAATGAAAGTGCTTATAAAGGGTTAAAAAAAATTAGCATTCCTCCATATAACCATTTTTTAAAGATATTCTTATCAAACACACCTCATCAGAACAAGCTTATAAAGTCTTATAAATTGCATATGCACATGTGCATCATCTAGGAGACCAAAAGGTACACTGCTTTTAATGCACATATTTAAAATGAAAATTTGGTTCACAGTGCTTAAGCTACATTTTATATTGAAATTTGTTGTTAGCCAAAATTAAGACATTTCTACTTGGCAGAGCCTTATCTTGGCAAACTCATATCAGTATACAGCTAGCATTAACAGACATTAATCTAGAGCTGGTAAAAGATCATTAATCCTTCAGAAGGTCTTTTGTTTCAAGCTGTTACTGGGTTTAACACATAGAATTTTTTGGTAAACATATTACATCTAGTATTTGTTTTAGATAAGAGGTTAAATATCAGTTGCTGAGAAGATACCCATCTTCTTTCATAACAGCCACACCTTTTTCCTTATATAAACCTGCTTCTCTGAGACAAATAATCCATTTTCTTGGATTAGTGTTTAGTTTTTGCAATGGAGTTACTGAAGTGGCTACCTACAATTTTGAAACTTCTGAGCATAATTTCTCCACTTTACAGCATTTGTAATGCAGAACAGTCACCATCTTCATTACAGCTTGTGAATATTGTAAGTTAAAATCATAAAGTTTAATAAGTATATAAAATAATATCATTATACTTCAGACAGCTTGTTAAAACATGAAAATTTGCAAATCTGTAATTTGTATATTTATGAATTCAGCACTAGAAACTATAAGATGAGCATTCATGTATGTATTCAGATGAGCTGATTCAATTAGGGATTTTTGAAAAGGTAGGATATGTGTAAAGGCAAACTTCGCTTTTCTAGTTCTAACTTTAACGTCTTTATCTGATCCTTCATTCTTTGATACAGTACTTCTATATATGAGAATTCACTTCTCTTCTATCTCCTCAGATCTAATTTTAGTATATGTTTTACTATGTGCTCTCATTTCTTTAATTTTTTTGTTAATCTACATGTAATCCTGCTGCAGATGCAAAACTGACTAAATTTGTAACTTACATTAATATCAGAGAATCTATGGGCCATCATACATATGTCATCTGCATATTCTGTGCATTGGATAACTGTCCTTTGATTGTTGCATGCTCTCATACATGATTCCATTATCAGAATTCTACAACAAACAGTCTTGCTTAACTTCACATCTGATTTTATTCCATAAATTACTAAAAGATTAAAACAGCATTTACAAAGCTCTTTTTCTTACATAGAGACAAGAAGGCCATGTGGAGTGAAAAATACCTAGTTGTTGTTAGACCACATAATATGTATATAAAAATAAGACAAATGGCATGAATATTTCATTCCAAGACATATATGTAAAAGAAATAAAACAGAATAGAAATCATCCGTTTAATCAAATGACATAAGCAGGACACGTCAACAACTTTTTAACTAGGATTCACATTGATGGATTAAATACAATAAGATTAGAAGCAAGAAAAACTATACGCAAATATTTTTCAAAAGTGTTGCAAAGTTCATATATATACCAAGTTGTTAAGAATGCATTTGGTTATACAGGTTGATTTATTTATATTTGACACTTTCAAAAAATTCCCTTAGGCTGTAAAAACAATATTCTAACAGAAACTTTTTGACAGCTGGTCATAATTTAGTAATTAAGACAGAAAAACAAAGCTGTTAATAATAGTATTATATGCATGCCAATACAAATGCTAAAATAGTTTAATAATCCTCATGAGAAGAAGCTTTGTATATATGGTGAAGCATATGATATAATCAAAATCATTAGCAGGGCATGCTAATTATTGGACAAAGAAAGAAAGTTGCTAACATTAGAAATCAGTGAACCAATACAAGCGAGAAGATTGTTTTTCTCTGTGGTCACAGACTACAGCGGAACTTGGATAATTCAAAGCTGAAGGAGCAAGAAAATAATTTAAAATATCCTCAAATTTGAATTAAAAAATTTACCTCTAAAATTGACATTTGAGCAATTTAGGTACATTTATCCATTTCTTTCTTTGAATCCGTCTAACCAACCAGTGCTAGCATTGAACTCATTTACACCTAAACTTTCAGAAAATTCCTCTGCTTTCAAGTGAACAAGGAATGTGTTTTGTTCCGTGTTTGCTAAATTATTTTAACACTCATTCATTGACATCAGAATTTTCTGGTTGTCTCACTCTCTTTTTCGATCTTTCAATTATCACTCGAGGGACATCTTAAAATGCTCTCCTTATTCTTCATGTAAGTTGACAAAGTGTTTGGTGGTATCCAATATTCTTTTGCGATTTTAGATTTTTTCTTCAAATCCTTTTCAACTTCTCAAATGAATCGGTCGTTGGAGAAGGGAACTAAGCAATTTTTTTCACTTTTTCATTTTTTGATACATCCACTATAATTCGGCATAAATACATCGTCCTGAGTTGAAAGGAATTATGTCTAATGGCTCCTTAGTGGAGAAAATTCACTTCCTGTGACTTCATCAGGAGGAGAAAGGAATTATGTCAGTGACTTAGTTCTTTTCTCCTCAGTAAGCTCGATATGATCAGTATCGGAAGCGCTCCTGTTGCACCAAGAATGTACTTCAACAATGGGTGGCATATTACACCTGTGGTATCAGTCTTGATTCGCCATAATTGTTGAGACTGCAGTTGTTTAGTTTAGCTTTGGTTAGTTAAGCGATCATGTCACCCAAAAGAAAGCGAAATGAGGATGAGCACAAAAGGAGGAAAATAAAATGTGCAAGAGCTCATGACATACTATACTTGAACTACCAGAGCAATCCTGTTCCCAAAAAAGCATAGGAGCACATTGCAGGTAAGTGAATAAGCATCGCAGTAGCAAATCCATAATGCGTTTAGTTTTATAATTTATAGTAAGTGCTGTGACATTGCTAATGTGATTCAACACTTTTTAGGTGTCGATTGGAATACTTCCTTCCGCCATATTAATGATGCACAATGCCTGAAGATTCTGTCAGATTTTCTCAACATATAAGATAATAGTGCTCAAGATATACATTTAAGGACTCATTGTTGCTAAAGACATGAAGCAAAACCGACGAAGGAAACAACAGAATGGATGTGCATGTAACAAGAAAAAATATTTTTTTGTTGTTGTAGAAGGTAGATGCCTGAATATTTGCAAATTATTTTTTCTTAACCAACATGCTGTATCCCAGAAGCAAGTATTTTGAATATCAAACCTCCTTGTTGGAGAACAAATTCCAAGGGATAAACAAGGTGAAAATGAGTGTACCACCAAAATTACAGAAAATGTCTTGAAAGCAATATATAATCATATCCATTCATTTCCCCTTCGGACAACACACTATGCTAGCAAAGAAATACAATACTTGGGCATATGCTTGAATATCAAAATAATGCATGATCTTTTTTGGCATAAATATCCCAAGTATGATTTTTATAAAAAGTATTTTTCTGAAAATGCTAGTTATGCTTTTGGCCACCCACAAATTGATATTTGCAGCAAATGTGAGGATCTATAAGCCAAAATAAAAAGCCCTCATATCACTGACAGCAGCAAAAGGGCAGCACAAATCAATCTTGATGTGCATAAGCGAAGGAGCAGGAGATTTTATTCTGCACTAATGCAAATGGAACAGAATAAGGATAGTCAAGTTGCTGGTTTGGCATTTGACTTTATGCACAATTTGGCTTTACCAAACATCCCTGTTCAAGAAACATTTTACCTTAAACAGCTATGGATGGATAGTTTCTGTATTTATAACATCAAATCCAGACATTGTGTCATGGATCTGTATATTAAAGGTGAGGGAAAGAAGGGGGCAAATGAGGTATGTTCTTTCTTATATGATTACCTCCATACTTTTCTGTCAGAAAATATTAAAGAGCTCTACCTCTTTTCTGATGGAGCGCCAGGACAAAACACAAACCACACGCTAATCTGAATGTGCCTTGGATTAACAAAGTTGGGCAAGATGAACAAGATCATTCACCGATTTCCAGAGAGGGGATTTCATACCTTCCATGTAATCGAGGATTTGGAGTAATGAGCAGAAAAATCTCAATGACAGAGTTTATACTCCTAAAGAATATGTGGAGTTGATAGCTAATAGTGTGTCAGGAATAACTGTGACTATGTTTCAGACAGAAAACATTATGAATTTTGACAAGTGGAGGTCTTAGTTTTTCAAGAAAATTGTTGCTTCTGTAGAAATAACAAGTAAGGATTTTCCAAGGAGCAAGAAAGAATCATTTGCGATTTCCCAGTATAAGGGTTTCATTTACAAAACTGCTATGCCTGGAATAGCAAAGACACACCCATTCATCAACAGTTGTTTAACATATACATTTTGTTTGCTGAAAACCCGACCAAAGCTTTACATTGATCTGGAGTTAGCATATCCACAACTCAGAGTGCCCATTCAGCAGAAGAAAATGGAGGACATACACAAGCTAGTGAAACATGTATGCAGGGAAGATGTACTGAAATTTTATGAAGATATATTGCAGTGGCCAGTGATTTCATAAATCATTTATTTAGGATAAAGGAACTATAATGGTTATTTGTGTATTACACATTCGTGTTTCTACAAAATTCTTCATTTCATACAAATTTTGGTCTCTTTCATTTTGTGTCGCTTTTATGAAGTACGGCTTTGTAACTGTATTATACAAGGTGCTAAATTTTAGATTGTAATAAAACCCACATTTTGAAATTAATAAGGGTATTAAGCTTTGATAAACCGCCCATCAAGTGGAGAAAGGAACTAAGTCATTTTTTTTCAAACTCACTTTTTTACAATATTAGTAACAAAGGAGTGAGTATATCTATACAATATTATAAAAATTACAATAATGAATACAATAAAACGTCAAACAGAAATTTCTGAAAATAAGTCATTTGACTAAACAGTTTTGTTTGTCTCTCCTGATAAACGTCAAAATGTAACCTAGTTCCTTTCTCCACTGACCAATTCAAATGATGGCAACTTTTTCTGCAAAAATTATAATCTGGACACACAGTTTACTAAGAGCTATAGTAGAATTGATTTGCAACACACTGAACAGTAGGAAGCTCAAGCAACAACTAAAGATGCAAGTGTTTTAAACAAGGGAGCAGATATACAAGTTTGAGGTTGGCAGCTAGAGAAGCTATTCCACACTCCAAGCCATTCCAACAAAACATACAACCCCAGAGCGGTTACCTCTTTTGCAGAAACACATGTATAAAGTTATCACATTAAATTTCCGTGTTTAGATTCATTTTTGAGTGACATTTCTGAATAGAAACTTTGAATTAAGGAAAATGCAATTCAAATTACATGCAATTTTTTACATTACTTTAAGACCAAGAAAAATCTTAAAATTAACGACAATTGAATTATAACCTTAGAATTATCTGAGTTAAACTGTATATATCTTTTCCAAAGAGGTTAATTTGGTGGCTGAGAAATGGAATCTTCATAATCACTTCACCTCTATTTTAAAATTTCATGAACTGTAATTATTCAACAAGTTATTTGACTATTTCAATTGATAATCGTTCTAAATCCAAAGGATATTTATAGGCTATGTAGAATTTCCATAGCTCGGAAGACTGCTGAGTGAAATTAAGGCACTCAAATGTATCAATGTTTTACAACATTTTGTGTGAATATAAAGGAGATTTTACATCTGCTAATAAAAGCAGCGGGATCCATATGAAATTACAAATATAAGGGGTAATCTGGAAAATTCACTGTTAATAATTTTGTAAAGCTGAAAAAATTAACAGGTAAAATAGCTACCCGTCCAGCATTAAAATAAAATGTTATATTGGATTTAACTATATTGACACATCATTGGCCCATTCAAGGATGGAGGTGAGGTGTTAAAATAAATAAAAAATAATATTTTGGTTCTTTAGGGTACGAACTTCCAATCATACCATGCCCTTAGATTGCATGGCCATTCAGAACATGATCATTCCAGCATTATCTGATCTTATAATGCTAAATAATGATGAGAGGGGCTTTTGTTTTACCCCCCCAAAAAAAAAATGCATGTATCTGCATTCAATCGAAATCTGTCAGCATCCAACCATCATACCAATTGCTTTAGTTGGGCATTTCTCTTGAATGTGGAACATACATTTTGACTGGATTTGTTCCCTCGATCCTTGTTTGGTAGGTTAGTCACTCCTATCATGCCTTAGACCATATGGCCATAAATCCAGTTGAGGTTTGTATTATTTAATGGAATTATTTTACTTTTGGTAAAATGGGTTTTTTAACAGTCATGCACAGGATGTCATATCATAACCAAATTGCTGAAGGGGTTAAGGGTTTTTTTTTTACCTATTTTTGTAGACATGTTTTAGTGTGTATCTCAATATGCAAAATTGCCCTATTAAATAAACTGCTACCATCAAGTGGTAGTCTGATATATTTTTGAGCTCTACGCTGCCATGCTACTTACCTTGGGGGTGATGGGCAAAATTTAGATTTTCCACAATTTTGATGCGAGAGCTTCACTTTTGTACACACATCAGGGGTATAAAAATACGTCCTTATACTGAATTTCACTTCTCCAAGTGTAATAGTTTTTGAGTTAATAGCATTTTTAATTTGATAATTGTGAATTTTCCAAAATATATCTTCTTGAACACTTTTTGAACAAAATTACCAAAATTTTTTGATAATACCAAAGAATCCTAAAGAGATTATTAGTATCTTCTTAACAAAGGGAGATATAAAAAGTTAAATTCACTATAAAAGCAATGTTTTTTACATTTTTACTACTGCTGTACACATATCATTGTTTATTTAAAACATTATGCTCTAATAAAAATTCTATCTTTAGTTTAATTAAGAGAGTTCTGAGATGATAAAGTAGGTAACATTTTAGCATTGTTGAATGTATTTTATGCATTGCAATGTGCTTTTAATCTGTAGCTATGTTATAAAAATTAAAGTCTGGAAAAATTACCTTTTGTTACACCTATTAAGGGATATTTAAATAGTGCAGACTTTTAAACATGAAATAATAAAAGCAACTTCAGACATTTTATGGCTTTGAAATATATGTGAACTTTAATGTGTCTAGTATTTTTTCAAGGAAAACAAACTGAAAAGCATATTTTGACTGAAAATGTCTGAAATTCCATTATCCCCTTAAAGATAAAGTAAACCATTTTGTAAAATGCATACAAAAATATTATTCTGATAATTTCTTTTTTTATTAATATGCTTTTTTTTCAAATTCTATTAATTTTATGTTGCTTTAACTACTTGGTTTGGTATGAGTGGACAGTAGACTTCAAAATCTTATTCCTGTCCCATAAGACTTTCACTTTGTTCTAAGCAGGCGATGTTAGGGTGCCATCCAATTTAGCTGTTTTTCACCATCTGTACTCAACTGGAAGAAACCATGAAAAAACCCCAGCCAGATTGGTTGGCCCACTGATTATTTATTGGATTCTTGAATAATCCTTAATTTCAGTGTTCCCTCTGTGCAAAGATGATTTACAAGCAAACACTGTATTCTATTTTTCCAATGAGCATAAATTAATATTCATAAACTAATTTCTCTAAGTTTATTTAAGTCATAACCTGCTTTGAAGTTTTGTTTTAAGAACACATGACTTTATGGCTAGAGATATAAAAGGAAAGAGAGTTTATATACTGTATTTCATTTAAATTACAATGTTTCAGAGATTTTTAAAAGTTTTCAATGAAAATTGTCTGAAGCTCACACATTCTTTGTTTCGTTCAGTACTTCCGGCATGGTGATAGAGTTCCAGAAAAATCTTATCCAAAAGATCCATATAACAATGTGAGCATCTGGTATCCAGACACATGGGGTGCTCTGACGAAGGTAAGCTTTTTGAGTATCTAAGCAGGCTTGCTTATTAAAAACAGTAAGCTTTGTAAAGGAGGAGTATGCTATCTTTCCATATCTTAATTAATTCATTCAGTTGTACATTTATGTGCAATGTTCTTGATAACTATACTCAAAGGAGCCATTATTCTTAGAGAGGCATACAGCGGACTTTTGCTCTTGGTCAGTTTCTAAGGAAAACTTATGGTGACCTCCTTAATAAATACTACTTGCCAGGAGAAATAATAATGAAAAGCAGTTCTAATGACAGATGCCTTATGAGCGCAGCAATGGTACTTGCAGGACTTTACCCTCCAAAAGAAAAACAACTGTGGAACTCAACATTAGACTGGCAACCAATTCCAGTACATACAGACACATTAATTACAGATCCGGTAAGGAAAATTACTAAGTTGTAATTTATTATTTTAAGTTGCTAAAGTTGATCTAAATTGCAATTGAGTCTGGGATCTATTTTAATTGTATAGTTTTTAATGCTGGTGAGTTTAATAATGTTATGCACATGTGTAACATTGGTAAAATATAACATGTCCAGGCTTGTAGTCCATGGTTGGATATTAAAATTATTAAAACTTGACATTTCGTCCTCAGCTGTGGAGCGTATCCACAGAAATGAAGCTGGGCAGGAACAGCTAGCAACTGTTAGCTGTTTCTTCCTGGCAGTAGCTAGTTGTTCCTGCCCAGCTTCATTTCTGAGAATGTCCTCCACAACTGAGGATGAAATGTCAAGTTTTAATAATCTTAATATTCAACCACGGCATACAAGCCTGGACATGTTATATTTTACCAATAATAACACTGGCTGTGAAAGCCTACGAGCATATTTAATGTGTAACATTCATTTGATTTTCTCTATTATCTATTCAACAAGGAATTCCTAAAACAGGTTATTCTTCAATATACTTCATGCTAATAATATAATTGTTACATATTTCCTTATAGATACAATGGGAATACAAAAATACAGCAGGCTAACAGGATAATTTAATCTCTTATGTGACAAAATGTAGTTTACTTCTGTGCTGAGGGTCGCAGGTTCGCTTCTTGCATAAAAATATATAGATTGCAGAAAAGAGTGATACGCTACATTTTAAATATCTCATCTTCCACCAGTTGTAAACCATATTATAACATTTTAGAAATACTTCCACTCCCCTGTGTTTATATTCAAGAAGTCTTAGTCCTGACAAGATCTTGGATCTCACAGTTCAAAACAAATTCACAAGTACATACTCACAATACAAGAGGTAAAGCAGATCTGCATATTATAAACCACAATATAACCTTATTTACACATAATTTTGAACATAATGCAGTATTATTATACAACAAATTGCCAGATAACATTAAAAGTATAACTTTGGAAAAGAGGTACAAATTGTCCCTAAAAACATTTTTAATGAGAGGCTGTTTTTATTCAGCAAAAGAATATTTAAATTGTAATTTCTCTTGACTATGCTTCTTAAAATTTGTATTATGTAAAAATTAATGTAATACCTTTTATGTATGTAGTTTAGTTTGTAAGTTTTTAGTTTTATATGCTTTGACAAATCCCATATCTTTGTACAAGATCTAAATGGTGAATAAAGTATATGATATCATACGATACTATGTAATGGCCTTGAAATTCAGTTCTCTTGCTTGACCAGGAGAAAGAAAAATAACTACTTCTCATTTGTATTTTAAAATTAAACTAATTAAAAGCAGTACCTCGGATATGATTAAGTCAAAAAAAAAAAAAAAGTGCTTTAATGAGATCTGATTTTTTGTACAGTATGCAAAAGTCATTCAGAATGAAGAGGACTTCAGATGCTCCTCCTAGAAAATTTTATTTTATTTCTCATTAAAATCTTAAACATAAATAGTATTTTAATCAAAATTGTTAGAATCATTTTTGAGAAAATCTAAAATCTTGAATTTTTTTTCATAGAAATATTAATATATGGTGGGGGGGGGGTATTCTTGAAAATCTTCATCTCGCATCCTTAGAAAATGCTGAACTTGAATACCAACTTTTGTTTCAGAGTTATGTTATTCATTCACACATCCACACTTCCACACATTCACACATGCATGCATATACAGATTTTTCTAAAACTGTTACTTATCAGGGGACCTCAAAATGAGTATTTCCAGTGAAATTTCAATATCAGATTTTTGAGTGAAATGCAGTATTTGCCTTACTTACTATACATAATATGGAAAGTGAAAATGCAGACTAAATTAAGAAGGTTGATCAAAGCTTTTGTGATTCATCATTTTTCATATTAAACATCTTTAAGAGATTGTTTATACTTAGATTACTCAGGTTAGAACATAAAGTTTGTCTTCAAAGTTGAGTTATAAAAGCATTCAAAGGATGTCAAAGATCAAGTTGAGGAAATAGGATTTTAGTTCTTATAAGAAAAAGAGGATTTTAATGGTTAAATCTATTGAAACAATATATATAAAATAAGAACTGAAGCTTTCCTGGCGACGTGTTAATTCCAAATCTTCTCGGGCTTCTAGCCAGGTAAAAACTTGGCTTGACACCAACGTTTCGAAGAAGTGCATCTTCCTCGTCTTCAGGGTGAACTGATGATATTATATATACACTAATACAGTAAATAGCCTAATAGTAAATTTCACAGAGTTTATCGATTTTCAAGCAAACCCACATTGTTCCCAAAACACTGGACAAACTTAAGTCTTTATGACCAAAAATGTCATCACTAAAACTCTAATATTTACTTTCTCTAGCATGTATGTACAATGTACATAATAAGTAGAGATGTTTTTTTTTTATTATTTATCTGTAGCTTAATGTCCTTTAACCTGGTTGATATTGAAGGATGACTGAAATTAATGAAATAATGCTCAAATGATCTTGGGGACAATAGAGTTTAAAGTTACTTGACATTCAGCTTCTCAGGATTGTATTCAATTCAAAAACTCAATACTGAGATTTCGCCAAAAATGCATGTTTTGAGAATCCCTGAATGCGAAGAAAGAAAGGGAAAAAAAAAAAAAAGATCCATGTGTGTGCATCTATCTGTGAATGTATGTCTGTATGTCTATGGATAGTATAATTCAAAAACGAAAAGTCAGTTAAATACTAAATTTGCTATTTAAGTTTAGTAACTTACAAAGATGCCATACAAATATTTTCAGGAAAATTTTTCCACCCAAAACTACCCTTTACATGGAACATTTTTCAAAATTTTTGATTTTCTGAAAAATGGCTTTACCAATTTTGATTAAAATGCTGTATATTAAAGATGTTTACATAGCAAATAAAATGTATATGCTGAATTTCTTGGAAATAGTCCCTAAAAGTCCTCTTCTCTGAGTGTCTCTCATGAGAGTTCTCCTGAATGTAGAGCCGCTATATTCTGAATTACTTTTGTAAAGCTGGTAAATCATAAGAGATAGACAAAAACTTGCTACACAAAAATTGTACATCTTGTTAAAACACAAAATTGTGTCATCTCAGGGATTTTTCTGTTATTGGTTTCAATTTTAAAATACTTAAACTTTTCTCAAACAGGAAGTCCTCATTCATTTCACATCTCTTTTGTTTTTCTCCTGTCCATGACAATTGCATAGTGACAACTTATAAAAGATTTGACTGTCACTTTAGCCTAGTGTATGCTCTTATTTCCCTTTTACTTATAAGGAACTAAGAACTAAGAACATTTCTGGTAATATTTACCTTGATTGGCATTATGTAAATAAAATAATTATCTTCTGTAAGAATAGTTTGTTTGCAGAGCAGATGGAGAAAGTCATGTGAATGGAACACATCAGATATTTATACAAAACAGCTGCTGTTTTGTGCCCTGGAATCAAACAATGTAAAATGTGCCTTGTTTAGAAAGAGGATGGTTCTAACTGGGATACTCAAAAACAGTTTATTATTTAAATCACATAAGAATCATTTTGTTTTAAAAATTTACAATATAAATGTAATGCCACATTTTTATATCTGCTGTAAATTATCTTTTTTTTCTTTCTTTTTTGCCTGCTTACTGTTTTTATTTTATATTTTCTTATTTTTTCATGCTTACTATACTTTCCACAAAATTATACTTTATTGCAAATTTTAATTTTGCTTCAGTCAGAAAAAGTGTCTGGTATAGCAATACTGTTGTGTTGATATAATATCTCTAAATTATTTTTCTAGAAAAATACTGCATTTTAGTTTAAATACAAGTACCCAAACAGGATGTTGTAACATTACCTTAAATTTTTCTAACATACTCTTAGATTGTTTAGTTTTAATTCCTATTAATTAACTGCTTACAGTATATTTATAGAAGCTAGCTGTTCCATTTGCATTAATCATTTCTGAGAATATTTTGAGCTTCAGCATTGATTTTATTTTGACAGCGCCTGGTAGCTTGCCCCAAATTTCTTCAGGTATTAGCAGATATTAAAAACCTACCAGCTGCGAAAGAATTTGATGAAAAAAATGCAGAGTTATATGCCTTTTTAAGTGAAGAAAGTGGAGCTAATATAACTAATCTGATAGAAGCAGTTGCAGTGTATGATACCCTAAGGACAGAGGTAAGTTTAGAAACACAATATTAAGTTTATTACTGTTTTACAAAGTGCATAAGATATGCATAGAAGTAAGTAGAGTTTATGTATATAAACAAATAAACATGTATACTGTTTGAGTGGTAGAGTCGGACTGAAAAATTCTATTCCATAACTAGGATTTGAACCACAGATCTCCTGGTCTCCATACAATTGTTGTAATCACTGAGATACCATGGCAACATGCCAGCATGGCACTAAGTTCTCCAAATGACTAGTTTTTCCTGGTGAAGCACAAGGAGATCTCAAATTATTTTGAGATCATTTACCTCAATGGTGTGAATTAATTCACATTGGTTGAACTAATAATTAGTTAAACTATAAAGACCAGTATTGAGGTACTTACAAAGTTTGTCACTTTTGAGGTATGTCATCTCATATATATAATGGCTATGTTGTTATTAGATTTTTATAAACCTACTGGTATTTCTGCTAAATTTAATTTCTGATTCATTCTATTGTGCCCTTGAAACATTATCAAAAGTATGGGAAAGAAAACAAAGAAAAAACCTCTTGTTATGCTCGTGTATCCAACCTTAATTGAATACATTCCTGAAATGTCTGTATGAAATCCAAATGACAAAATAAGATCAAAATATAAGGATATGCAGTAGCCATTTAATGAAAATGCTCTCAAAAGCTAAGAGAGACAATCACTCAGCAAATAAGAGAAAACAAGTTTATATGGTTGTGAATAAAAGAACATACACAGGAATCATTATTTTGAATATTTTAAGCCTAAATTATGTTATCTGAATAGACAAACACGTTAATATTAAATAAATTTGCTGTATAAATGCTGATTAAAAAATCTCAGCTGTTTAGAATTTTGAAAAAGTCTCTGGTCACCAATTTATTATTAAAATTAGAGAAAATACCAATCCATTATTTTTCAAATACACGTACACATTTAATAATCATAATTATTCATTTCTAAATCATTTTGTTTCAGCCTATTTCCCTTATTAAAAAAAAATAATTTTAGTTACATATTTTAAATCTACCATTAAATTACAACATGTATGTTATTGTATTTAGGATGAAAATGGTCTTGAACTGCCTGCTTGGACAAATAATTACTATCCTGGAAGACTTAGAAGTATTTTAGAATTTGAAAATAAGATGTTTGCAGAAGATCAGGACATAAAACGAATAGGGGTTGGTAAGTTTTACTTTCAAATATTTGACTTACGTTATTTATTGGAGTCATTAGTGCTCTCAACCAAATTTCAATGTTTATTCATATTTGATGAATATTAATAATCATAACTATAGGATAACATTTATGATTACACATAATTTGTAATCACTTATTATACAATCCAAATAACATGTAATTTCATCGCATAATCTTAAAATATGAAAAGTATGAGGTTTATCTCTCTGATTACTCAAGAGGTTTAAATATGTAATAGATAGAACCAACAACCTTTAATAATATTATTACCAATATAATGTAACATAATGAGAATTAATGTTAATTAATTGCTTTTTCCACTCAAGCCTTTTATGGACAGGGTTTGGTATTCAATTCTAAGATGAGTATTTCAGTGAGTGGTTAAACTGCTCGCCTCTCACCAAAGCAGTCTAGGTTTGATCCCAGAGGACTGCATGTGAGATTGTGATAGAAAAAGTGACATATGGATAGGTTTTCTCCAGGTTCTCTGGTTTCCACTGCCATTCATACCACCACCTGCTTTATAATCACCTTTCATCCATTTCACCATCATTTCATATCATCGTCTTCCTCATTCTCATATCAGACATTGGACTGATTGGACTCTACTTGGCTACTCCCTCTGATCCAGAGTCCATCTGCTTCTCAACAGACATCTCATTCCAGGTGCTGGTTTGTAAGTCCTGCAGAGGTGTAAATCCTCATATGAGGAGGTAAATAGTGTCATACAATTGTAGCAAATTTTAATCAGGGGGTTTCTCGCAAACATTTGAAAATAACAGAAAAAAAACTAAAAGATAACCTCTAAAGCAAAATTAATTAATTCAGAACATAAATAGCCAAATTTCTTGATTGATTCCTTCCAGGTTAGTGAAAAATATTACAGAAGAAAGAGGACAAATAGTATATAGTTCACCACCTGTACAAATCTGCAATTTTACACCTATGTTATTTATTATATTCTCATGATGCTATAATCTCATATTAAAATGAAGTTCCATAACATGTTTTGTTATATTTATTATTTTGATTGCTTTTAAGAGTATTTATTTATATTTATTAACTTCTTTAACTACAATTTTCAAAATCCATCAGTTTTCACTTCATTCTACAGGGTTACTACAAAAGAAATAGACAACTTCAACTGCCTGTAAAACAAAAACTATTAGAGTTAACAACCTATTTATTTTGGAGGTATGTTGAGAAACTCTGAAAGTTTCGTTTGTTGCTATTGGTAACGCTGTAGTGTTTTGTTTGTTGTTGCTGAAGCTGAAATGGCGGAAAATCCTATGGAAAAGGCATATTGCGTGTTGGAATTTGCTAGAACGCAATCAGCAACTGTTGTCCAACGACATTTTAGAACACGTTACCACAAAACGCCACTGACTAGACAGTCAATCTACGACTGGTATAGAAAATTTGAGACAGCGGGAAGAGCTCGGGAAGACCAAGAGTTTTGGAAGAAAACGTTGAACGTGTTTGTTCTGCCTACGTAAGAAGCCCACAGAAATCGACATCTAGGGCAAGCATGCAATTACAAATTCCACAGCAAACTGTATGGAAAATCTTGCAGAAACGACTGCCTTACAGATTAGAGATGTTGCAGTTTCTGAGTGACGAAGATAAGGTCATACGGCATGACTTTTGCATTGACATATTGCGACATGATGAAGACGATGCTGGTTTTTGTGAGCGCATCATTTCATTTTTGTGGTAACGGTTCTAAAATGTCGTTGGACAACAGTTGCTGATTGCGTTCTAGCAAATTCCAACACACAATATGCCTTTTCCACAGGAGTTTCCGCCATTTCAGCTTCTGCAACAACAAACAAAACACTACAGTGTTACCAATAGTAACAAACGAAACTTTGAGAGTTTCTCAACATACCTCCAAAATAATTAGGTTGCTATCTCTAATAGTTTTTGTTTTACAGGCAGTTGAAGTTGTCTATTTCTTTTGTAGTAACCCTATATTATTAACTACCACTTTGTATCTATCAGCCTTTCTGAATTATGCTCCTTATGAAGGCCATTTATTGTATAAAAATCTCATTCTGTACAATTGTTGAATGATACTGTGCATGCATCTTTACTTGGGCGCTAGTTTTATGGGGCAGCGATGGCCAGGGGAAAAAGAGAGAGGTTGCCCACCTGTATTTCCACAGTGTTGACAACCTAAGAAAGTTTCTTTCTTTGAGGCCCTGAGATATAATTTACTGTGAACTAGATGATTTATTAAACAAAATACAATGACGTGCATGTGTGTGACCTCCAGAATGTACAGACAGAATGAAACCTTAGCATCGAAGCCACTAGGGTGTATAGCGTACTTCACATCTCAATGTTGTCACCTTGCTCTTCTTCCAAAATTTTGTGAAACTACCTAATGAAGACAAGTAAGGCAAGCGCCCGAGAAATCATGCACACTTAGTATTTAACATTTTATAGCCTAAATGTTATCAGAACTTTTATATAAAATGGTAAATAGAAGAAAAGATACATAATTTTGGCACTTCTTAATTTTATCAGTTTAATGCAATACATCCTAAAGCATTTAATCTAATTTCAATCTCTACAAATAAGTATTAGATATAGAAATACTGAAAACCTCTTCATAAGTAAAACTATTAATCATTTATCTTGATTGAAACTGCATTTATCTGCTTTCCTTGCACAAGCCAAAATGTCATTTGTCATTAGTGCTGTGTTATATCTTGTGTAACTCATTTCTCTTTTTCAAGTTTAAATATTGTCTCTTTTCTTTTTCTTCATGATGAGGTTAAAACACAATCCAATGTCAAAACCATTTAAGAAATTACAAAAAAAAAACTTTAAGAAAACGCCAGTATTTCAATACATGTATGTGGACCAGAAGATAACTTGGAAGATGGAAGGTATATGATCTGGAACGCTTCTCTAGAGATACTATAATCTGCTTCTTTGCAGTTTCTCAGTCTAATTAATTTGGAAACCAAGCTTAGCATTATCCTTAATTTTTTTAGTTTACTTTAATAATTCTGGTATGAAATTTGAATCATGTTTCTAAGATTGTACAATGACTCATACAATATAGTGTAACATGCATTTTAATTTGTGGGCATCAGTAAAATTATGAAAATGTTTAATTTCAGCTACCATCATTTACCAATTAATTCAGGATATGGTGCAAAAGGCAGAAGGTAATCTTGCTCCTGATTTCAAGGCCATACTTCATTCCACACATGATCTTTACTTAACAGTTATCCTGGGAATTCTGGGAATTGAAGCTGAGTTTCCAATTGGTTATGCAGAAGCACTCATTTTTGAACTTCACAAAATAGAAGCTGAGTATGAAGTGAAGGTATGTAAAAGCAATCCTTCAAAAACTACCACCACATTCTTAATGCAACTAGGGTGACCAGCCATTCTTTTTTTAAATTGTGGTCCTCATGTTCCAACAAAATCATAACAGGATGCTTCTCTGTATTATAGGCTAAGGTCCTGTTTAACCACTTTTTCTTAAATTCATATTACGATTTCATATTTGTATGTTTAATCATTACAATTTATTGTATTTTCAAGTTGAAAACTTGAGTGCTACAGCTATTATTCACTGTGACAAAAAATGGGAGGACAAAAATAGTGTGACATATTTAAGCTGCTCCAAAATAAGATGTATTTATTATCATCTTTCTTTTTTTTTGAGGGAGGAGGGAAATGGTAGATCATATCAGACATTGAGAGAAATGAGTGAGGTGTGCTCAGATGAGACGGGTGTCCATAGAGCTTTAAAATAACTTACATTTGTCAAGATAAGGGCAAAAATATCCTGGGCAATTTATTTGGGTAACTCAGCCTAATTGCGATTAGAAGTCAGGACCACTTGAGTGTGAGGCAGACATGCTACCCCCACACCACAGCTTTTGAATATTTGTTGTGACAGTTTCAGGGACAAGTTAAGCTGTCATTTTTTTCTCTGGAGTTCTTTCTGTACAGAAGGAAAGAACCGTTTAAATGTCAAGACTGTGAAAGCAGTAATTGTGATCAAGATAAAATTTGATATTTTTTTGTACTAACAGAATACTGAAAAAAGAAAATTTTCTGGAGCACATGATATCTTCAGTTAAATAAAATTATGTTTCTTATTCTGTGAAATTGTAAATATAAATATATCAGATCTTCATTTGTCTTAAGCTCAAAATATGTAATTTTATGCTGAAAGGTAGAACCAGGCTGAAAAATTCAAGGGCATAGTCTTTTTCATGCTGATTGTCCCTTCTAAGCCTTGAGTGAAAAAAGAATTAATCATAGTTATATGCCATTAAATTTTAAGGCTTACTTATATAAGAAGTGATCTGCTTTCGTCTCTTTTTAGAGAGGGAGGTGGGGGGAGAATCTGGTTACCTATATTGAAACATAATATGCCACTAAAATATTCTCAAATTAAATCCTTGTGGTAAAGTAATTGCATGTTCAGATAACAGTCCTATTTATTAAATTCAAATTTTCATTTCCAAATTCTTTTTACACACAAAGATGCATCTGCAGGTTTGCCAAGACTTAATTTCACACCACAAATCCTCTTATTTAGATCCCTTCAATATTTGTACTGCTATTGGGTTTTCAAAGCTAATATCATGTTATGGGAATTATTATTAAAGTCTTATGTTGCTCAATTGCCAGCTTTGATTTTTATATTTCATTGATAGATCTTAGAACTTTACAATAAAATGTTATCAACTTATGGAATTATTAATTTTTATGTCTCATTTTTCTTTCAGTTGGTTAATGTTAAGGATCCATTCACAGGTAAAGCTGACCTAATTGATCTTCCAGCATGTGCAAGCCCTTGCACTCTGGAGAAATTTCAGAAAGCTTTCCAACATGCTACCTTATCGCCACAAGATCGTGTAAAGGAATGCTACACACAAAAATGAGTACAATGGGGTCTTTTACCAGTTCATTCTTTGGTATGTAATAACATACAAGTGCATTAGTGCATTACCTGCAACGTTTCACACATTTGGTCAAACTTTATCAGGTGTCTGTAAGATATTTTATTGTATGATACAAATATTCATCAGTGAATTCAAAAGTGTGATACTGCATATTTGTTAATCTAATAAGGTAAATGTTTAGCATTCATCCTGGGCTCAGATTATAGCTGGTGTACCTACTGTTTTACTGCCATTAGAAATGCTATACTAGCAGCTACCACAATCCAGATACAAGCAGTATCAGACCCTTCATCTTCTGTCTGTTCACCAACCCATGTTGCCAAAAGGTTTAGATCTACAATCCTGACGTGGGTTATTTGGTTTAACAGGGTGCACCATGAGTAGGTGAGAGTGGAGTTGGGGTAGTGAGGTTAAGAGGTTTAAACTTGAATGGAAAACTTATCTCTTTTTACCATACTTTATTACTCTGACGATTTTGAGTACTTCAAAATGTATTGGCACTGAGAATGCCATCAGAAAGGATTCCATATAAAATCCTTTTGTACTATGTGTAGGAAGGACATTATCCTGGAAGACTAGGACAAGATGGAACAGGCTATTATAAAGTTCAATCCTTGCAGCTGGTGATGATGGTTGGTGATGTTTAACATTAGTTTTCAGGTTTCTCAGAATATGCAGAATTCTTATTACTTTGATACAGTAGTAATAACATTTTTGACATGAAAAGCAATTTTCTGGGAATGTTTTAAAATAGTGCAAGGATAAGCATAATCCTGTAACTAAAATCCTCAATGAAAAGCAATTCTTAACATGAACATAGTTTTGAAAATATTAATATAGAAACTTTAAAAACATCACATACAAGACTCAATTTTGCTTAGTACTACCTTTCTAAAATTGTTATTCTATCTCCTATATAGAAGTGTAAATATTGAAATGCTTGACTTAAAAACTCACATGATAATGTGATTTTGCAAGAAAATGAAATATATTTGTAATTCTGGGAAACATATGCATTAATAAATAATCATTCAAATTGTGTGTTGATAAGTTGCAAATATCCTATCACCTCTATGTGTAAAAACCATACATACAATGTGACCATGAGTAACTAAGTTAATCTAGTTCTCTGAACAATAACTTATTATATTTTTATACTGCATTTGCACTGCATATTTTTATACTATTTATATTTTGAGCCTTGGCAACACTGATTGCTGTTGTAAAGTTTGACATTGTTGACCTTAACCTACTTAAGATTTTTTGTCAATAGAGCATTATTTGTGTTGTATAAAGTGACCTTAAAATTGTGTCTCAGTGAAAAGATGAAATTAACTTGTGAAAATGCTCATACAATGATTTATCATGACTTTCGACAGGGATTATCGAGCCAAGAAAGCATTGATAAACTTACTACTACATTTGGCGATGAAGCTCCATCCTTTGTCACTGTGAAATGCTGGTATAACGAGTTTAATCGTGGCCGCAGTTTGCTCACAGAGGAAATTTGTGAAGGTCATTCAAAATCAGTTGTGTCAGAAAATTTTGATGTTGTGCAAAAATTGATAGTGTAAGATGGGCATGACACATACTGTGAAATAGAGGCAACCCTAGGCATTAGTTTTACCAGCACATATAAAATATTGCCTGACCATTTAGCTATAAAAAAAATGTTGAATCCCACATAATTTGACACAATCTCAAAAGGACGCTCGTGTCGATTGGTGCACACAAATGCTCAAGAAATACAGTACGTTTGTTACAAAACTTGGCCGCCAGAAAGACGTCCCGTGTGACCTTTACTGAATTTCCCTGCACGCGCGTACTACATCCGTTCTGTCGTCACAGATTCGTAAGTCTTAATTCTGTTCTAGTTCAGTTAACTCGTGAATAACATTATAAAGGTTTAGAAGTGTTTAGTTTTGCTTGAAATGCTTTCAAAATACAATAAACAGCATACATGGGTCTGACATTTCGGAAGCTTCAGCACGGAAAGCAACAAAACTTTTAAAACCATTCTAGGATACTGTTGTACAGGAATTGCTACAATGTGATCATAGAGTTGGGTAAATTTCTGTAACTGGATTTTGAGGAATATTAATGATGGAACAATTGATCCGTGATTAATACTGTTCAGTGACGAAGCTTGGTTTCATTTGTATGGTCATGTGTCATCACAACACAACCGATATTATGCTATAGACAAACCCAATTTCGTTCATGAAACTCCCTTGCATGATGAAAAACTCGGGGTATGGTATGCCTATTTTTATGAGTGTACCTAAATGCAGAAAGATACAGAAATAATATACTGGCACCATATTTTGAAAAGCTGATGGACAATTAATGTCGGTCTGGATATTTCCAGCAGGATTCTGCGCTTACAGTTGATGAATCATTACAGTTTATTGCAGATTTTTTTTTAAGGATGGAATCAATAGTAAAGGTTCATGGCGCTCGGTCCCCTGATCTTACGGCATGCGTTCTTTATTTATTGGGCAACTTGAAAAAAAAGCTGATGTGTTCCATTCACATGACTTTCTCTACAACTCTGCAAAAAATTATTGTTAAAATGCTTATGCGTACCTATATTTACTTCATGCTAATAGGGGGAGGAAAAAAAAAACTAGCAGAAATAGTCTTATTACTTGCTTCCTTGAAAGTAGGAGCAAAATAAGGGAGTACCATAGGTTAAAGTGATAGTCAAAAGTTGGTTGCTATGTGACTGAAGTTCCTTTGTTTGTATGGACAGGGGTTGACAAATTCCTGTATGAGAAAAGTATAGGTTTTTCATAGCTGAAACCAAAAACAAGGAATATCTAAAAAACAGTCCACTCCACGAAAAAAAAAAAAAAAAAAAATATATATATATATATATATATATATATATATATATATATATATATATGACACAAATTGTGTGTTTTAAAGTGCTCTACATTTGTAGTGAGTTAAGTTTTTGTCCATCTCTTACAGTTTAGCAGTTATGCAAAATTCCGCAAAATTCACCCAGAATAAAGTACTCTTCAGAGGCTATTCCCAGAAAATTCAAAATATACATTTTGTTTGTCAGGTAAATATCTTTAATATACGTTATTTTAATCAAAATCGTTACAGCCATTTTTTAGTAAATCAACATTTTCGAAAAAAGTTCCATGTAAAGGGTAGTTTGGGGTGGTTTTTTTTTCTCTCAAAATCTTCGTGTCACATCCCTGGAAGATATTAAACTTAAATACCAAGTTTGGTATTTTACCAACTTTTCGTTTTTGAGTTATCGTGTTCACAGACACACGGACACACTGACACACGGACACACGGACCTTTTTCTGAAAATACTTTTTTTTTAATACAGGAGACCCTAAAGCATATATTTCCGGTGAAATCTCGGTATCGAATTTTTTGTGGAGTGCAACACTTTCTCTATACACTATGTAAACAGTACGTGTAGAGAAAGTAATAAAGTATACAAAACTAATCCCCCACACATTAAAAGATTTGAAACAGGACAGAAATTAATGCTGAATGAAAATTTCCTCTGAGGATGCCTAGATATATTGATGCAGATGGACGGCATTTCCAACATCTCCTGAGATAATGAATGATTTGTGTTTATTGTGATAATTTTAATGTGATTTGAGATTTTATTTGACGTCTTGGGTGACGAGCCGTGCGACTGCCAGCCAAGGTTATCACTACGTAATCGGGAAACCTGACGGCCAAGTTTTGTAGCATATTGACTGTACAATGGTTGGTCTTCAAAAGACGTATTGGTAACAGGAAACAGGTGACGAATCATGGATCTGCACATGAACCGGAGCGTAAACAGCAGTCGCCTGTATGGGTGTTTCAAGATGAACCAAATCTAACGAAAGGTATTTGCACTTCGAAATAAATGGTCGCCTGTTTTTTGTTTTGTTTTTTTTCCAGAAAAACTGGTTATTTAGAAACAGGACCTCTAAAGGATCATAAAATGGTCAATTCTGATTGGTACACAACTCCATTTGTTTGCCGGAAGTTTTCGGTGAAATAAGAAAAAGAAAGAAGTATCGTCTGGTCATTCATCAAGACAATACGAGTGCTCACACATCTTGTCTAACAATGGACTATTTAAACATTCAAAAAATCGATTTGGCACCCAATAGGGTAACTTAGTCTAAATCGGGTCAACAGATTAATCGGGTCAGTTTTAAAACTTTGCTGTCAAGTGAAATATATAACATGCTACCATCTACAGAAGAAGACTGCAACTTCATGCTCACAGTGAACGTTAAAGTTTATGGAAATTTTATTTTTTTGTAGCTGTGGTATAAAAAAGAAACAAGTCTGTTATAGGTAAAAGCTGTATTGTTTAGATATTTAAAATAACACTTTGATTGTTTTCTTTATTTTGCAACATAAACAACAAGGAATTTTGCTCAGCTAAAGTTTATGATGCATCATAGTCTTTGTATTTGAGCGTAGCCTACGTCATTATACAAGGCCTTAGATGCCAGGTGTTTTTCCCTGTCGTTCATCATGTGTGTTAATGGAAGTATACGCTAATTTGTGGCATATTTTGTGGTAGTGTGGTTTTTATTTTTGTTTTCAAGAATAAAGCGAACATATATAAATTAAATCATCCAAGGATGCGACACGAAGATTTTCAAGATAATCCCCCTCGCCCCCAACTACTCTTTACATGGAACTTTTTTTGAAAAATTTTATTTTCTCAAAAATGGCTCTAATGATTTTGACTAAAATGTTGTATATTAAAGATATTTACCTGACAAATAAAATGTATATCTTAAATTTTCTGGGAATAGTCTTTGAAGACAACTTTGTTCTGGATGAATTTTACGGAATTGTGCATAATTGCTAAATCGTAAGAATTGGACAAAAACTTACCACAGAAAAAATGTAGAGCACATTAAAACACAACATCCATGTTGTATACATTTTTTACGTGGAGTTGATCGTTTTTGAGATATTCATTGTTATTGGTTTCAGCTTTAAAAACGTATAATTTTCTCATACGGGAATTTGTCAACTCCTGTCCATACAAACAAAGCAACTTTATTCACATAGCAACCAGCTTTTGACTATCACTTTAACCTATGGTATTCCCTTATTTCGCTTCTACTTACAAGGAAGCAAGTAATGAAACTATTTCTGATAATTTTTCTCTCTCAATTAGCATGAAGTGAATAGAAGCATAAGCTTTCTAACAATTTGTCACAGAGATGAGAAAGTCATGTGAATGGAACACATCAGATTTTTGTTTGTTTCATTTATATAGCCTCCTTTAACGTCTAAGATGATATCGGGGCTTTTCATTAGAAACACTTCGTTGTCCGAAGGCTCTTTATGTTGGGTCTCAATCGTTTTTTTTTCTCAGCACATATTATTATGTACATATTGTATAGAGAAGGTATTGCATTCCACCCAAAAATTCTATACCAAGATTTCATCGGAAATACATGTTTTCCATCCCCCTGAATAAAAAAAAAACATTTTTAGAAAAATGTCCGTGTGTGTCTGAGGACAGCATAGCACAAAAACGAAAGGAACGTTGAATACCAAACTTAGTATTTAAGTTTGGTATCTTCTAAGGATGCGAAAAGAAGATTTTCTCCCCACACCCAACTACCCTTTACATGGAACTGTTTTTTTTTCTCTCTCGCCCTCCGTGGTGTACTGGTTACCATGCTGACTTCATTTACACAAGGTCGCGGGTTCAAACCCGGCGGAGGACGATGGATTTCTTTTAGCATGGCTTCCTTCGGAAGGGAAGTAAAGCCGTTGGTCCCGTGTCGTAGATTTACGGCACGTAAAAGAACCTCAAGCCTGATTGAGAGGCCTCTGAGCAAAATTAAGCGGTCTTTCACGCCCAATATAGAATGGGACGCTGAGAACCACAGCAGTTAAAGAGCGTCCATAAATAACATGACATATTTATGGAACTTTTTTCAAAAATGTTGTTTATCCCAAAGGTGGATCGAAAGATTTTGATTAAAATATCGTATATTAAAGATATTTACCTGAAAAATAAAATGTATATCTTGAATTTTCTGGGAATTACCTCTGATGGCTACTTTATTCTGAATGAATTTTATGGAATTTTGCATAACTCCTAAACCGTAAGAGGACAAATATTTACCACACAAAAAATGCAGAGCACGTGAAAACACACAATTTGACATATGCATTTTTTCGTGCAGTTAATTGTTTTTGAGATATTGCTTATTGTTGGTTTCAGCTTTAAAAGACATATACTATTCTCACGCGGGAATTTGTCAACTGCTGTCTATACAAACAAAGGAACTTCAGTCGCATAGTAACCAGATTTTGACTATCTCTTTAACCTATGCTCCCTTATTTCGCTTCTAATAAGACTATTTCTGCTAATTTTTTCCCCGATTATTATTTTGTAGTGTTTAACGCCTGCTTTTACTACTTGTGGACACTAGGCGATGACACTGGTGATACATAGAATGAAGATGGAGCATCGGTAGAATGCAATGTCGGGGAAAACCGGAGAAAACCCACAAATCTCACATGCGGTCGCTTGGGATCGAACACGGGCGTCTAGGTGAGAGGTGAGTGGTCTAACCTCTCGGCCACAGCGCAGCCTTTTCTCAATTAGAATGAATTAAATAGAAACATAAGCTTTTAAACAATAATTTGTTGTAGAGATTTGTTGACTCTCACTTCCAGACTCTGTGGGGATAGTTAAAGAAACCCTCCCAGCCCCAGCTGGGAATTGAACCCGAGACCTCCGGGGGAGAAGACAGCTCGCTGACCACTCGACCACGCAGGCAGTCCAGCTATTGTTCAAGAAAATCTGACTTAAACGTTAGCCTTTTTTCGTAAGCCTATTACACTATCTAACCGCAATTCAACCGAAAATGCACTTAAAGGCAGAAATTTATGTTTTATTTGGCTTAATATACACATTTTTTCATCATAAATATTCTATTAATCATATAAATGTGGTAAAATCCTTATTTTTAGTCGGTCTCTATTTCTTCTAGTGTTAATTGCCTAATTTTGACATTTAATGTCATTTAAATACGTGTTAAAAGGACAGGGATAATGCCTGATATCTTGCGGCAGCTGCAGAACTGTTACAATTTGCCGGCTTTTATAGGTAAAAATCACTTCGTTCTAAGGCCTTGTATAATAGCGTAGGCGACGATTTGAGGTTAAGACACTCCAACGCTCATTAATCGCATTCAAGTACTACCAACTTATGATTATAAATGTTCCTACATTTTGGGTTAATCGGGTCAGTAAATTAAGGGTTAAAGGGGTCAATGCTGCTATGAGTGATTTAAGTTTTTATTGTTATTGTTTTTAAAGATGCCTAATAATGCTTATAAAACGTTGTTGGCATTAAGGACGGCAGAGGGTCTTTCTCCTGCTCGTTGTAATGGTCTCAACAGGAAGGATGTAGCTGACTACTTCAAACTCTTGGAGGAGACTCTACAGGCTTGTGCTTTACTTAATAAACCTCAACTGATATATAATGCCGACAAATCTGGATGAACAATAAACCTACAAGAAAACATTTTTCTCAGAAGGGTGCTAAGGCAGTGCACTCTCAAGCTTGTGTTGAGACAGGGGAGCTTGTCACGATATTAGCTTGCACAAATGCAACTGGGAACTTTATTCCTCCATTGGCTATTTTTAAGGGAAAGAAATATCTTCAAACATTTTCGGATGGCTTCCCAAATGGATCTCTTGTGACCATGTCAGATTCTGGATGGATCAATGAAGACATTTTTTTGCAGTGGCTGCATCACTTCCAGGCCCATCGAGTGCCTGGAACATGTTTGCTGCTTATAGATGGTCATAGATCTCACAAGAGTTTGTCTGCACTGCAGTTTTGTGAAGAACACGACATTCATATGGTATGTCTACCAAGTCACAGTAATCCTAGGCTCCAACCATTACATAGATCATTCTTCAAGCCCTCAAAGCATATTATGACAATGAATACAATAAATTTGTGCGTAACACACAAGGGGAGCGAAAGATTACAAAAATAACATTTGGAAGAATTTTCAAAGAAGCTTGGCGCCAATCAACAACACCAGCGATTGCTGAGTCTGAATTTTTGTCAACAGTCTGTTTCCCCTAAATGAAAAGGTGGTTTCTGATCATGAATACTTACCAGGAGAATGTTTGATCACACCAGAACGTCATACTTCAGTACATGAGAGTACAACTTTACAGTTTGAGGATGCTATTCCTAATTTCAGTCCAGAACAGGCATTACCATCCACGACGCCCTTCCGTGATCTGCTACCTTCTCCAATAAAAAGACCGCAACGTAAAGAGTCAGCAAGGAAACAGAAAGCGGCTCCTTTAACTTCTCCCCAGAATATAGAGGTAAGAAAAAGACTGGAACCCAGACACAAGTCTAGAAAGGAAGCCATTGTCCTGCCTCAGTCAAACAAGTCTGGAACAAAAGGTGTAAGAAAACGACTGTTGCCGCTATCTTCTGAGGATGACGAACTGTATGGGGAAATGCAAGAGCAAAATAACAGCGCATGGGCATTCTGTTCTGTAAAATACGATTATCGTCGCTCAGAAAAATTAGGGAACTGGATACAGTGTCAGGGAAGTGGGAAATAATGGCACCATGAAGATTGTGTTGATGCCAAAGGAAGGAAGAATTTCATTTGTGGCAAATGCAGGTTATGTGACTAATTTTTTTCTATATTCAAGTGTGTATTTTTCAAGAAGCAAACTATTTTAGACTGACCCTATTTACCTTGATGACTGACCCGATTTAGACCTAATCCTTAGTGTAAATCGGGTCGTGTACAGAATTGCTATTAACCTCAGTGTTTCTTGTATCTTTATTGTTAATAAAAATATGTCTATTGGGTTTTGTTGCTTAAGGACTTACGTAATCAAAATATATTGTTATATTTATTCACATGAACGTTTTAAGCGCTATTATTATTTTTATAATTTTTGACCCGTTTTAGACTAAGTTACCCTAGCTTTTCTTTTTGTTCCGAACATCAAGAATAAAATGCATGGACAACGATTTTCTTCGGCAGAATAAACCGTTGATGCGTTCAAAAATCATGTTTGGAGGTTTCTTAAATAGATTGGAAAAAATGCTAGGACAAATGGTTCGAATGCATGCAAAAGTGTATTCATCATAAAGGAGAATATTTTGAGAAACAATAAAGCAATTTTCAATCACAAATCACTGTTCTTTTATTATTAGGCTCAAAATGTAAATAGTACCCCTCGTAGGAAGGCACTGGCTGTACTAACCTATCAGAGGTGGTGAGAGAGAGGGGGGGGGAGAGAGAGAGAGAGTCAACGAATTCTGTGATCAACGAGGCCATAGACACTCCAATTCAGGTAATTGCCGCATTTTTAAAAGACTGGGCAATGTATATGAGAAAGCGTAATTGAGACGAGTAAAAGGAAGGGCTACGCCGTGGCCGGGTGGTTAGATCACTTGCCTCTCACCTAGACGGTTCGATCCCAAGCGACCGCATGTGAGATTTGTGGTGGACAAAGCGGACCAGGGGCGGATTTTCTTCGGTTTCCCCTGCCATTGCACTCCAACAGTGCTCCATCTTCATTCCATATATCACCAGTGTCATCGTCTGCGGTGCCACTAGTAGTAAAAGCGGGCGTTAAACGCTACAACAACAAAAATCCGTCAAAACGATGTGGAACGTGACAGAAAAAATAATTCAGAAGAAATACTACTCAGAACACGGACGCACAATTGAATCCTTTTTACTTTCTCCATACGCACTATGTACATAGTGTATAGAGAAAGTATTGCACTCCACCAAAAATTCGATACCGAGATTTCACCGGAAATATATGTTTTAGGGTCCCCAATATCCAAAAAAAGCATTTTCTCAAAAAAGGTCCGTGTGTGTGTGTGTGTGTCTGTGAACACGATAACTCAAAAACGAAAAGTCGGTAAAATACCAAACTTGGTATTTAAGTATAGTATCTTCCAGGGATGCGACACGAAGATTTTGAGAAAAATCCCCCCACCCCTAACTACCCTTTACATGGAATTTTTTTCGAAAATTTTGATTTTCTCAAAAATGGCTCTAACGATTTTGATTAAAATTTCGTATATTAAACATATTTACCTGAAAAATAAAATGTATATCTTGAGTTTTCTGGGAATAGCTTCTGAAGAGTAGTTTATTCTGAATGCATTTTACTAAATTTTGAATAACTGCTAAACCGTAAGAGATGGACAAAAACTTACTACACAAAAAAATGTAGACCACATTAAAACACACAATTTATGTTATATACATTTTTTTCGTGGAGTTCGTCGTTTTGTGACATTCCTTATTTTTGGTTTCTGCTATGAAAAACGTATACTTTTCTCATACAGGAACTTGTCAACTCCTATCCATATAGACAAAGGAACTTCATTGATATAGCAACCAGCTTTTGACTATCACTTTAATCTACAGTTGTCCCTTATTTCGCATCTACTTACAAGGAAGCGAGTAATTAGACTATTTCTGCTATTTTTTTCTGATTAGCATAAAGTAAATAAAAGTATAAGCTTTTTAAGTATTATTTGTTGCAGGGATATGGAGAAAGTTATGTGAATGGTACACATCAGATTTTTCAGCTATGGAATTTTAAATGTGCAAGAGATGTGAGGAATGCCAAGTGGAAGGAGCTGCAAAAACTATCCGAGAAAAGAAAGGTTAGTGCTGTGACTTAAAACAAGAAGAATAAAATGCACTAATATATACATTGCGATGAAAAGATCCCAATGGCGTTACAAATGAATCTTTTTCATATTGTACCTCTAGAACTAGCGTGGAGAGGAGTTGAAGGGGTGAAATGCTTAACGCACTACTTTCAAGAACTAAAAAATGACCGAACTGCATCAGGGAGAATTGCTTATAATCCAATATTTTCTAAAACTTGTCAAGTTGGAGATAGTAAATTAACAGACAGTAAATGGCTTATACCTAACCTCACAAATCTTGACAAATGTCTTGTACGTTTATACAGATTGTTAGTAAGCAAACGTCCACCCCAACTAAAATCAGATCGTTTCTTCCTAACTACAAACCCTTTCTACCAGAAATTCGAGTTGTGGTATAAAAACTGTCCCATTGGTAACAATGAGTTTACAAAATGGCCCATAATATCCGCTCAAAAAAAAAAAAAAGGTTAGCCCGCCTGGTAAGTGTGGTGGTAGCGCGTCTGCCTCATATTCAACAGATCGTGAGTTTGAATCTCGCTTAGGGCGAGTTACCCGGATAAGGCTTTTTTCGGGGTTTTCCCTTATCCTGAGAAGACGAATGTCGAGTAACTTCAAGCTCCATGGATTCCGAGATCATTTGAGCATCATTTAACCAATTTCATTCATCGTCCGACGTGGGCAAGGCTTTTTTCGGGGTTTTCCCTTATCCTGAGAAGACGAATGTCGAGTAACTTCAAGCTCCATGGATCCCGAGATCATTTGAGCATCATTTAACCAATTTCATTCATCGTCCGACGTGGGCAAGGCTTTTTTCGGGGTTTTCCCTTATCTTGAGAAGACGAATGTCGAGTAACTTCAAGCTCCATGGATCCCGAGATCATTTGAGCATCATTTAACCTATTTCATTCATCGTCCGATGTGGCCAACCGGGTTACAGGACGTTAAACTACCATAAAAATGGTCTTGAAAAAAAAAACCAACCACTCAAGTCGATCTACAATTGTATCACACATGGCTCACGTTGGAATCCAAGAGCAACAGCTGATTAAGATAACGGGGCATTCCAACACATCCTTCTTGAAACCATATGTGGGAATTAACGAAGAACACCATTCAGCCATAGTCAACTAACTACCCAAATTACCCTTTACATCGACCTCTACATCTTTCATTTCTCACTGTCTGTTGACTCTAAGAAAAAAATGTGATAAGTTCCATTCACATGACTTTCTTTATACCTCTGCAACAAATTATTCTATTTACTTCATCTAATCGAGAAAAAAATTAGCAGAAATAGTCTTATTACCTGCTTCCTTGTTAGTAGAAGCGAAATAAGGGAGTACCATAGGTTAAAGTGATAGTTAAAAGCTAGTTGCTATGTGTCTGAAGTTCTTTTGTTTGTATGGACAGGAATTGCCAAATTCCTGTATGAGAAAAGTATGTTTTTCAAAGCTGAAACAAAAAAAAAAAAAAAAAAAAAAAACAAGGAATATCTAAAAAACGAACAGCTCCACGAAAAAAATGCATACAACTTAAATTATGTGTTTTAATGTGCTGTACATTTTTTGTGTGGTAAGTTTTTGTCCATCTCTTATAGTTTAGCAGTTATGCAAAATTCGGTAAAATTCATTCTGAATAAAGTAGTCTTCAGATGCTATTCCCAGAAAATTCAAGATATACATTTTATTTGTCAGGTAAATATCTTTAATATACGATCTTTTAATCAAAATCGTTAGAGCCATTTTTAAGAAAATCAACATTTTCGAAAAAAAGTTCCATGTAAAGGGTATTTTTGGGGGGGGATTTTTCTCAAAATCTTCGTGTCGCATCTCTGGAAGATGCTAAACTTAAATACCAAGTTTGGTATTTTACCGACTTTTCGTTTTTGAGTTATCGTGTTCACGGACACACGTACCTTTTTCTGAAAATGCTTTTTTTTTTTTTTTGGATACAGGGGACCCTAAAACATATATTTCCGGTGAAATCTCGGTATCGAATTTTTGGGTGGAGTGTAATACCTTCTCTATACACTATGTACATAGTACGTGTAGAGAAAGTAATACAGCACCTGCTTCGTTTAATTTTCAGAATTGTGTTTTCAGTAACTGTACGTTCAAATAATTTTGCAATCATGGACTATATAAATATAGGTATTGTTATTCTAATTGGCATTACTAAGCCTCCTTTCTTCAACGTTTTTGTTTATTTTACACCGAAATAATAGAATGTAGCAATACAAAGAGATCTGAAATGTATGATATGGACATCAAGTTGCAGTGATTTCGGTGCAATATACGACAAGACAAATGGGATTTAGGAGTATTATTCTTCGTGTCCATATAGGCCAATCATTGTTATTTTATTCCCGAAGTGTTCTTATTAAATGGAACTCGAGCTTGCAACAAGTTGCTCACGAATTTATTGATAAAAGTTGGAGCTCTCGTTATATTACTTATGATAGCCAGTGTTAATACTGCGAATCTAGTCATTTCTACCAGTCTCTAGTTTGTTTGCTAGTTATACTTCTTTTTTGACTTCACAGCTTTAACAAGTTCTTTCCCGCTGTCGGATTTGACAAATTAAAACATTCAGCACATTTCATAGGGTAGTAAAAATTCACAAACAGTTCGGCTTTCACCATTTCCACTTTCAGAAAGTTTCTTTCATTGGCTCAGATATTTAGCAGCACACTGAAAATCCACTCTGCAGACGCATTTGACGGTGGCACTGCTAGCAGAATATGTTAAACTTTCAGCCAAATATCTACTTTGCATCTCTTAAAAACTTCAACCATCTGTTTGAAATGTTTGAGTCTGTTAAGTCCTTACACTATCAGTTTATGTCTAATTGTTCTTCTGCACAGTTATATTATCTATTTAGCGGCAAAAAATTACAAACAAGCCGTGACAAATGACAATGTTGTATTTTCATTTTGTTATCGGTGCTTGCAGTAAATACTTAATTTTAATAGAAATACCGCTGTTGAATAAATGAACGCGACAACTTATATTGAAATACATTAGAATTCGTTGCGACAAATCCACAAAGCTTCCAACTTGTGACAGAAACTGATAAAAAATATTGAAATCGAAGATTAATCGAATTGAAATGTTTAATGGTTCAATTTTCATTATTTGACTTCTGTAAAACAATTAAAAAGATGAAATTATAAAATGTGAATTTAGCCTAATTTAAGGGGGTCCGAAAATCGGACTTTAGACGTCCGGGCGCCTCAGTTTTTATTTGGACAGTTAGCAACCCTAGCAGGACGATAGATTTTTTTCGGGCGTAAAAATCCTCAACATGGCTTCCTTCGGAAGGAAAGTAAAGCCGTTGGTCCATGAGATTTACGGCTCTAAAGAACCTCCAGTCTCACTTATAGAAAACAAAACCGGGCTTGTAGGCCGTGGTCCACTGGGCTTCTCCCTTCGTTCCCCAGACGTTTCGCCTGCGTCTGCGGGAGGCATCATCAGTGGCGTGTACATCTGATGATGCCTGCCGCAGACGCAGGCGAAACGTCTGGGGAACGAAGGGAGAAGCCCAGTGGACCACGGCCTACGAGCCCGGTTTTGTTTTCTATAAGTGATTCTAACACCGGCCGTGAAAGCCTTCGAACTTTAATGAACCTCCAGTCTGATAAGGGTCTTTCACGCCCAGTATAGAACGGGACGCAGAGAACCACAGCAGTTAAAGTCATGTATGACAACGTTTGAAATTCCAAACTAATAATGCTTGCTGTTTTAAATGTATCCCACAGATGTAATATAATGCAAATAAGTTACAGTACAAATGTCATCAATTTTTACTTTCTCTACACTTACTATGTACATAGTGTATGGGGGCCGCACCGTGGCCGAGTGGTTAGACCACTCCCCTCTCACCTAGACGGCCGGGGTTCGATCCAAACGACCGCATGTGAGATTTGTGGTGGACAAAGCGGCGCTGGGGCGGGTTTTCTCCGGTTTCCCCGCCATCGCATTCCACCGGTGCTCCATCATCATTCATATATCATCAGTGCCACCGCCTGCGGTGCCATAAGTGGTTAAAGTGGGTGTTAAACATTACCAAAAAAAAAAAAAAAAAAACATAGAGAAGGTATTATACTGCACACAAAAGTTCAATACTGAGATTTCACCGGAAATATATATTTTGGGTCCCCTTGAATCCAACTTGATTTTAAGTTTGGTATCTTCCAAGGATGCGACACGAAGATTTTCAAGAAAATCCCATCACCCTAAACTACCCCTTTACATGGAAAAAATTTTGAGCATTTTGATTTTGTTAAAAATGCCTCTAACGATTTTATTAAAATCTCTTATATTTAAGATATTTACATACCAAATAAAATATATATCTTAAATTCTCTGGGAATAGCCTCTAAAAATCTCTTTATTTTGGATTATTATTATTATCGAATTTTGCACAACTGATAAACCGTAAGAGATAGACAAAAATGTTATTACACAAAAATGTAGATCATGACAAAATACACAATTTATGTCATATACACTTTTTTTGTGGTATTGGCCGTTTTCGAAACATTCCTTGTTATTGATTTCATTTTTAAAACTTTTCTCATACGGGAATTTTTCAACTCCTGGCCACGCAAAGAAACGGATTTCAATCCCATAGGAACCACATTTTAAAACGCTTGACTATCAGTTTGGGCTAGTGTACTCCCTTATTTACCTTCTACTTATAAAGGAACTGAATAATAAGACCGTTTCTGCTAATGTTTTAGCATTAAATAGAAGAATATGCTTATTAACAATAATTTGTTACAGAGATGTAGAGAAAGTCATGTGAATGGAGCACATCAGATTTTTCTCTAATGGTTTGGAAGTTAAGGAATATTTGTTTATGTTTTTATCACATCATTAAAAAAATCCCTTACGACAAAAAAATTAAAATGTTGGTATGATATTCTAAACCTAGGTTCACAATACATCTATTTTTTGAAATTGCCCTAGGTTTCTCTGTGTCTCCTTTAGTTTATACTACAAAGTTTTAAATATATGAATGTGCATAGGAAGAAAACAAGGAAAGTTGGAATGCATTAAAATCCAGCAGGTTGATAGGTTGGACCATTAGCTTTCCTTTTCCTCTCCTCTGCTGCTGTCTTTTCTGTCCTTTTCCTCTTGCATTGCTGCTTAGCTTCTGAATAAGTTCGATTTTTACTTTGCATGATGCGAATTAGACCTCATCAAACTGAAGATTTTCTTGCCAATTCCTGTTTCACCTCTGATCTTTGTTGTAGCTCCAGTGACTTAAGGCACATAAAAATGGTGCCTGGTGGTTAGTTATACTTTTTTGTAGTCAGGAATGTTTAAATTATTTTATGAATTAAAATTAAAAAAAATCGAGTTTTTGTGATTTTACATGACATTTAAGTACCTATTAGCTAAAAAGAATCCACGTCAGGTTGAGAAGTTGTCCGAGTATGGCCAGAATACGACAAGATCGTCGTGGTAGACCAAGGACCCTTGGCTCGAGACCCAGCCGTGATGTTGAATTTTTGTAGTCTGAATCCCATTTGCGGCTTAGTACAGTGATTTCCAACTCAGCAATGAGTACGTCCCCTCCTTCAGAGAAGCGAGGAGAGCGAGTGAAGGAGGAGGAGTGTTGTCGGGAAACTCAATAAAGTCATGGAGTGGCAGGAACATAAGGTCGACTGTCGTTTGTTTCCGCCGTTCGTCTGCCCTGGTTCCCTATATTCTCGTTTGTAACTTAATGAAAAACCTGACGTATAGCAGCTATAATCTTTTTACATATACTTTTATATAGAGTGGATGTGTTAACCCTTAATTGCATGCTTTGTTTTGCTACATATGCCATTTTCCCTCTAATTCGCAAACCGGTATTTATATTCATTCAAAGCCGAACTTCGAGAGTTCGAGTCTCAGCGACTGCAGTCAAATGTTTCTGTGGTGAAGGATGGGGAGGGCCCAAGTAAAATAACCGGTGTGATGGCTTGCTTGGATGCTGACGATTACATTTAACTGCAGTTGCATGGATTCTGTTCTTTTTTTATTAAAACACTGAAATTCCATTGCAAAAATATTAATATTTTTAAATATAAAGCAGCTATAACTAGCCTAATTTTATTGTTAAAGGTTAGTGTATTACGATATTAAAAAATAATAACACTAAAAGCGTTGAGTAATCATCTTGTAATAAAGAGTTAAAGATGTTTATGGTTTCAGTGATGATTAGGTTACACAGCATGAAATATTCTTAGCTTTCACTCTGAATTTTGTATGGAATTTGTCAGGCATTTATGCTGCTTTAGTTTTGCGTAACATAACACTCAACTGATTATTTTTACTTCCCACCACGCACACAATTAGTAGAGAAAGTATTGCATTCGACCAAAAATTCAATACCGCGATTTCAGTGTAAATATGTTTTAGTAAACTAAGATTGATCGTCTCCTTAGCGTGGTGATAGCGCGGCTGCTTGCCAAGCGGCAGATCTGGGGTCGATTCCCCGCTGAGAGACCTGGGATGCACTCAGTCTCGTAAGGGGCCTCTTGAGAAGTTACTTGATTGAGAAATAGCGGCTCCAGATCGAGGAGACCGCATTAACCGTCCGGGAGGGACTCGAGCTGCTGATCACGTCTCACCCTCCAGTACTGCACCCAATTCATGATGCCTTCGGGCCGAGATGGAGGATGTAGCGGCCGAGAGGTCGGCTAAGGTCCCTTGTGAATAAAAACATTTTTAAAATGTGCAATGTATTTGTGAACAAAATGACTCAAAAACAAAATGTCAGATAAATATAAACTTTAAATTTGAAGTTCAATATCCCCCAAAGGTGCGGCAGGAAGTTTTTCAAAACAATTCCTGTCCTAAAATACATTTTACATGGAACACTTTTCAACAATTTTGATTTACTCAAAATTGTTCTAAGATATGTATAGACAATAAATTGTCTATTTCTATTTCTAATAGTCTTTATTCGGAAGACATTTTGTGCATTGTGTAACTGTTAAGGTTAGGCGAAAACGCACTATACAAAACATGCAACTCTGTTTAAAGTTCATAGTTCATTTGAAATTATTTTTTTGTGGTATAGGTACCGTGCACGGATCAGAAAATGGTACTGGTGGCGCCGCTCCGTGTCATGCTTTGTACTTATTAGGAGGATAGTTAGAAGCCGAAGCCTTATGCGATGTAAGTATTATTTGTGGTTTTCTGTCTATAAACTGCATACATTTTACTGAAAGTGCTGTTTCAAACGGACGAAATCTTTTTGTACACATCTGGAAATATACTGGGAACATATGCTGAACTGTGGGGATGTTCTGAACCTTTTATTTCCGATGAAGTGAATGCTGCACGATGACCCCTCAGGACTGAAAATACAATATAAAATATGAATAGTAATACGTACACAACAACACGTACATAAACATGAATAATAATAATAATAATAATAATAATAATAATAATAATAATAATAGTGGACAGACTATTCGCATAAATTGTCGTTTAATCTAGTATTCAGAGTATTTAGAGTTTCTACTTATTAACTTAAAAAAACATTTGCATTAATTTCTAAACAACATTACCTAAGCTGCAGTTAATTTTTAAGCATATGCTACTGCTTTGAGGTACATTATATAATTAGTGTACCTACTTCTTTCGATGTACAGCTTGAATCCATAGATTTCTTCTTTGCGCTTCATTTCTCCGCGTGGGAAAACAATAAAAGGCAATAGCTGGCGAAGTATTCTTATGGGTGTTATTACATCCTACAACACAACAGTTATTGTTCCCTTTCCGCCTTCTTGTAGTGTTTACATTTTCAGGAGGTCGATACTTGACATCTTAGCAGACGCTAATATTCTTACTCCACTATCTTGTTATCCTCTTGTTAGTAACCAAACTTACCGCCAGAGTAGCGTGCACGGTGCGTATAAGCATTTCCGAGACTCAATTGTTGCCATAGTTTTAAAGTTCTTCTCAGTTGTTTCTCGCGATTGCACGGCAACAATATGAAATGTAAGGCCTTTATATAGCGTCTAATTGTTAAATATTTAACTATCGTTCTTCCTTTATAACGAAATGTGTAATGTAGTTATTTCTGCAAAGGTTTAACTGGATTAAAATAAAGTAGAAAGAAAAAATAACTTTATTAAAATAGTTTGTATACCCACTAATAAATGAAGGTAGAAAAACCATGTGGATGTAACATCAGATTTTTTCTCTATTTCCTCTTGAAACCGTTTCGCACTATTTGCTAGAGAAGTTTACGCACAGAATAATTAAATGTGGTCATCTGTCACTAAAGTTGTTCGAAATTAGATATGAGTTAATAGCATATGCATTACATACAGATAGGTGACATTCGCCACACAGAATGCCTATTTATGCACATAATCGCATATCTTAAAGAATAATACATTAACTTATTAGAAAGTTAATTACAACTTATGTTACAGATATCATTTATCGAGTTAGCGAAAACTCCACATAACGAAGGCGCAGTATCGCTGATAATCGCTGATGCTCGGCGGAGATGCGGAAAATACCTTCCACCAAGAGAGTTGATGCTGTCGAAGCAGAATAACCGTTCCACAAAAGAACAAAGAACAAAAAACAAAAATACAAAACAAACAAACAAACAAACAAACAGAGGACGCTAAAATATGTGTTTCCGTGAAATCTCAGTATCGAATTTTTGGATGGAATACAATATCTTCTCTATCTACTACATAACCGTAGTAGTATTTGTTAAGTACATAGTATTACATAGATTGCGTCAGATTTGCATGAGTCGGGTAACCGTACATGCTCTCTAAAAATACTTGAATTGAAAATACTAACTACCCTTATTTTACATATGTTCACAACATTGAAAACACACACACACACACACACGCACACACACACACTCTGATGTTACACTCCACACATTTGCACTCACACCAACACCCACACTTTCACACACATATAGATGCTCTTACACCAAATATGTCTATACAATGTTTACACAAACACCTTATCTCTTAGTGCACTTACTTACATGAAGTATGTGCCCAGGCCTGGTCAGAATCAAGCCCCAGCATGCTGTCCTCCGTCTGTTTGAAGCTAAAAATACCTCCGGTAATAATGTTTTCTTAACATCCTCCATCTGCACGCAATCTGCCAAAATATGCGCCCAGTCTTCCTGGTCCCCGGAAATGAGCAAATTCTCCTACCAGCATTGTCAACTCCCTTACGAACCTTCTACTCTCCCAGCCTAAGCTATGCCATTCCCGTTCTCTGTTTCATACCCAATTCTAAAATATATGTTTCTTTACCCCACCCAAGTTTTATTTCATTTCGTAACCTCCAATGATGATTTCTTTTTTCTAATTCATTTTCTATTTCCCGATTGTTTATATCACATAGCCGTAGTTTTACTTTTTTCACGACTTTATATCTATCTTCGTTACCCCTTGGCTAAATATTGTGTAAGCCAATTTTTGTTAATCCTCGCTGTAGCTCCACAGGCCACCATTTTGGATGCTCTATGTTATACATTTGATGCCGATAACATATTTCTCTCAGAGCTGTTTGGTCACCTTTAGCGTCTTCTCAATATATGTACATACGCGCTAGAGAAAGTAATATCTGGAATGAAACAATAAAACATAAGCAGAATGAGTGGAGTTTCTCAGTGATTTGTTTTACGAAGATTAGGACATTTATATTAATTATATAAACCTGGACATTTAAAACACTAGCAACGTTACAAGTTCTTCAGCCCAACCTGGATAAGATACGTTCATTTATTTCCAGCTATCGTGAACGGTGTTCTATGAGAAGTATTTGGCTCTGACCATGTGAAGATTTTTACACTTTGTGGCCTCTGCAGACAAATTAAAACATTACAAATTACGGGTGTCTAGCGCCGTGTTGTCTACTAGTGTTTTAGAGTCTATGAAAAAGGAGGCACTGCTGTGGTCAACCTTTGCAATTTGTCTTGCGAGCAGAGAACAAATTATACGCCTCAAGTGTAAGCGACGCTAGAGCTGGTCCAGAAAGTACCTACAGACATGGCATACATTTTTCCATACGATGTTATTTCTGCAATTACACGGTGGACTCGACAGATTGTGTAATTACTGACTAACGGAGCATTCTGTATGGCATAATTTCAGCTTTATTCCTTGCGGCATCCGTTTTAGCTAAAGATTCATTGAAAGAAATAATCACTGAATCGAAAACAGACCGCAGATTACGGCGACATCTATTACTTTAATCACTAAATCACTTTGAATACCTCATAGTCCAACAAACATTATAATGCATTCATTGATGAGAATTTTAATGGTACTATTTTAATATAACGTTATCTCAAAAGGGGAAAGTCAAATTAGAAATGTTTATTAGCTTCGAAAGAGCTTTTATTAAACTGATAGCTTTGAACCTAGGAACTTATGAGTGGAAGCAAGGCCTTCCTAACCTGTCGGCCACCAAAACGTTGTTTTCTGAACTGTTTTCACTGCTCATAAGCAGAAATAGGAGATTTGTACCGTTCGCCGCCCCGTATATAGGTTGCGACCGACCGTCTCGCCGCATTAAAACAAGTCATAGGAATAAGAACGCACGGTGGAGAGGTAAACAAACCGTTATCAAGTAAACAGTACTGGTTCCAGAGATCCGAAATTACTTATGAAACATTCATATAATCACACTTATTTAGATAATTAATTATGTTGCGTGACTGATTTCTTTCTTTAATATATGCATACATTATGAAAACACCCAAGCAATTATAACACGGATTGTAATATTTACTAATCGAAAGTAAAATAATATCCAAATAGTAAAATTAATTTCTTAAATATCTTGAGACTCTTACTAAATAAAAAATCTGATGTGTTCCATTCACATGACTTTCTCTACTTCTGTGTAAGAAATTATTGTTAATAAGCTTATTCTTCTATTGACTTCATGCTAATCGAGAAAAAATTAGCAGAAATAATCTTATTATTTACTTCCTTGTAAGTAGAAGCGAAATATGGGAGTAGCATAGGTTAAAGTGAAGTAAAAAGCTGGTTACTAGGTGACTGAATTTGTATGGACACGAGTTGACAAATTCCTGTATGAGAAAAGTACAAGTTTTTCAAAGCTGAAACCAAAAACAAGGAATATCTCAAAAACGACCAACTCCTCGAAAAAAATTTATATAACATAAATTGTGTGTTTTAATGTGCTCTACAGTTTTGTGTTGTAAGTTTTTGTGCATTTCTTACGGTTTAGCAGCTATGCAAAATTCATCCAGAATAAAGTAGTCTTCAGAGGCTATTCCCAGAAAGTTCAAGATATACATATTATTTGTCAGGTAAACATCTTTAATGCCTATACGATATTTTAATCAAAATCGTTAGAGCCATTTTAGAGAAAATCAAGAATTTCGAAAAAAGTTCCATGTAAAAGTTAGTTGGAGGTGGGGGGATTTTCTTGAAAATCTTCGTGTCGCAAACTTAAATACCAAGTTTGGTATTTAACGGCTCTTCCGTTTTTGAGTTATGCTGTCCACAGACACACACACGGGGGGCCCGAAACATGTATTTTCGGTGAAATCTCGATATCGAATTTTTGGGTGCATTACAATACCTTCTCTATACACTATGTACATAGTACGTGTAGAGAAAGTGAAAATCAAAGCAGGATTAAACTAAATTTTTGCTCATCTGCAGCCGTATTACTGAAAACTATATGCAAGTCTGAAGCTTTTCAAATGAAAAACTCATTCTACATAATAAGATTTGTAATGCGAAAAAGTTCGTTCCACTTCGTATGATGTGATCGGGGCACATTTGAAATATTTTATTAGTTCCGTCAAGTATCACCAAGCAAACAGTATTTGTTAGGATCTAAAACTGCAGTATGTATGCAATACACCACACTAAACCCTGTATTCTTTTCCATTACATTTTTCATTTTCATTTTTATGTCAGGTAGGATACCCGTGGGTTGGTAGATACGTTATAACAATTCTTCTATATGCCGCACAGATTCAGTTCAGCTCCGCACTTCTGGATTGTAACAGTTTAATAGTTGTGGGTAACTCTTTGAACAAATTTGCACCAATAATATATTTCTGTGAAGCTGTTCTGTTTGACAGTTTGTTCACTAGAACTGCCATCGGTTTCTAAATAAGTACATGCACAAGTTACACTGCTAGAAAGCTTACTATGGTTGTAAAACAAATTAATTTAGGTCACATTTGAGCAGAACAAATACGTTATTCGAACGCCTTTCATCATACCGAGGTGGTTCTGTGTTATGCAGTGATAGCTGTTTTGCAGTAATGGGTTGCACTCTACGTTGACCTTTGCTCGCGTAAGTAGCGCCGCATAGTATTACCAAGCCTGGCCGCTCTTACTCTGCATAAGAAAATTGGTACGAATTTCCTAGCTCTGCTCATTAAGCATTACGTTGTCAGTCACAGAGCATTGTACAGCTTTTCCGTGTGCTTTGTGAACACAGCTTTTACGAAGATACACGAAGCTCTGCGATCGACACATGGTATCTGCGGATGACTCATTTTTAGTGTCCACGGACATACAATGTACTCAGTGATAGAGAAGGTAAGTGTTGTATTCCACAAAAAATTCGATGTCCAGATTTCACCGGAAATATATGTTTTGAGGTTCCCTGAGTCGGAAAAAAGACTTTTTGGAAAAAAAAAAAAAAGTCCATGTGTGTCTGTGGATAGCGTAGCTCAAAAATGAAAATACCGTTAAAAATCAAACTACGTATTTATCTTTAGTATCTTCCAAGAATGCGACACGGTTTTCAAGAAACTCCCCCCACTCCCAACTTCAGGAAAAAAAATTGAAAATTTTGTTTTTCTCAAAAGATTTTGTTTAAAACATCGTGAATTAACATTACAATGCATATTTTGAATTTTCTGGGAATAACCTCTGAAGACCTCTTTATTCTAGATGAGTTTTGTAGAATTTTGTCTGTTAAACCGTAAGAGATTGAACAAAATTTTACAGCATAAAAAATATGGATCTCGTTAAAACACATACTTTAGATCATGTAAGTTTTTTTATGCAGAGCTGACCGTTTCTGAGATATTCCTTGTTATTGGTTTCAATTTTCATTTCATCTCGTTTGTTTTACTGCAGGCTACGCAAAACGAACCGAACTTCAATTGTTTCACATAGAACCTGCTTTTAAGATATTTGACAATCGATTTAGCCTAGTGTATCCCTTATGTCCTTTCAACTTACAAGGAAAAAGTAATAAGACAATTTCTGCTAATGTTTACTTGAATAGCACGTCATAGATGAGACGAAAAGTTGTTTGTGTATGGAAAGTCACGTGAATGGAACACACCAGATCTTTGTTGTGATAATCTTTGAAGTTCCCAAATTTAACAACCAATTTGGTATTTATAGGCTTTTCCTTCCTTTCTTTTTAACTATTATATTACATGTATATTTAGACATGGGTACAATTACGTGATTTAGTTTTATCTTGCGCAGGAGGCATGTACGCATGTCTCTAGTGAAATTCTATATCGGTATTTTGGGCCTAAGTCTGTAGTTACATACTTGCTCCTGTGCATGAGGGAGTATGGAAAGCTAAAAGCTAAACTAACTTTTGACATTGATGTATGGGTTTCTAGGCATACTTGCATGATAAACGCTTAGGGGTTGTCCATGTTTGTCGCTAGCAAATTAAGTGCACGCTTTCAGCCTTAAGATTGCAGCATTTTAATTACACTTTTTTGCTCCTCACTTTTGCTTGGAATATGACACGCAAGAGATTCTCTACTGTTTTTATGCTTTCGTGTATTTGACAATCGATAGATTGCACGTTCTTTTCGCGCAGGTCGTGCTCAAAATATTATAATTACGAGGGGCGTTCAATAAGTCGTTAGAAAATTCAAGAAATTACACTCCTAGCATCGAAAAAAGTTTGTGTTTAGTAACCATCGTCTCTTACTAGATGTCAGTTAAACCTTCAGCTATATCTATCACGTGTTTCGTTGCCATAGGCGATTAAATCAACAATCTTGTGCTTCTTTACAAAGATTAAAAAAAAATACACACACATACACACACACACACACACACACACACACACACAAAACCGAGTTTCGTGCGGTGATTAAACACTTCTATTTTAAAGGCTTAACACTGAAGAGATAAAAGCCAAGTTGGATGAAAGTTCTTGGCATATCTGTTTCTGCGTTTGCAACAATTTAAATTGGATATATGAATTTAAACGTGGTCGTATAACCATAATTGATGTACATCGTTCCGGACGTCCAGTAGAAGTGACTTCCTCAGAAATAATTGCACAAAATTTAGGATATGGTTTTGAATCCGGAAGCTGGTTTGGCACTTTTCCATCACAATCCTGACCAGTTTGTGCGTTGATACATAACTGTGGATGAAACATGGATACACTACTATACTCCAGAGACACAAGTACAATCGAAACAGTGGGTGTTTAAAGGCGAACCAGCTCTGAAGTAGGGCCGCGCCATGGCCGAGTGGTTAGGTAACTCGCCTCTTACCTAGACGGGCCTCGATCCCAAGCTACCGTGTGTGACACAAAGCGGCGCAGGGGCGGGTTTTCTCCAGTTTCTCCCGCCATCGCATTCCACCGGTGCTCCATCTTCATTTCATATATCACCAGTGTCATCGCCTGCTGTGCCACAAGTACTAAAAGCGGGCACACACTACAAAAAAAAAAAAAAAGCTCCGAAGTAGGCAAAGGTGGTAAAACCTGCAGACGCCTTGGTCTATTGGGGATGTACTGAAATCATCTATACCGATTACTTGCAGAAAGGAAGAATGATAAATAGAGAGTATTATCCAACATTATTGCACCGATTGAACTCAGAAATCAAGAAAAACGAACAAAAAGATTCTCTTCCATCAAAACAATGAAAGAGTGCACACCTGCGCAGTTTCGATGGCGAAAAGTGTAGAATTATTACAACAGTGATTTTTTTTTTTTTATTTTCAAACTTGAAAAAACTTGGCTCGGCGGAAAACGAATCACGGCTAACGAAGAAGTCGTCTCTCAAACATATGCCTATTTTGAGGAACTTCCGAAATCTTATTTTTGAAAGGCTTAAAATAGTTGGAGAAACGCCTGGGAAAATTGTTTGGAGCTAAAAGGAGATTATGTTGAAAAAAAAAAAAAACTAAAAAAAAAATTTTTTTAATAATTTTCTTACTACGTATAGTAGATAGAAATATTTAATCCACTCAAAATACGGAGATTGCGCCGAAAATACACGTTTTAAGATTTTCTGAATCCAAAAAACACGGTTATGTGAACAGTATAATTCAAACATGAAGATTCTATTAAACCCAAATTTGATATTAATATGTTCTATTCTCCAAGGACTCTTCAAGGTGATCACCAAGAAGACCCCCCACACCAAACTACCATTTACATGGAACATTTTTTGACATTTTCTATATTCTAAAAAAATAGATATAAGGATTTTGATTAAAATATCGTACATATTTTAGCAAAAACTTCTTTTTTCTCCAACAATACCTCTTTATTTTTTCACAAACTGATTCCAATAAGCTTACAAATGACTGTATTTCGTAACAATTCTGCCGTATAGATTCTTTTCGATGTTCGTGCAGTGAAAATATAGCTCGCTACGAAATTTCTGTCGAACTCACTCAACTAATGCCGCTATACATTCCTGGTGAAAACAGCATACTCGGCAGGGCTTCGATGCACCTTTTTATATCTGTTGGTTATGGCACTCGAATTTTCCAGAAGCCGCCGCACGTGCAGCACACCGCAGGTATTCACAAACTCACTCAGGCTTAATAATGCGCGGCTTCGACGTCAAAGAACCTTCCGATAGAATACGTGTTCAGTCTCACAGGTGTATCAATCATAGCTGCGATGTCAAAAGAACTTTCCGCAGGAACAGCGCGGTGTAACAATGGATGCCAACAATCAGCTATGACTTACGAAGCAGGCCTAAAACATAAGTTCGGTGATTACGTCGCAGGGCGTAGTCATAATATCCTTAAGATATTTACATAAATGAAATGTGTATGTTGAATTTTCTGGGAATAGTTTCAGAGACTCTCTTTAGAGAAAATGAAAATACTTTTTGGTACAGTAATCCCTAATCAGTAATTAAAGTATGCTTAAGTTAAGATATACATTTTACAGCAGTAACAGACTGACCATTGTTGTAGATGGTAAGCACCTGTACATACTGTACTGTAGTGAGCCTATCATAATTATCACAGGTATGTACTATATGGGGATTTTTCCCCCGCTGGGAGACCTGGCCCGGGGTGCACTCAGCCTCGTAAGGTCCCTGGGGGGCCAATTGAGAAGCTACTTGATGGAGAAGTAGCGGCTCCAGGTCATGAGGACCGCATTAACCGGCCGGGGGGACTCGAGGCGCTGACCACGTCTCACCCTCCAATACTGCACCCCATCCATGACGTCTGTAGTGGACCGAGATGGGGGACGCAGCGGCCGGGCGGTAGGCCAAGGTTCCCCGTGAGCTGTCGTGCCATGGAGTTATGTACTATATTGTTACTTTCTCTACATGTACTATGTACAGAGTGTATAGAGAAGGTATTGTAATGCACCCAAAAATTCGATACCAAGATTTCACCGGAAATACATGTTTTGGGGCCTCTTGAATAAAAAAAAACATTTTTAGAAAAGGGCCCGTGTGTGTATGTATGTCTATGGACAGCATAACTGTAAAAACGAAAGACCGTTAAATATCAATATTGGTATTTAAGTTCGCTATCTTTCAAGGATGCGACACGAAGATTTTCAAGAAAATCTCCCCACCTCAAACTACCCTTTACATGGGACATTTTTCGTAAATTTTAGTTTTCTCAGAATGGCTGGAACGATTTTGATTGAAATATACTTTCCGTATGTATAAGATATTTTTATGGCAAACGAAATACGTGTCTTGAATTTTCTGAGAATAGCCTCTGAAGGTCTCTTCTTTTCGGATGACTTTTGTATAACTGTCAAACCGTAAGAGGTATACAAAGACTTACTACACAAAAAAGTTAGATCTTATTAAAACACACAATTTATATCATACACATTTTTTGTAGAGTTAACCGATTTCGAGATATTCTAGATTATTAGTTCTAAGCCACTTAAACTTTTCTCAAACGGAAGACTCTTTTTCTCGTTTGTTTACCGAACTCAATTGCTCAATTAGCCACCTACTATTAAAGAACGAGACTATCGCTTTAGCCTGTGTATTTTCTTATTTCCCTTCTACTTACAAGGAACCTAATTCTGATTATGTTTGTCTTAATTACCATGGTGTAGATAACAGATTAATGTTTTGAATAAAAGGTTTGTTTACCGAACAGCTAGAGGACATCATTGGAATGGAAGACCTTAGATAATTTCCCCTTCTACTTACAGGAACTAAGTAATAAGGATAATTTCTGCTCATATTTATTTCGAATATCATGAAGTGGATAGAAGAATAAGATTTTTAACAGTGGTGTGGTCAGGAAACTAACTTCTCACCCGAAGGTACCGGGGAATTTTTCATTAATCAGAATCCCCACAGAGTCTGGAAGTATGTATGTGAGAGTCAATGTATGTATATTTGAGGACAACAAAGTGATTTAAACCCAACGTACCCAACCTACAGACGAGTTGTTTCTAATGCAAAGCCCCCGAAATGACCTTAGATGTTAAAGGGGGCTATATAAATGAAACAACAATAAAAATAATACCACTACTACCACCGCCACCACCACCACCACCACCACCACCACTACCATTAGCACTACCACTACTACTACTACTGCTACTACTTCCTCAGGGGCCTGCGGCTTGCAGGTACGGGTTTGGCACACCCGGGGTGCCCGAGCTAGAATCTCACTTTTCTTCTTCTTCTCCTCCGGGTGAGATTCTCCTTTCCCTCTATGATGCTTTCCTCATGCTGGATACTGCTGTCGAC